>VXBJ01006922.1:164970-346289 GCA_013400055.1 Nycticryphes semicollaris
GTATTTGAAAACACAGGGTCTCCTATGCCTTCAAGGAGGGTGAGAACACTGTGCTGGCTGGTTCCAGGGCCATATGCAGCGTATGGTGGCCAATGAAACGGGGCCTGGCTCGTTCTCTTGCTTGTCTTGGCAGCCTGCTCCATGGCTTGTATTACCAGCCCTGGAACACAACCACTGCCAAACTGTGTGTGTGCGTGTGTGTGTATTTGGACTCAGAGAGCTCAGCAGAAACAAATGCTTCTGCAGCTCAGACCAGGATTTTTTAGCTAGTTTCAAGAAAACTTGCATGAAAAGCTCTATCTGGAGGCTGTGGCCAGAGTCTGCACTGGGAATCTGCTGGTGAGTGCTTGTGTGGGGACATCTGGGAATGCCAGTCATTAGAGTTCAGATTCTTAGTATGACTCCTAGTGACTTAAAAAAGCCAAAACCTGCCCATCTGGGGGATTAGTGGGTAGGTGCAGGAGCTGCTGTCCAAACCGTACCCGTGTCAAGCAGCGATTGGTTGTCCTGGGTTCCTGGGGTCTGGGGGATTAACAAGATCTGCTGAGAGTTAACTTGCAGGTTGCTGCCTGGCATCGCCTCGCTGAGACAGCTATGGATGCATCTCCCTACTCTTCACGGTTGAGTGTTTCTCTCCTTGCAGGATGCAAAGGTCTCTCTGCTGCAGTCCTTGCCAAGGAGGAGTACATACTCCCTCACACCTCTTGCCTCCTTCTGCCCTCTCCATCCGGTCAACGTGTCCAATTCTGCTGCTGAAGCACTGGCACTGCTGAGCTCTGCTCTGCGGTCTCCTTCCCCATGCTGGTGTTTGCTACTTCAGATGCATTGCCTGGGCCAGGTACTTGGCAGTATGCAGTGCCTTGAGTATGAGGCTGTTGAGAGGCTCTTTTCCACCGCAGTAGGCTGTTCCTAGTGGACCTGGCCCCAAGAGCAAGGGAGGCAGAGCCGTGGTGTGTGGCATGGACCCTGTGCCAGCCTGCATGTGTCCTGCAGTGCCAGTGCAGCAAGAAGGGGGCATGGCAAACCTGATGCCATCTGTCTTTGGCTGTTTGCATGGATTCTCAGTTGCTTGGACTGTCCAGAGTATTAATCCAGACATTGCAGGCTATTTTAACATGCAGCCAAGGAGCTGAAGGTCCATATGGGCCTCTCAGCTGAGCAGGGCTGTAGCAAACTAGCTAGAGCTGGTCTCTATATGGATTAGAGGTCTTTGTGGATGATCCTGGCACTTGGGGCATAATTTTGAGGATTCTGTAGGGGGGCCTCTCATCTCTGAGGCCATCCTTGGCTCCTGAGGGTGTATCTTGGTGCCAGAGTAGGGTTGTCGTCTTGAAGAAGATTCCAGCCCTGACCACATGTGGTCAGGGAAGGTCCTGGGGGATTTCAGCAAGTCAGTCATTAACCTCAGCGTCTGAGCTTCAGCCTAGCTCAGACCAGGATATTCCTTTCTCCTCAAATCCCTTTGAGTTGCTCCAGGCAGAAATAGGGTAGCTTTTACCTTCCTGCTCTGCACTGCCGTCCAGTGGGTGGTGCAGCATTATTAAATGTCTGCCACAAATAATGAATTGCAATCTCTACTAATAATACCGTGATAATTAATTGCATGTTTTTTGCAGTTATTGTAACTAATTTATTGCAACAGAGAAGCCTTGCTATGTTATGTGCAGTACAAAACCCTGCTGTCACAGGTTGCTTACAAGTCAGTCGCTGCATTGCAGTGGTGGGGGCAGTGTAATGCTCAACTAGAGCTTTTTACTGCCCTGTGAAGGTATGGAGGAAAATGCTCAGAGAAAAAGGACCGTGAGCTGACTGCTTTGCTTATGGCAGAGGAAGCGTTATTTCTAAAGCTGAGGAGAAGAGGACCAGCATCCCCTCTCCTCATAATGGAGATAAGGAATCAAAGTATCAGACAGGCAGGTGTGGGGGCCTGATGGTGGGACTAAATTGGGTGAGAGGCTGCAGAAGTGCACTTCTGTCATGGAGAGGCTGTCCACTCTGAGCTGCCCTATGGGTACAGTGCAGAAAGCTGTGTGCCTCCCTGATGGAGAAGACGAGGGAGGCAAGAAAGCTCTCTGCATTCCTGTTTTCAGAAAGCTGTTCAGATCTTTCTGTCTGTGAATGACTTGGCCATTCCTCCTGCCATCTGTATGTAACTAGATGTGCAGGACCAAGCCAGACCATTCCTGCTCACAAAATGGGTTTAGACTTCCATCTCCTGAGGAACTGTCCTTCACAGCTCCTTCCTTGCTTTAGTGTTGGAGCCCTGCGGTCCAGTTGCTGGAGTGGGAGTGAGGATGGGACGTTATGGTACGGGTGTTCACAAACCCTGCAGCTCTTCTTCCTCCTTGTGTTGTTGCCCATGGCAGGAAGGGACCAGCAAGGGCAGCGGCTGGGGGTGTCTGTGGCAAGGGCACAGATGCTTCTTTGACCCTGCAAACCCAGGACATGGTTGTTGGAGCTGTCTATCCCTCCTGGGGTAGAAGTGGAGCATGAAGGTAGTGAGGTAGTAGGGTGTGTAGCACACTGAGGTGACTTGCTGCAGCTCAGTGTACCTGGTAAGCCATGCTGTGACAGTGCCTTAAACTTGTCTTTAAATATAGGGGTATCTCCCTCCCTGATGCCATAAAACACTAAGTAATGTTAGGTCCTTGGTAAGGAGAGAGCAAGCACAGTTTTATCCCAGTGGGTGTCACTGCAGCTCTTCAGTGCCCTACAGGTTCCCTGGCATCAACAGGTTCAGCAGATAATGACTGAATGCACAGTGACTGCTGTGAAAGTCCATGTTTGCCAGCTCTATTGCATGGGTATCTGAAAAGACTGGTTACAACCAAAGGGCTTGGCTGAGTTCTGATGGTTGGCAAATAACTTTGATACTGATCAGTGTGGCCTTTGGCGCTGGCACTGCAAGTTACTGCTTCTAACAACGCAGACCAGAAGAAGATAGATGGCTCTAAGGTACTACTCAAAGCTAGATGCATCAGATTCATCTAGAGCAGATGGCAGTTGTGTGGAAATGGAAGAGTATCACATTCTAGACAAGAGAGGAAAACTGTAATTGCATGGGTAGGTACTTGTGGCACTGTGAATATGGGGAAGTGGCATTCTGCCTTCATTGTGGTTAACTTGGCACTAACTGGGGGCTGAACCTAGAAGTGGAAGATCTGTAGACTCCAGTGACCCTCAGCACCCTGCAGTCTCCCTAGCCAGAAGACTCCAGGTGGAAAAAAGCAAGTGGCCCTGTGCTTCAGAGAAGGAGTGGTAGTCAACTGCCCGGTCTTTATTTAGGAAGTCACATTCTTGGGGCATGAGAAGTTGAGCATGTCAGGAAAGGACTTTCATATAAATCATCCTTCTGCCAACAGCGGGAACATTGGAAAGATGCGATGTATCTTTCTAGTATCCCTAGCAATGTAGCTTGGCTGATCAAACTTGATAGCCAGGAGCTAAATAAAAGTAAAAAATTACAATGAAGCCATAGTAAAATCTAAGGAACCAGAAGTTGCTTCTCATGGATGGTAGCACTACTTCTGATCTCCACAGCGGAATTACTGCCTGTTGCCAGGAGCAGATGAAAGGACAACTGCTGTGACTTAGGTGCTCCAAGACAGTGCATACAAATGGGGATAGTATGTTAAGTGCTGGGACACTGACGAAGAGATCAAAGATTGCTTGTGCAGTGGTTTGCAGACTTTGGCAGTGCTCTGACGCATGGCAGCTGACAAGTAATGGCAGGCACCCAGGCTGGGCCTAGCGTGAGAGAACAACAGGCAAGCAATGGCCTGGGTTCTGCAGGCAGCATGGAGAAGGGCTGGTAGGACAGACTTTGCCTCAGTGCAGCACTTAACATGGCCAAAAGATAAACATGCTGGTATTTACAGAATGTCAGAATCTGCTGGCTGGCAGTATTAGGTGCTAGACTGGCTCTCTGAGTATCGGAAGGGTACTTGGATCAGCCATTGCAGATGTCAGAGCATGTAAAATAGCTTATGTTGGAAGAAACCGTGATTTATAGACAGCAAAATTGAAAATAAGGTTGCAAACAGTTCTCACTGTTGCCAAGGAAGCTGACAGCAGAGATAAGACAGTAATGGCAGTTTAAATTGAAGTGTGACTGTCAGAGCCTGCTTTGGGATGTCATGGTCCTCTCTGCATGATGATGCTATTGACGCAGCAACAACAACTGCATCAGGTTTATAAAGAAGCAAACCACCTCTGGATAAGTGAGGATGCACAGGATGGTCCTGGGGGAACACTGGATACGAACTAAGGCAGTTTCTGCACAGGGAAATGAATGTATGATTTCAACACAGGTAGGCATTCCTGTGCCAGTTTTAGTCTGTGGGTAAGAATAGCACTGAGGAGGTGGCGGGAGGGGTGTGAATGCAGGCTAGCAGCTGGAGTACAAGCCCCTGGGGACACTGAGTTACGTGGATTATGCCTACGCAAGTTAGATTCATGCCGTAAGTGCTGTGCAAACATCAGCTCCTTCAAAAAAGCAATTGAAGATTAGAACTGCAGGAGAAAGAATAAGAGGGTATGCAGGGAGAGTGCCACTGAGGAAGCTGAGCAATTGTATGGGACAGTAACAACTTGGTAAAGCTTCTTCCCACTAGGTCACGGGCTCTAGAAGATAACGGACTCTGGCAACAGGAGAAAAACTATGAGTAATGGGCACTGCCTTTAAGAAATATTAAATCAACCAGTGTCCCTGACTGTTGACCTTAAGGACGTAATTGGGGGACAAAACACAGAAACACTTGTCACTGATGGAAAAGATGCAGCAAAACCAAGGTGAGCACAGGAAACTCTACTGTTGTCAGCTTTTTGGGGATGAGACTGCTGATTAAATAAATTAAGTTTGATCTGAAGTTGGCTGGGACCACAACAAGAACAGTGCCAAAAGAAGGATGCAAAAGTGATTGCAATAATTAGAAAGGCTTACAGACATTTTGATAAGAGGTCAAGTCTGGTGTTACAGCATTTTAACCAGAACAAAGAGAGCATGGAGGCAAAGCGAAGGAAATATAAACTGAATTTTGACCCATGAAATCATGTGTTGACCAGATTTTTGCTGTAAGGATAGTTGCTGAAGAGAGCATTGAATGACACAAGCTGCTCATCGCCGAACCGAAGTTTTAAGAAAGCCTTCTCTGTCTCCTAATTCACTCTGGAGCATCTTGATGTCGTGGCACAAAATGATGAATAGCATCAGTGCAGAAGGCACAGCTACGGCGAATGTAAACTCGAGCAGCTGGCGTCATGCAGATCCCAGTGTCAGATGTAAGACTGCATATTCTCTTTCCCCTCGCTGCTTTGCTCTGCTCTTGGCTTCGTTATGTGCAAAAGCGTAGCTGATACAATGCAGGAATTGTGTGGTTCAGCCATAGGACACCAGAAAGCTGGGTTTTTACTGAAGACGCGTTTCCCAGCTCCTCCAAGGAGACATTGAAAGACTGACTGGCATTGAGGGGAAAAAAAGATTGTGCTAATAATCAGTTATGAAAAGAAAAAGAATCTAATAAGAATCCCAGCTAAAGCACTGTGTTAGAAAGAGAAGGAATACAGAGGTAAGTTGGTTCATGTGTTTTAGAAATAACAAACACTGCGAGGGAATATCCAGAAAGGAATTAAGAATTGGCAAGGCACCAGCCGTATTCACCCCATCCAGCAAGATGTGGCTATTGAAAAACTGCAGCTTAAAGGTCAAACTCAGATCTTGAACTTCAAAGTTATTTCTGCTCTACCATCCAAATGTGGTAGAAATGGACTGGAGCGATAGGCAGGCATGTCAGTGTATTCCAGGGTAACAGCTTCGGGAAGAAAACCAAAGTGTTAAATACAATTACATGCCTTGGCTTTTTTGACACAACTTCTTACCTCTAGCATTAACCAGAAAAGGTGAAAGTATCTAGGTCTTGGGATGAAAGGAAAGGTTCTCTTACAGGAGGAAGAGGCAAAAGGATTGAAACAAGGCAGCCCTTCCAGACAGCAGGGAGTGCCAGTGCCTGGGGCTGAGAGGCACTGAGGGCTGGGTGGGGTGACCTGTCACTGCACCCCTGCTATGCAGAGGGGGAATACATCCCTTCTTGTTCCCTTATTTCCATGGTTATAGCCCTGTTGGGAATGATGCTATGTTCCTCTCCAAGGTCTACCTCAGCCTGGCTCTTGGCAGTTCTCAATGTGCTCCTGAGCTTCCTGGCCCCTGAGCAACATCTCACTTGTAGAAGTCACTTTCCCCCTTCCCTCCTGACTCTCAGCTCATCTAAATGTACAGGTTCATGTTCTTCCAGGTGGCTCCCAGTGCTTTGGTTTGAACAATTTTAGGTTTAGTTCATACTGATGCAGGTGTGATGTGGGCTTTGGCAGAGCATCCCTGGATTCAGGATAATTCGTATTATTTTTTTTTTTTTTTTTAGAGCATGTTGGATGCTGGGCCAGCTCCTTCGCTCTGTGCCTGATGTCACACTGGTATGGAGGCTATTCCAAGGCATTTTAAGCTACTGGATCAAAGAGGTAGAGGGAAAAGGTGGTCCAGAGGAAACAACATTTTCACAAATCTTTAGCCAGTTGTCCCCGGGGAGCTGCCCCAGGCTCAGGAGTGCGGTGGGGTACTTGGTGGCCAAGTAGTCCCACAGTCTGGAGAACAGATTTTTCCTCCCTTCTTATTTCATAAATTGTAGTGACCCTGAATTTGGTCTAGCTGAGGACAGGGACTGTCCAGCCCAGTGCCCAAGTGCTGTCAGCTGCATGTGTGATGGAAGACAACAAGTTAAAACCAGGTCCCTCAAGCCCAGTATGGATTTAGGCGTCCAGTGCTGGGCTCGAGTCAGTTCCCAGCCTGAAGCCTGTGAAAGGGTGGGTCAAGGCCCCAACTCAGTGTGTGCCACGGCAGCTCACACGTGGTATTTGCAAGGTGGAGACTTAGAGAGGGTGTTTATATACTTTGGCTACCAATTTCTTTTTTTTTTTTCTTCTAATTCTTATTTTTACTTAAGCCCAAACTGTTCAAGTTGGGGATGGACATCTACAGGATGGCTGGTGAGAGGGTGTGTTGCTGTTGGCAGGCTGCTTCCTCAGTATGTCCTCTTAGGGGCAGCAGCTGGGAAATGGCTAGCTCTGCAGTGTGTGCAGCTATACCAAAATGGTATGCTGAATTTAACTCCATGCCACTGAGTCCTGGGGCAATATGTTCTGGGAAGAGCCTAGCCTCTGGAGTTACCAGAGTCACTCTGCCACTCTGGAGTCACCTCTGGAGTCACTTTGCCATGCCACCTTACTGACCTGTGCTTTCCAGCTGGAGAGGGACAGTTTCTGAGGAAGATGGTACGGATTTCTGCACAGTCCCCAAAATAACTTTCTGAATTTTTCTGCCTTGAGTGCAGCCTGGTGTAGGATGGTGCCCGGTTTCTGGAGTAGGGAAGCATCTAAGCTGTGAGTAGGCCTGAAAGGAAGGGGAGGGAGGTAGCATGCAGCTTCAGAGCCCTGCTGTGAGTGGGCATTTCCTGACACTGTACAAGGCAACCACTGCTGATGTGGAATTACAGCTGTCTAGTTTAGAGATTGCTATGGAAGAATGGATATTTTGGGTCAGTGTAGGCCCTTGCAATCTCAAGGAGTTGGTGTAGTCTTTTCTGAGGTCAAGTATCTTTACCACGTATTTTCTCTTTCTGTCACCAAGTGGGCAGGAGTCCATTTTGTCAGTTAATGCCACTTCAGAAGTTACTCATATCTCTCCCATCTTTCCTGTCTTCTCCTTTTTGGACTTTAATGTTCTTGTGCAAATCAACTCACCCAAGCCCAGCTCCCCTGTGCATACCAGCACTGCTGAGCACTGGCCTGCTTTTCCCTTTCTGGTCTTTCCTCCTGAAGAATGACTGGAACAAAGGGCTTGATTCCTGCCCGCTGCCTTGTTACTGTCACAGTCTTGCTTCGTTTGCTTTCCATGCTCTTTCCCAAGTCCCGTTGGTCACCGCTGCTCTCTGCTGAGCAAACTCTGCCAGGGGACATCTTGTGCTGACACCTGGACCTCTTCAGTGGCAGATTAGAGTGTATGACTGCTCACAGAATATTGCAGCTTGTAGGCACTCTGATGCAAATGCCATTGTCTGTCACACCAGTATGACTTGCACAGCACCTGTGCTGGGAGCTGTGGGGCTTGCATTAGCCTATCTACACTTGACTAACCTATATGATTAGCTTTCCTTCCCTTCCACTGCTCATCTCCTGTTCCTTCTCATTAACAAATATACCAAATAACCTCCAGGGTAAAGACATGTGCCAGCACCAAGAAATCCTTAACTTCTCTGCGTGTCATAATTAGCCCTGCTCAACCTGCTCCCACGGACTCTGCTTGAGCAGGGGATTTGGACCAGAGAACCGGAGTAGTGTGTCCAGCCTTGGAGCCCCCAGTGCAAGAAGGATATAGACCTGTTAGAGCAGGTCCTGGGGAGGGTCATGAAGATGATCAGAGGGATGGAGCATCTCTCCTATGAAGATAGGCTGAGCGAATTGGGTTTGTTCAGCTTGGACAGGAGAAAGCTCCAGGGGGACCTTATAGCAACTTTCCAGTATCTGAAGGAGGCCTACAGGAAAGCTGGAGAGGGACTTTTTACAAGGGCATGTAATGATATGATGAAGGGTAAATGGCTTCAAACTGGAAGAGGGTAGATTTAGTTTAGATATCAGAGAGAAATTCTTCACTGAGAGGGTGACAAGGCGCGGGAACAGGTTGCCCAGGGAAGTTGTGGATGCCCCATACCTGGAAGCGTTCAAGTCCAGGCTGGATGGGGCGTTGAGCAACTTGGTCTAGTGGGAGATATCCCTGCCCATGGCGGGTGGGTTGGAACTATAGGATTTTTAAGGTCCCTTCTAACTCTAACTGTTCTATGATCTCCAGATGTCCCTCCCCACCTCAGCTGTTCTGTGACCCAACACTCCTATCTCACATGCACCTTTACTGAAGTTTTCAGCCTGGTACTGACATAGATTTGTCACCCCAGGATGGCAGTCTGGCAGCTGGCTTGATAACATGTGCGTGCCTCAGCTTAGCACATCTGTACAGTCTGAACCAAAAGTCTGCATTGCCTGTTACTGTGTCCCTTGGCAGCTGAGAGTAGATGCTTTAGAAAGAGAAGAGCAAGGGCAGGTTATCTGTCACTTAATGCACCTCTTCGCCCTGGCAATCAGTGGTGTCAGAACCTCCAGATGTTTGTGCAGACCGATGTGACTGATAGTCCTTTGTGGACCCCTCTTCCATGAGTTTACCTAACTAGGCTTTGATTCCTGCCTTGTGATTGGCTCTAGTGGTTGCAAAAGGCTGCTCAGTGAGTTTTTTGGGTCCACTCCATCAGTCTTTTTCTCTCTCCTGACATTGTTGGTCCCTCTCACCACTGTATAGGTGCTACTGGTGTTGGGAGCAGGATGGGGTGGATGCCTGAATGCTTCTGGAGTGTACTGGGACCAGTCTGGCTGGGCAGAGCAAGGAGAGCAGTGCATAAGCACTGGGACATGTGGTTGGGTTGAAGGGGTGGAAAAATGGCTGCTGTGTGGACAGAAGTTGACTCTGCATGTTGTAACTGGGTCACTTGTGAGTGTCCCAGGGCAGTTACACAAGCAGGGATGTACTCGCACTGTAGCCAACAAGCACCTGCTCCCTTTGCTTTTTGGCTAATATAAGAGCTCCAGCTCTTTGGATTTCCCATTTTAGGTATAATTTTGTTTCTTCATATCTTAGCTGCTTGTTCTTCACGTTTCCTGGTAACTCCCTTTCTTCTGCCTGTAAGTGACTTGCCAAAGCTTGTCCTGATCCTATTCTCAATTGCGCTGCAATTTCTTTTTTCTTTCTTCATAGAAGAAGCCTTTTGTACCTTGCTCCATTTCACCTCTTCTACAGCCTTTGCTTCCTCATGTCCTTGCTGGGAAACGTTTTTTCAATGTCAGGTTTTTCTCTTGCATTCTGTCTGTGGTCCCTCTGTACCAACCCAAGCCCTGACCAGTGGGCTGAGCCTGCCCAGAAGAAATTCAGCCTAAGGCATTCTTTGGTTTTCTTTGTGAGTTTTCTTCTTGCCCTAATAACCTACATGTTAACCAAAACTCAGTTAAGAGCAAACCTTGATCTTCTGCACTCCAGAGGAAGGTGTGCCAAAACCAATAGTTCATGGGACCACATCACTGTTGTTGCAGCCAGCTCCTGTTCTGCAGATGCTTTGCCTCTCGGGTCTCTTCCTTTCCTGATCTGCACACCACTAACTGTATCCTTCCTAGTAGGATTCATATATTTTGGGTTCTATCACCCAAGTTCTGCTTAGTCCTTGCCTTTGCCATCCCTGGAGAATGAACGGCTGCTTTCCCTGGTTTGCTCGCCACTACATGATGGAACTGTAGAATAAATTTAGCTTGTGCAGTGTCGTGAGGCCCTGTAACTGGGTTGTAACGGACTCTGTCTCTCCCTCCAGCCTGCGAAGCTGTTTCTCCTGCTATGATGCCAGGGCAGATCCCCGACCCGTCGCTGACGGCCGGCGCGCTGCCTGGGCTCGGCCCCTTGACAGGACTGCCTGGCACAGCCCTGACCGCCGAGGAGCTGAAGTACGCTGACATCCGCAACATTGGGGCCATGATCTCACCGCTCCACTTCCTGGAGGTGAAGCTTGGGAAGAGACCCCAGCCCGTGAAAAGTGAGGTGAGTCTTGGGGACTGCTGGCTGCAGATGGCCCTGCAGGGCCATTGCCTGCACCTTCCTGGGTTTCTGTCTTGTCTGTGCTCGGATTTCCTAACAGGGTGGCCAGCATTGTGTTTTATAAGCATATCACTCTACCTGTTTGGTGATGTGCACATGTGTTGGCAGCTGCTCTACTGGCTGACTCTTCCCCATGCCTGAATTTCTGTCCCCGTAGCCTGGGCTGGTGTGGTGGCCTCAGAGTCCCAGACCTGGCTGATCCCACGAAGCCTTTGTCAGCTGGCTGAAATCAAATCCTGCCTGTGGAGTGGAGTCTGGCACAGCCAACATGTCCCTAGGTTGGGGCGTGCACCCAAAGAAGCCACACAGCTTGTCAGAGGGCTTGTGCGATGCTTTCATCCTAATGAGCCCTTGGTGCTGCTGGTGTTGTCATTGCCTGTCCTCTGGCAACAAGGCGTGTTGGTGAGTGGCTCTGAGTGGCAGCAGTGATTCAGCTTGTGCCTGCAGGCGCTGCTGGCCGGGGCTGCCTTTTCCCGCTGCTTGGGGGGGTGCTGGCTTCACCTGGGGGCTCCTCAGATAGGGAGGATGGGCAGCTTCTGCTTGGTACTGCAGGCTGGCATGTCAGAACCAGGCTGCAAGGACTTGGGAGACGTTTGCACAGTGTTTTCTTTGTGTTGGTTGTGCCTCAGGTGTGGGTTGTCCAGTCTTTGACTCCCTGACTCTTGCTGTACTGGTGGTGGTGAATGTTTGCACCTCCCACTACCTGCAGATGGAGCTGGGAACCTATCAATTTGGAGGCCCCATGTCAGTGAGGGTGGTGGCTGCTGTCAGAAGGTCCAATAAACAACTCTTATGAACAGTGCATTTGCTCCTGTGTGAGCATCATCCTCAGATGATGCTGTGTGAGGATGAGGGTGATGTGTGTTCTCTGGAGATATCAGTGAGGAGGTACTAGATGATGTGAAAAGCAGAAAGGGGTAAAACATCAGCTCCAGGGAGCAACCCAGTCTCCAAATGGTGCTGACACCTGGTTTGGCCTAACTCTGGTGGCAAAAATTCAGCAGCACCTACCTGTGGGGAGGGTGCCTGTTACTTGCTCGCAGCCCCTGCCATGGATTCCTATGGGGAGAATTGGTATGGTGGAGTTCATCTGATCATCTTGCACAGGAGCTCTGTGTCCAAGGGGGTGCCCAATCAGCTCGTGCAACAGCCCATAGTGATCACCTGGGAAAGGACCGGGCAGCTCTGTAGTGGCAGGAGCTGAGGCTAGGATGCTGCAGAAGGCCATTGGGAGGGCCTGGGGGATGCTAATGGCTTTGGTCTCTCTATGGGCACAGCAGTTGGGGGTTGACAGTTGAAGCCAAGTGTTGTCCCAACATCTTGTCCTGGGTATTGTGCAGCACACAGGGTGCTTGCTTTGTGGGTTAGGGAAGAAAGAGGGAGTCTGTAACTCCCTGGGCACAGCTCCTTTCTGGCGGCGTCTTGGACGCTTCTGAACTGGCCCTGCAAGAGCTGCTTTTGCTCTGAGCCTGGGGATGTAGTCTCACTGGCCTTCTGCATAGCAGGGACAGGACAGCTCTGCCCCGCAGCAGGTACTGGAAGTGCTGAGTGTCCTCTGAGCCAGTTTTGAGACATGTGGAGGAGAGATAAGGGGAAATCTGCTGGCAGCCCCCGCACGGCCGCCTTGCCTGCAGCCGGTTCCTCCCCTGCATGGCCTGTGAAGCTGAGGAGTTGAGGACAGCAAATGGAGCTGCCCCTGGCACAGTCTTTGCAGCAAAAGCCTGGGGGAGCTGAAGCAGTAGCTGCTTATCCCATGAGTAGCCAAGAAGCTGCCCACACACAATTTTGCAATGCAGCCTGCAGCTGCTTTGCTCTCACAGGGAGACGGAGCCCAGGGACGCTGGGTGCCTGGGAGGGCAGGCTGCTCCCCACGAGCTGGGGTACAGACAGCTTTCTCTGCTGTGCTGGGGGACCAACATCTCCTGGCACCAGGGTGTTTGCCCCTGGGAGTGCACACAAAACCCACCCAGTGGGTGGTGACTTCTTTGGAGGGTGGTGGACAGCCATACTGGGCAGGCTGGCAGGCTGCCCTCCCCATGGGGAGGCTAGAGACAGGTGCTGCTGGCCTTCTCCATGATCAGAACTCACCTGGGGTGCTCCCTCTGGGGCAGAGCCCTGCCTGTCAAACTGATGATCACCTCTGTTCCCAATGCTGCTGACTGAAGCAATTCAGGAGGCACCCTCAGACCTTCTACACACAGAGCTTCCTTGGAGATCAACTGCTGAAACATGCTAAGGGGTGATACACCATCACTTGTCCCCTGAGCCTCTGAGAAGAGTCCGAACCCCCAGCACCAGGGCCATGTTACCTTTTTGAACTGAAATCAAGCAGAAGCAGAGAGGGGGAAACCTGCTTTCTTGAAGTTACAGGACCTGTGGTCAAGGAGCAGAGCCAAGAGTCCAAGCTGTGACTATCTGTGCTGAGCTACACTCCTTGAGCATCTCTACCCCATCTAAAGGACACAGCCCTTTGCAGGACCCTCTGTGGGATGAAGGGGAAGCTGAAGGGGATGGGGACAAGTCACATCTCACTGCATGGAGCAACAAGGCATGGAAATGTGTCAGGTAGTTCCCAGGGAGACCACGAGGCTTGTGTGGCTGCCATGTGGTCTTCCAGTTCCTGTTACAAACAAACATGTGCTTTGCAGGAAAGTTTGGGGTGTGTTTCTTGAGCTTTGGAGCTGCAAGCACGTCCCCGTTTTGCACTGTCCTAGTAATCTGTGAACTGAGAGGCTGAGAAGCTATCTAAGGGGTAAATGAGTGGTTGGTAAATGGACAGAGAGGAATGGTGGCTGCCCTGATGTCCACCTCCTCTGAAACTCTGTGTGGAAATTCTGTAAGAGCTACTTGTGCCTTGGCTGTGGGGTATCCTGGTCCTGCCAGGAGGAAAAGGCAGCAGAGTGTGGAGTTAGAGCCTTCCTGATAACTTCTGCTAATGCCTGCCATATCAGAGTTACATGGGTGTAGTGAGAGCTGGCCTTTTCTAACTGGACATGGGGTCATCAGTGCAGTTCCCATCCTGTTTCTCCCAAATGTGATGCATGATGCCCCATGACACTGCTTTGGCAAAGGAATGGTGGCAGCCCAGCATTATGGAAATCTGTGCATAGCTTGTGCTGACTTCACTTAATATTTTAGCCCCACCTAACACAGCAACTTTGGTATAATGCTTGGGAAGTAAGGTAGAGAAGATGACAAAGCTGTATTAGTGCTACAAAACTTGGACTTTGTCTTCTAAAGTGTGCTACGTGCTGAATATTGGACATGCAGCTCACCTAAGGTACCCTTTCACCTTAACTCTGCCAGGTTGATGTTTCATCCTGGCCTTGCACATCACAACATAGATGTTTTGATTAGTAGGCTTTGGACTTGGTGAATATCAGCAGCGTGCACGGTCTGCTGTGGACAATGACACCTGCAGGTTTCCTTCCCTGCAGGCACCACTGGTGTATCTATGTGTGAGGTAATCGAGTGGCCTCCGACTCCTATCACCACTTTGTGGCCGTGGCCATTGGGAATCTCTGACTTTCTTCTTGAGGTGACTAAGCCCAGGCACTAGCAGCACACACCACCTGAACAGCCTTGTTGCTCGAGAGGCTCATCTAGGAGATGTGTCCCTCAATCACACACCTCAACTGATTCCTATCGGTTGATAGCAATGGGGCAGTTCAGTCTGATATCTCAAGCTTTGGAGTCCCAGGCCAAATGTGGATAAAAGCACTGGGGACCTTTTCTTCCCTAGCCACGCTACAAAGTGTAACCTGGATGCTGACTTTGCAGGGCTTTCCAGCACTCAGATATTTCTTGAGGGAGCTGGTTTGGGTTCTCGGATGTAAACATGCCATAGGCCGTTTACACAGGCTTTGTAGTAAATATCTCTAAATACTTTGATTATGGGTTTCCAACCCATAGGGCTTATTGGCCTGGCCTGTGTGGTTTGAGTCAGACAGCACAGAGCAAGCGAGTCATGGTGAACAGTGCAGGCACTGCCATGTCCTGCTTCTTTGCAGGGGGTACGAGACCTGTCCCCATCTTACCACAGTGACCCTGTGACTCGGCTGGCACTGAAGCCACAGCAGACAGTCCCATCTCCTGGAACGGGGAAGAGCCAGGCCCAGTTGGGGGATCTTTCAGGTTTCTCTGCTTCTAGCCTTTGGCTGCACGTGTGATGCTTTGAATGACTCTGCTCATGGAGCTCTGCTCACGGAGCTGTGCCTATAGATGTCCCTGTGACAAACTGTGCCTATATCTGTGTGGGATGGGACTCTATCCCTCTTGTCTCTGCCTTCCCTCAGGGCGGGAGCAGCCCTGCAAGGAGTTGTCTGTCCTCTGCCAGCTGGGTCCTCAGCTGTGGTCTCTGAACTGTTCTCCCACCCCACGTCCCCACAGAGTGAAGTTAGAGGCAGCAGCACACCTGAGTCCTGGTCAGGATTAGACCGTGTTGCTGGTGGCCACTGGCATGGGTGGCTGCCACCCCTCTTCTTGCCCTGTCACTGGCAGGGCTGCTGGATGCTTGCCTCTACCTCCTGCCCTGCCCCACATCTGCTGGCTCTGACCTGAGCTTCTCTGTCTCATTGCAGCTGGATGAGGAAGAGGAGAGGAGGAAAAGGCGCCGGGAGAAAAATAAAGTAGCAGCAGCACGATGTCGTAACAAGAAGAAGGAGAGGACTGAGTTCCTGCAGCGGGTGGGTGCCCTGACCTGTCCTAGGGTGCAATGGGGACCTTGGTGGGGCTACTTCCCTAGAAAGGTGCCCTGGCTGTGGGCAGCGCTCCCTCCTGAACTGTCCCTCTGCCTCGCCTTGCTCTTGTGCTCTTCTCTGGGAAAATACAGGCCCATTGCCCCTCTTTCCTCAAGGCTGTGAAGGTGGTGGCCATGTGTGTGCCCAGACAGAGTTCATGGGCATCTCTGTACCCATGGTA
This sequence comes from Nycticryphes semicollaris, assembly GCA_013400055.1. Lineage (NCBI taxonomy): Eukaryota > Metazoa > Chordata > Aves > Charadriiformes > Rostratulidae > Nycticryphes > Nycticryphes semicollaris. The sequence continues at coordinate 180,626 of VXBJ01006922.1, forward strand.
CCAGGGGTGGAGAGGGCTGGAGATGGGCTCTGGGCTTGGTGGAGAGAGGGTCGCTAGTGTCCCTGCCGTAATGCTGGAGCAGGACAACCTGTGGGACTGTGACACTGGATGGGGACTGACAGCATGCTGGTCCTTTGCCCAAATTTCCAAAGGTTTCCCCATTCAGAGGCCAGATGCCTTCTTATCTGTGACCTCAAGGCAGAAACACTGTTACAGCACCTTGCTGTTTTTCTGCAAGGGGTGGTGGGACTTGGGCAAATGACACAGCAGGGGACAAGGAGCCATTTCACAAGGGCAGATCCTTGCAAACGGGGGTTGTTTCCAAGCACCCTTCCAGACCATGGAAAGCAGCCAGGGAGGGGATTTGCTGTGGTGCAGCGGAGACCTGTCCTAGGGGGTGACTGTGTATTTCCTTGTGCTGGCACCAGGTAACTCAAGTCAGCGGGGCTGGAGATAAACTGTCTCCAGGGACCTGGTGCCTTGGTATGTTGTCAGGCTGCTGCTGGGGCACAGAAATGGTTTGTTGGCCAAATTGTTTTTGCTTGTATCTTGTCCTGTTGGAGTACAGTCACATGCAACTGTGTTTCTGTCCTGCTAGGAGTCTGAGCGTCTAGAGCTCATGAACGCTGAGCTGAAGGCCCAGATAGAAGAGCTGAAACAGGAGAGGCAGCAGCTGATCCTGATGCTGAACCGGCACCGTCCCACCTGCATCGTGCGGACAGACAGCATCAAGACACCTGAGAGCGAAGCCAATCCGCTGCTGGAGCAGCTGGAGAAAAAGTGAAGGTGGCGCTGGGCCAGGAGGAGGAGACAGTGGCTCAGGGTCTTCCAGGGTCTCTAATGTATGTACTGTATGAAGAACTGTGCACCCAGGCCTGGTGCAGCCAGGACCCAGTGGGCTTCCTTGGGAACTATGGACCAAACAAATATGGGGACAGAGAAGTTCAGGAACCTGTCAACCATGTACTCCGAGGCTGAACCCGGCAGCAGGGCTAGTGGTGCCGGTGAGGGCAACCTCTCTGTGATACCTCATCATGGTCTTTCAGCCTGCTTGTGGCCCCGGGGAACCACGATGCCACAGCACATCCTGCAAGGACCATGCACCCCACGGGCTGCAGGCAGAGGAGTGGTGGCTGCATGGTGGCCACCGGTGCCCTACCCAGAGGCTGCCACTGCTCCTGGCGCATGCTCCAGAGGGAAACCTGAACCCAAGAACCGCAAACACTTGATGCAGCCCCGTCTGGTGGGCAGGCCTGTCGGGGCTCGGTGGCGCAGGCGCCCCCCACAAGCACACTCTCAGTATAATGTTTACAGCCCAGCTGTCCGTGTCGGCCGTGCTTTTGAATGCACATTTTTACACTTTTTTTAAAGTATTTTTTACAAAGTTTTTATACAGCGATCTCTATATGGATTTATATAATCACTAGATGTGATCCCATAGAAATGTATGTTATGATGGTCTGTTTGTTACAAACGCATATGCCACAGTTATCTCCATTGTGTTACTTGTCCGGTAGCGTCTGGCTTCTTCCCCAGCGTGCTGGGAAGGGGGTCCAAGCCATCCTCTGCAGTGGTGTCGCTACCCTCTCCATCCATGTATGTCCTTCATAATACTCAGTTCTGTATCTCTCAGTAAATGTTAACTTTATGTACGTCGTCCTCCTGTGCTCTGTCTGGGTCAGGCTACTGTGGGCTCCGGCTTGAGCTCGGTGCCACGGCAACATGTGCCAGGTCTCACCATGATGGGTATGTTCCTGGCTGAGTGGGATGGTGGAGCTGATCCCAGAGCTGGTTTTGGTGGTTCTCTGTGTTAGCAGCCGTGGGTCATAGGAATTCATCCTGGGCAAGCTGCAGACCTTGGAGTCAGCTCTGACAATTGTCAAGTAAGAAGTATCTCAGTGCTGTGCTGAAGAGGGCAGTTGGGTCATGGCTTGCCGTCTGGAAAGGCAGAGGTGTAAGACAAGAAGACCATCTCATTCATTCTTACCTGGTCCTTCTTGTTTCAGGCCTGAATACAACAGCTAGAACTCATTTCAGGGACGAGAAAGAGATGGGGGAGCTGTCACAATACCCTTGCAGTGGTGATCCCTTCATGGAAGGAGATGGAGAACAGTTGCTTGGAGTCTCAGCTGGGTCCTAGCCTTGTCTGTAACTGATGTGCTGGGAAAGCTCCTAAAGCTTGTCCTGAGCTCCAGCTGGTGCTGAGTACAGGGGTGTGGAGGTTGAGAAGATAATCTCTAGGTGTGCTTCAGATACTAAGACTAAAAGCATTTAAATTTAATAACTAAAAGTTATTATCCTCATATGAATAACCAAGTCCTGACACAATTGCTGCGTTCCTGACTCTTAGATATGAAGGCAGTGGGAAGGTGCCTTGGTCTGTACTGGGGCAGACCCCATCTTGTACATGGGCACCACTGGGAAACCCCCAGTTGTCTCAGTAGAGTACTGGTGCACCCAATCTTCTCCTGGTCAGTGTCCTACCTATTACCGGTGTGGATGAGGCTACTGTGATGTAAACTGGAAGTGAAAGCAGCTTTCAGCATCTGGTACAGATGCACACTCCAGCCAGGAGCACTGAAGTGGTGCTGGGAAGAAGATGAGCTGGACCGAAATGTGTCAACAACATGAGAGGTCTTCCCTGAGCACAACTGCATTGCCAGTGCATATTTCTCTCTGTAGCCTCCTTTTCCAACCCTTAACCTTCGGGCATATCTGGCATTAGTCCTTTCCCTGTTTCATACTTTCTTGGATTTCCCCTCCCTTTCCAAAACTTGTGTCTTTGGGACCTCCCAAAATGCTGCCAGCTGCCTTATTCAGTGTGAAGCATCTTGGATCCATTACAGGCAAAGTTTTTGCCCTGGGAGGACTTACTGGCTGAAGTGCTGTAGAGGGATGTGCAAGGACATGACCTGAAACGATGCTGCTGGAAGAAAGCAGCGTCTCGCCTGGCTCCCACTGCCTGCTGGGCAGCCCTTGGAGCTGGGCAGCTGTCCCTCTGTGCTTCCTGCTGCCCAGACCCTACCATGGCTCAGACCTGACCCATTTCTCAGCTGCTGTCAGGGGACAATCTCCATACTTTGAGGAACACAACGTCTCTTGTTGGGCTCTGCTGGAAGGACACAGAGCACTTGCTGGGCCTGCTTCTCTCTTCAGGACTTTATTTCCCTCTGCAGAGTGTGCATGGTAATGAGTTTCCAGGCTTCTGCAAGTACCAGTTTCCTCTTCGGTGGCCAGCAGGAGATCCCTGTGGGACATCAGATAGTCCATCCACAAGGCGTCTCGTCCTTTTTGCTCCCCTGGAGTCCTGTGTGCTCATGTCTATGTGGAGGACTCTCACCCACCTGCCACATGCCTTCCAGCAGCGCTGGCAGCATTGCGGGTGCAGGCAATGGCCCTTCTCTGGCAAGTGGCCACGCTGCAGTAAAACTTCCTGCTATGCAAACAGCTGCCTTAAAGGAGAAATGTAAGGTGCCCTTCGAAACCAAGCACACCAGAAGCAGCTAGAAAAGGCAGCAGCTGAAGAGGGATGGATCTGCATCAGTTTAATGCTCAGCTACTCCAGCCAAGGGTCAGGCAGAAACTGTCTGAGCCCTGGCAGTGCCCAGACAGGTTTTTGCCCTGTGTATCCTCTGAACGTCCTTTTGCTGCATTCCAGTCAGTACCATGGGGTTTGATGCTCAGTTTAAGGCATTTCTTTTCAGGGGACGTGGTTGGGTAGTGACACGTTGAAGTTAAAGCAGAGGATTTGGGTCTCTGCCCCATAACCCACAGCCTGCAAGTGTTGAATGGAAAAGGCTCCATCTCTTTGCAGCTCTGGGCTGAAAACCCCTCCTGGTCTCTGAGGGAGATGGACTATTTGATGTTCCTGACCCTGGTAGCATGTGTCCTCTCCAAACCCCCACTGTAGCAGACGTGAAAACATTACCATGGGACTGGTGGTCACCTTTCAGGCTGGTGCATTACAGTGACAACTCCTGGGTATGGGCAGGAGCAGCAGGCACATGCCAAGCACAACCCATGTTGCTCCGTGCCAGAATGGTGCTCTCAAACCTAAAGAGCAATGATTGTACCCGTGGCAATGTCCTCTCACCAGGGTCACCTTCACGCAAGAAATGGTAGTGCGGCCTTGCTTGGAAAACACGAGGGACACTTCTCAAAGGTCAGGCAGCCACCTCCTGGCCATCCCACACACCCTGTGCTGGATGCACTGTGGGCCACTATGACAGCAGAGCCGATGGAGTCATGTACTTCCGGGACAGGGCTTGGTGCCAGTGATGCTGGAGCTGATGGGCTGATCCGTGGGAGGCTGCTGCCAGCCCTGTGTCTCCCCCTGTCCCAGCTGTCAGGCTGAACCCTTAGTCCTGATGGGTGCACACACGCAGGGACCTGTGGATCCCTCCCATGGCTGGTTTTAGGTGGTCTCCATGGTTGCTGGCCCCAGGCACAGGAGCCCCAGAGGGCCACAGCCCTGCTGCAGCAGCTGGCACGTGGACCTCTTGTCTTACTGGCCAGCGAGTCCATCCTAAAGGTCACTTGTGCTCACACAAACCTGCACACGAGGTGGTTGGAAGCAGGTTTGTCAGGAGGCCGTCAGTAGCCCTTAGCAGTGCTCACCTACTGGGCACCAGAGAAACCCGCGGCCCAACTCCCGCACCGCCGGTCCCTCTCGCAGCCACCGTGGCTTCGCCATGTCCACCACCCTGCGGTCCGTGTTGTCCCCCCGCCCAGGTCCCGCTCCTCCCTCCGAGCCTGGGCAGGGTTGGCCCTGCTCTCCCACCGGGGGGATGGAGGCGGCCTCCCCAACAGCCCGGTGCGGGAGGCGCTCCCGCCCCCACCCCCGTTCGCCGGCAGGAGGCGCTGCGCGGCCGCGGGAGCGGCGGGGTTGGAGCCGGGAGCGGGACCGTGGCTCCGCTGCCAGAGCCGGTGGATGCTCCTCTCTGCTGAGGACGGCCAGGCTGCTCCCAACCCCGGCTCTCCCCACACCTTCCCCGGCTCAGCCATTGCTCAGCCCAACTTCACCGGGGACTGTCGTGACAGGACAAGGGGCAGCAGTTTTAAACTGGAAGTGAGTAGGTTTAAGACTGGATACAAGGAAGAAACTTTACGATGAGGGTGGTGAGACACTGGAAGAGATTGTCCAGAGAAGTTGTGGATGCCCCATCCCTGGGGATGTTCAAAGTCAGGTCGGATGGGACTTTTGAGCACCTTCACCTAGTGGAAGATGACTGCTAATGAAAGGGGCGTTGGACTAGATGTTCTTTAAAAGTCCTGTCCAACCCAAAACTTTCAGTGATTCTATGGTTCATGATGCCATCTACAATGTCAGATGGTTCTTGTCAGAGATGTGAGCCTGTTCAGTGTCACTGGTGCTTCCTGGACATTTCACCTGAGATGACTCGACAACTGGGACCCATCAGCAGTAACTCCTGAGGTGCCAGCAGCCCCCTCTAGCACATGACCATCTCCTGTTTTGTGAGATCCACATTCAGGTCATAACCCTTGTGCTCCCACGCACCAATTCAGGCAGGAGCTTTCCCCAGGGCATGACACCACATTTTTCCTGAAGACCAGGCAGATGGGACCCGTCACTTTTCCATTGCTTAGATGCCTGCCCCAGCTCCCTGTAGTCCTTCACATATTACTCCCAGTTCCCTCTGCAAATCCACTCTCACCTCTCCCCCAGGGAAATATAGGTGCCACTCTACCCCCAAAGTACTAGGCCTGAGGCAGTGCTGGGGTCATGGACTGAGGATCCAGCTAGTGCAGGTTGGTGTGAGTGCTCCACACTCCACGCTTGACTCTCTTCTCACTGGACCCCTGGCAAGTGGCAGGACCTATGAGCAGCAGGAACCTGGTTTCCCTACGAGAGTCGCCGGTCTTGCCAGCTCTTTACCTCTGTCTCCTGCAACCAGCTCATGCTGGAATGACCAAGCAGCCCACTGTGCTCCTCAAAGCTTGGTCATGGTTCCCTTCCTTTCCTCCTCTTTTCTTCCCACCCACTGCCCTCTTTCCCCCACAGATGCTAGCCTCTGTGTGCTGCACTGGTGGCAAGGACACCCAGTCCCCCCTGGCCCGCAGCCAGTCACTGGTGAAGGATGGTTGGAGGCCGTTACTTTGCAGCTTTTCATAGTATTGTTCTCACTTTGTGTTTGAAAAACTGCCTCCTTTGCCCTTCTCAGCAAGGGCCGAGGGCGACTTCGTGACTCTGCGGTAAGTGGTATTAACTAACCTTTGCCAATGACCTGCCTCTCTTGTTTCATTTTGAGCCAAGGGCAGCAGGTATTCATTTATCTTTGTCTTTATTGGTTCTTCTACTCAACTTGCTGGAAAATAAGCCCCAGAAATCCCCAGCCTTGATATTTACCAAGAGATACGGAAACTGCTTTGATTACCATGGGTGCCAAACTGCGCTGAACAGTGCTGGCATCGGCACAGCCCATGGCTGGGCAGCAGGACCAGAGCCGGGGAAAAGTCCTGCACTGCCAGAATGATTGCAGAGAGATGAGAAAAACTGACCACTACTTCTATAGCCTGGAAATACCACCTGGCTCCTTGTGCCTTTATGCATTTTTTGCTTATTTGTGGTCACTGGTTGCTGGTGATTGGAGTGGGGGAGTCAGCTGGTGGGAGGCAGGCATGGGCCACAGGAATGGGGTCATGGGCATCCCCTGCCCCTGTGGAGGCACCGTGCTTCTTCTGGGCTCGGGAAACTGCCCCGGAAGACAGAGCTGGGTGGTACACTTGTCCCTGGTCAAGGGCATGAGCCTCCCTGAACCATGTGGCTGGTGGTGTGGCTCTTGCAGGGGAGGGATACTGGGACAGGCTGTCACCTGTGACAGCATGGCTGGGATTTGCCTTTCCTCTGCCGCTGAACGCCTGGGAGCAGAGGCCCAGGAGCAGCTGCCGGCTCAGGCTGGATCCCCCACTGTGACGGTTTTAATTCCAGATGTAGCTGGGGCCTGCAATGCTTCCCCAAACCTGGGTGCCTGCGGCAGCCTGGGTGGCTCTGCCTGCAGGCAGTTGGGTCTCCCACCCAGCACAGGCACATATCAGCTCCTCACTGGGGAAAGGGCGGAGGAAGAGCTGGGGCTGGGGCTGGCGGGGTATGTGGGGGGCACAGATCATCTCACAGATGCTCTGCTGCTGAATTAAAGTGGATTTACTTTGGTTTGGCTTTTTTCAAAGGAGTGACTGACTCGAGTGGACTCCAGCCAGGGGATGCATTCGGTGGAGTGGGCAGCAGGTATGACTGACCGTGGTGATAAGCTCTTTGTGAGCAAAACCTGCCCAGGAGTAGGGGAGTGAGACCAGTTGTACCAAGACCACTTTAATTCTGAGGAACAGCACCTGCCAAGGGGTTTTACTGTACTTAAGTCGCTTCCAAGTTTAACATAACTTAGGCATTCTGAATGCTTTTGTGCAGACAGGCTTCCAGTTCCCCACCAGTAAAGGAAGGGCTTTCCTCTCTCCAGCCCTGTGTCCAGCTGTCTGTGCCCAGACCACCAGCAGCTGCCAGGAGTTTGGGGAAAGGTTAGCCCCTGGAGAAGGAAAAACTCTTGTCACTCAAGGCAGGAGATTGGTCACCGTGGGTAGGACTGACAGCTCAACTTCCCTGTCCAGCTTGAGGGACTCTGCTCAACTGATAGGCCCCATGTTAGCAAGCTGATGGGATCCCAACTCTGCAAGCTGGAGCTCCTAGGAAATACCGTCAAGAAGCTACTTCTAGCAGCCCACATGGGTCTTAGCAAAAGCAGAGTTTGGGGCTGTGTGACAGCAAGGTTTCACAGCAGCCTGTCACGTCTCAGATGAAGCTTCAGGAACAGGATCCTTTGCCAGTAACCACCACCTTGTGCTGATGTTATCTAGTTTCTGCAGAATGAACTTGCTGAGTTGTCATCTGTGGTGCCTTCAGGGGGAAGTCCTGACTCCTGACGCTGCAGTTCCTGCCTCTGCTTTGCCATGGCCCTAATTCCAGCAGCATTGCCTGGCCTGGTTGGATTTTCTGGACACCTGCTTCTGCTGAAATGGCCAGAGGTTCATCAGGAAGAAGTGGGCAGCAAGGCTTTGCCACAGGCCTGCAGCGTCCCAAATCTGGTGGCGCTTTTAGGCCAGCTAACACATAGTGTGTGGTTGAGGATAAAATGGCTACTGACAGCTCATTGCGAGGTGCCACTGAACGGCTGGTGACCAGAGAGTTAGCGAGAGTGGGGTTGCACTAGAGCTAATGTGTGGTTATGGGCAAGCGCTTCTCAGTACATGGGCTACCAGCTTCTGCAACAGAGGCAAACTCCGTGGGTGCCAGGCAAAGTCACTGCTGCATCACACAGATGTTTGCTGAGTGAGGCATCCCTTTTCTTCTGTGATGACCATCCCTGTAAGCAAAGTGACGCGATTCATTCACCAGCTCCATCCAGCAGATAGTGGATGAGTGGCTAAACTAGTCAAGGTGTGGGTGTGTGCTGGTGGTGCTGTGTCACCAGGCAGGATGGTGGCACTGCTGTGTGATGGTGCAAGACAATGGCACCGCTGTGTGGTGGGGCAGGACAGTGACACTGCTGTGTGACAGGGCAGGAAGATGGTACTCCCTACTGGCAGCATAACAGAGTGGCAAAACCAAACTCACTGGTTCAAATGAAGGCCCCTGGGTACAGACAGGAGCTGTCTGCAGTGTCTGCAAGGAAGAGGTGCAGAGTTGACTTAAATGTGGCTGCAGGCACTCACTCTACTGTCTGTAGGACACCTGCAGGTCACTAGCTTATGTGGACAAGGAGCAATTCAAGCTGCCAGCGTACCCTGCTGGGCCACTAATGACCTGGAGCCTCTTTCAGGCAGGGCTTGGAGCACATTTCTTCACCTGATAGCAACCATCCGCCATGGCTACAAGGGCCAGAGCTGTCTCTGTACACTGGGGTAGCAGCACCTCATCATTTCTCCCAGGCACATTCTGGAGCATGGATAAGCACCAGCTGGTGCCTGGGTGGTTTAGATGGGAGTGCCAACAGGTTCAAGGCTGTGCTCCAAATTCAGAGTAGAGCTGCCTGGTGGGTCCTGCTCACTGTGCAGCAGTGAGGGAAGGAGGAAGGCTGCATGAGGACCAGGATGAAGAAGAGTACATCCATCCCTTCTAACCATAATGCTATTGTAGATGGCTGCAGGGCAGCTTTCCTGGGGTGCTGTGCTTGCTTCTGGTTGCCCCCCAAAGATGGGTGCTGACCTAAATTAGGGCTGCAGGAAAATTTCCCTGTGCGGAGACTAAAAGTCCCACAGTTTAGAGCGGAAACTAGTGAAATGCTACATGATAGAGATGCACAGAGCAATGCCTGGCTTAGAGATAAGTTTGTTCCTGTGCTCACCCCCTCACAAGATGTTCAAAGAAATGGAAAGACAACTCATTTCAAACTGGTAAATTGACACACTTTTCAGAGCCAGCCAACTGGTTTGTGCAGGTGGACAAGATGTCCTGTTGGCTAACACTTTCAGAGGGCTCACAAAGGATCAAGTGTTGATATGAAAAACAAGGATACCCAAAACTCAGGTCAAAAAATTTGGCTTAAAAAAAGATGGCACAGTTTTCAGGCACCTACTTTGGGGTAAAGAAGGGTGGAAAGGATTTTCTGTCTTTTCCTCTCCCCTCTTTGAAGCCAGTGTTGGCAGTTGCTAGTCATGACAGGACAAGACGGGACTGGCTCTTCAAGCCAGGGGCTTGCAGCAGTGCTGCTGGCATGGCTTTAGGGTGCAGCACTTTTCCCTCATCCCACCTGCACAGCACTGTCGGGGATGAGGGGCTGCGGAGAGCCCACAGGTCAGCTGTGTCTGGGTAGTGGTGCTGGCAGCCACTGCTAGAGCTGTAGAAGAGTAGCCATGCCCTAGGAGACCGTTTAAGGAGCACTTCTGACATGCTGGAGCACTGAAATGCAAAGGTGGAAAGCACAGGATCTGTGGTCAGCTGCAAATGCCCCATCTCCCTCCCTCCATCTGCTGCAATGAGCCCCCTGGGAAACTTGTGGGGGTCGTCAAGCCCTCTGAAATAACCACCACTAAGCAGGTCCTCCCTCAGCTCCTGGCAGTGGACCGTGAACATCCCTCCTCATGTTTTCCTCAAAAAGGTGTTGAGGAGCCTTGAGCTGGCCGGAAGCTCTGGGGGAAGAAGCAGGCTTTGGGACAGGCTTCCTCCCAGAGAGCTGCCAACAGAAGAGAGCTGGGCATGCCAGCCGGCGGGTTTGCCAGTGTGTGCCAATGCAGTGCCTGGGCAGGCGGGCTTATGCACATCTGTGTGTGTTTTGACAACTCTGCCAGTGCAGTACTGTTGATCACAGCTAATTACATGGGCACCAAGTGTACCTTCTGCACAGCTCCCCTGCCCTCTCCTTCACAGCCACTCTGCTCCACGCCGCTTGTCCTCCCCCAGGCTGCCTCTGAAACTCTGTGCCCCAGCACCTCTTGTACGAGCATCGTGCCCGCCACAGGTGTAAGCTCATTGCATATGTGCCCATCACCACAGCTACTTGTCCTGAGCACCTACTCCAACCATGATGCGTGAGCTGAAAGGTTCGGGAAGCACTTGTTCCCACCAAATGGAGCAGGGGGGGGAGGGAGAACCAGGGTATATACCCTTTTAAGCCAAAAGTGAATTGGATCCCATTGGGGTGAGAGTACAGTACTAGCACGAATGCTGTTCACTGTCATCTCCTGCTGAGATGGGAGTCTCAGGAGTCTAGCTGCAAGAACATACCATAAGTAAGCTGTACTCAATCCTTGGGAGGCTTGAACATGTCTTATGGGTGATGCTGAAGAACATTTTCCTCTGAATGGAGTCATGGAGCAGCCACTTCATACACTCAAGTGTCATGTGGTAATTTAAGACAAGGAATGTGTTCACCCTCTGCCCCCGTGCCATGTGGCATGTAGCCAATGCCCAGTGAGCATCAAATGCCCTGTCAGGCTGTGGTCATCCCCTGGGAGCACAATTTTTGCTGTTTGGTTGTTATGGTTGGATTCACTGTAGCATTAGTGGAGGCCCAAGGCTGAGTCCTGCTGCTACAGTGGCAGGGCTGGATGTCTCTCCTGACCTTGTGTAGCTTGGAAATGCACACACTGGGCAGTGTGAAGGAAGCTGGGGCTGTGGCCCCTTACCAGCACCGGTAAGTCTACCCCTGGGTGGATCAGCCCTTCTGGTTAAACGGGTCACTGCTCTTCCTCTTTGGGCCTTCCCCATCATCACTGAACGAGACTGCCACCAAGATGAGTCAAACCGTCAGACAACATCTGCACCCTCCGCACACCCCTCCATGCGCTTGGATAGTTCAACCAGTGGGCTCAGCCCAGGCAGCGGAAGCAAGAAGCCCTGGTTGACTGGGGGGGCGTCTGGCACCCGTGCCTTTTTTGGTGCCCCAAGCATGTACGAATCCAGCATGGCTGGGTGGTCTGGTCCGTTTCTGACCAGATCCCAGAAGCTTGATAGGGCCTGTGAAGACTGAAATGGCATTTTGGCTTTAAATGGGTGTACTCCAGCAGGATTTGGGATCTGCTGACCTGGACAGTCATGTAAGTGCACATCTGAGCACTTGCTCATGAGCTGCTAAATTCTTGCCAGGAACAGATTAGAGGTTGCTCAACTAATTACTCAATCAGTTCATACATACAGGACAGGAGACGAGACTGTGGTTCATCCCTTCAATAGCCTGAGGTGAACTCTAATTATGTGTGTCTTGAGACTGAAACTCCCATATGTGTTGGAGGTCAGACCCTGACACCCTCCTGCCAACCATTCAGCCAGGAGGCTCTGGCCATCCAGTGCAGTCAGATGGACCCCAGGTACCTGGAGCTCTATGTCCCTACCGGGAAAACTAGCACATTTGGCCTCTCCTTTCTATAGTTTCCCTCTTTTAAAACACAGACATAAAAAACATTAATTAATTACATAAAAAAAACCCCATAAAAGTGGCAAAACCAAGTACTGAAGAGTGAAATTGCCAAAAATGGGTTTGCCTGGGCAACCCAGCTTCAGCTGCCTTGTGTTTGTGATCACCTCCTACATTTTGCCCCGGATTACCACTTCTTCAGCACCCCGGCTGGACCTTGGCCCAAGGGCACCATAAGCTGGTCAGCTGGGCTGCCTGCTTTCTTAGCAGGCAAACGAAACTCCTATCCAGTCAGTGAAGCAAGAGTCTGCTTCACTGAAAGAAAGAAAAGGGGTAGGGGGGCAGGATCTCCTGAGAAGATCCTTGTTGGCTCCCTGGAGAGCTGGGTCGGCCCCTGCCTCGGTGAGCCACCTAAGCAAGAGCTTTCACAGGAGCAGTCATGTCTTCCTCATTTGCCGAAGCTGATTTACAGAAGTGCTAAAAGTTTGCAGCTGCAGTCACTGAGGTTTGGTTAAATAAAGTGCTGTATAGAGCCCAAAACACCAAAAAAAAAAACAAACCCAAACCCAATAAAACCCCCTCTAGATCCTAGTTAGTTCAAACTGTCAGTCCAGATTGAATGAGTACTGATGACCGAAATGTCTCTTGTTTTGCAACTGTTAAATAGGGATGACTCCGCCCCCACACCTGAAAAGGTGGCTGTGAGAACAGCTTCGTTTATAGCCCTGAGGCACTCACTCAGCGCTGAGCATCTGAAAGAGCCTGTGAGGAAATGGGAAAGCAGGAGGTAGGAGCAGGCTCTGGCTAAAAGGTGGTGGTGATGAAGGTAACGCAGCCATCCGAGGGGGGCACGGCGCTTTACATGGCACAAGGGTGTAAACGCAGAGTGCTTGAGGGAGCTGTTTCTGGGATTTCCATTCTTTTGTGTGCTTGACCTACAGCCCTTGGCATTTATCGAGTATTTGGGGTATAAAGTATCTGTTTCCTGTACATTGGCAGGTTGTGCCCAGTAAGGACTGGAAGCATTTCTGTGATGGGCGTCTGCGCTCGCTAGATGGATGAATTTGGTGGGACTATTCTTGAGCTCTCCTGCCCCAACCTCACTCTCCCACTCACTCAGCTCAGCCCTGGTGATGGAGACAAGATGTCCTGCCAGCTGAGGAAATTGTCCATATTGCAGACAGGACCAACACGTGCTGACAGAGCAGCACACAACAGAAGCTTGTATGGTAGAAAGCAAAGATTTTGTTCAACACCATCAGTCACTTAATGTCTCATATCAGCACTGAATTCCACACAAAACTCTTCAAACTCGTGTGGGGAATGATAAGCAAATTATGGAACCACGGAATTGTCAGAGTTGGAAGGGGCCTCTAGAAATCATCTAGTCCAACTCCCCTGCTAAAGCAGGATTGCCCAGAGACATTACTCAGGACTGCATCCAGGTGGGTCTTGAAAATCTCCGGAGAAGGGGACTCCACAACCTCCCTGGGCAGCCTGTTCCAGTGCTCTGTCACCCTCACCCTAAACAAGTTTTTTCTCATCTTTGAATGGAACCTCCTGTGTTCGAGCTTGTGCCCATTGCCCCTCGTCCTGTCACTGTGAACCACTGAAAAAAAAATGTTGCAATTGTCCAAATATTGTTAGAAAATATTTGCATGAAATGCTACATGTGAAGCAGAAATGATCTTGGTGGTTTACAGGAGGCTGAAGTTGGTGGCTGTTCGAGGCTGGATTTTTAAATAGCGCTATGCACTGAGTGGCCATGCAAACAATTTGGGTGAGATGGATGGGGTGAGATGCAGTTTTGAAGCTTGCTGCTCTAAACCTGAAAAAGCAGGAAACTAGCAACCACCTGTGCTGAGTAAGCTGCACAGGTGGGACTTATGGACCATCCTGGGCTTTGGAGGCAAAGGTACTGGCTGCAGCAAAGGCTAAGAAATGCCCCATATGCCCTCTGGGCTCCGAGGACCCCATTTTAGTAGCTTGTTTTTAATTTTTGCTTATATAAACCCTGGGAATGTAGTTCTAATCCATCATACAGAGGCAGGATTCAGCCTGGACCCTTTCTGATGGAGTTTTTTTTCCCAGACACTTCATACAAAGGGTCTTGAATAACTTTCTTGAGCTGCCCATCCCAAGGCCTTCTTAACCTCATCTTGCTCTGAACCTCAGACCTGAACTTTTCCTGCTGCAGTTGGCACCCAGTTCTTTTTAGCCCACACTGACTGCACAGAAAAGGGCTGACCACCCTTTCCATTACAACATGTCAAAGAGTAATCCTTCCTCCACACCCATTCCCCGCCCCCAAGACTTCTCTTTTCGAGGCTGAACAGACCCAACTTCTTCACTCTTTTCCCTTAGTGTGAGATTTCTCTGTATTTATCCTTCGTATTGTTTTCTTCTAGACTTTTCCACTTCAGGATCTGGGACTCTGAATGGGTCCTGGTTCTGCGCAGGCGGCGCAGTATGGTCTTCTCCTCTGCCTGGCACCCCAGCCCCTTTGTGACACCTCCACGCTGCAGGTGAAGCTTCAGTTCATGATGCTCTGCAACCCCCAGATTGTTCTCTCCCATTCTGCTACCCCGTCGGTTATTCCCCAGTTCTTCTACCTACATCTCACTTTGCTTTACATTTGCATTTGTTCTTGCTGAACTGCATCTTGCTGCTTTCAAACCATTTCTTTGGCCGTTGAGATCACACTAAGCCCAACCTCCAGAGTCCCTGCATCTGCTCTGTCCCAAAGAGAACAGGACTCCCTTCACCAGTGCCCGCTGTTATTCAGGAGGGACAAACACAGAACTGGATGGCCCCATCTGACCCCTCTGGAAAGATCCCTGCTCCATCAAGCTGCTGGTATGGCAGTAACCATGAACTTCTGAATTCATCCAGTGCTGTTGACAGTGATTTCACAGCTACTGTGATTAAGATCAAGAAACCTAAATTATCCCAGAGAGAAAGTCAGGGGATGTTGTTCATCAGTGTAAATGAAGTCACCTAAATCAAGCACGGAGATTAGGAGATGGCTCCTAAGGCTCTCTCTGACAACATGGGGGAGGGAGAGCTGCCCATGTTGTGCCTGCAGCAGATGCCCAGGGCAGCACCCAAAGAGCCATGAGCAGATGCTGGTGGAGCCACACTGGTTGTTTCTGCTGCTCTAAGTCGGGGGATCGCATCAGCTCTCTTCAAAGGATCAGCATGGGGCACTGCCTGAGAGGTGACAACATCGGTCTTGCCCAGCCTAGGAGACTGCTGTCAAAGCTCTGCCCACCATCCTGCTAGGAGACAGTCTCATTTACAGCACACATATTCATTGCTTGTAAGTGACATTCTATTCATTAGCATCATAGCCAGCTTGAGAGCAAAGAGTCTGTTTGGGCAAGGAGGGAAGAGGGATGCTCTCTTACTCCTGTTTGACAAGACCAGGTGTCCAAACTCTCTCCTGCGATGTCACTCTTTTCTGAGATTTCTCCATCAGCTGTTAATAAAAGCCCATGTCTGGGCAAACCAGGGGGCAGCTCAAAGCTTTCCTTCTTTCCTCAAAACCTTCACCATAGCCACGTTCCAGCCAGCTTTGCCCTGATGGTCCAGCTCCTGCTGAGACACCCAGCTTTCCTGTGCTGCCTCCTGCACATGCACTCTCCACCTTCTGGATGGTCTCCCTCCAGCCACTGGCCTCACTAGACACAAAAGGATGGAATTTAGCTTACTTGCCTGATAATGGAAGCATATTTTTCCCTGAGGAAGGAGCTCCCTCTGTCCTGCCTTGAACACCACCAGCCTATAAAGCCAGGTGGACCAGGCGATCTCTGAGACCTACTTGCCAGCAGAGGAGCACGGGTTTCCTTGGAAGAGCAGGAATCCAGCAGTGTGCTTCCTGGAAAGGAAGTGCCACTCGGGGTTGCTGAGTTCAGAGGAAGTGTGGTGATGCAGTGAGCGAATGGATGCTTCATTGCTTGTGCCTCTATCCAGTGCCTTGGAAGGCCTGAACTCTACACCCCAGGAGCCCCTGCCCCATCTCACCGGTGCCTTTGGCTGCACCATTCCTGGAGCCAGCATGCCAGAGAAGTTCTGCCTGCTGCAGGGGGCTTGCACTGCCAGGAGATGGGGTCTCAGGGTGGCTCATGCTGAGCAAGCAAACTCTTGTAGCCATGTTTAAGTGTGGGGGATCATAGCATTTCCCTACAGCACACTGAGAAAAAAACCACACTCAAGGCTGTGAAATGTTCAAATGGTAGGTCCGAGGATAGAATCATAGTATGACTGAATTGTCAGAGTTGGAAAGGACCTTAAAGATCATAGAATTTCAACCCCCCTCCCATGGGCAGGGACACCTCCCACTAGACCAGGTTGCTCAAAGCCCCATCCAGCATGGTCTTGAATACACCAGTGCTACAGGATGTTTCTAAAGAGGGAAATGGGACCAAATGGAACAGTTTTGCTACTGGGGCTAGGCCAGGTGACTTCCCTGAGCCACCCAGCCTGTAGCCAGCCCTAGATGTTTTTTCCTTTTGGCCATGTTTACTGCTGTGATAGCTCCATGAATGGCAGGGCTGGAAAGAAATGCCAGCAATGCTCACCAAGTCCACACTGTGTTCCAAGCGTGTGCTCCTCTGCACCTCTGCTTTGTGTGCTGCAATGAGGCTGCAAACCCAAAACTGCCAATACTGCCCTAATGACAACTGCATTTCAAGCGCCCTTGCTGACACCCCACAGCTGAGACTTGTTGTCTGCTCCGGCTTGAGGCTGGAGAGACTCAACCAAAACACCAATAAGCAACAAAAACCAGTAAGTGAGGTGAGAACTGGGAATTGCTGCTTGCCACGGGAGTGTGTTACTGTGGATGGGTTTATGCCTATTTCTGTATCTGCTTCTCACAGCATGTGCGAGAACTCAGCCGCTCTGCAGTCGTGTGCTCTTGTCTGTAGCTGGAGAGCCTGTTGGAACATCCATCCCACTGTCTCTGTCAAGGAGAGCAGATCAGAAAGCAAATGGCTCCGGCTTTGGCATTCCCTGCTCCTGCACTGTCACTGCCAGAGCCACTTGCAGGGAGTATCCTGAGGGCACTCCTGAAGTACTGTCCCAGGAGCCACTTGCACGTCTTTAGTCTACTGGGGCTCACACTCAGGATGAAAGTAGTCCTAGACAACAAAGACCAGGAGAGAAACACGGGGATGCAAAGCAGCTTCTCTTTATACTGTCTGCATGGGCCATGCCCATACTGGGAGGATAGCAAGGAAACAACCTCCCAAGTGTCAAAATGCTCCTGTCTCCCCCTAGTTCTATTCCATATGTTCTACTGTCAGCTGTGTGTGGGAGAGGGGTCTGGAGGGGAGCAGGCAGGGAGTCAGGGTCCCTGCATGACAGTCTCACGTTCCCTGGGATGTAGACAAACTTGTGACATGGTGTGGAGTGAGAACTGGGTCTCAGGTTTAGCTTCTGGGTCCATAGACATTAAATTTAGAGCACTTTAATTTGTGTGCCAGGGTTGATATTCTCCTTATAGCATGAGCACAAGGTACTAATGAATGTTATAAAGAGCTAAAGGGCTTTGCCTTATAGAAAATATTGGTCCTACCAAACCCAGTTCAAATGTTCTATGATCCCAAGGCTTTCTTCTTAGGTGGGACCGGTGCTTTGCTGAACACATGTGATCCATCTGCACAGCGTTTATGTGGCACCTGCTGAGGGGATCCGTCTTCTCCCCAGGACCCACGTCAATGGTGTTGGGGGTGGCAGGAGTGGGCGAGTGGGTTGTGAGGATGTGGGTGGCTGCCTGGGAATTTCCCCGGCTGGGCTGGGCTGGCAGAGGTTGTTTGGGACTGGACCGACCTCCTGCCTGCACAGGGCTGGCACGGAGCGTGGTGCCCTTGGAATTTCTGGGGCTCCCAGCAGCACCTCCTCCGCATTGCCCTCCTTTGAGGGTCCAGGTTTCACAGCCAGAGCTGGGGCTTTTCTTCCTTTCCATCTCTGCTGTTTGTCTCAGAGAAAACCCATCTTGCTGTTTTTCAACCGCCTGAAGGTGTTTTTCGGGGGTTTTTCAGGCTGTTTTGAAGCTCGTTTTTCCCAGATATGCTTTTTTAGCTTTTTTATTTTCTTNTCTTCTTCTGGAACGTTTCTTCTTCGCCTTAAAGTTTCCGGCCATGTGACTTTCAGCTTACATGCCCGAGGTTCTGAGAAACCACAGGAGGCCAAGACCTAAAGGGAAGGTGCAGAGGCTCTGAGAGGAGAGACAGAGAAAGTGGCAGAGCACGGGGCAGGAGGACAGTGTGCCTCCAAGGACAGGCAAGAGCCAAGAAGCCACAGGCCATCTCAGAGGGAACAGAGGAGGGCAGGGGAGAGGGAAGGGAAGCAAGACAGAAGGCAGACGCCCCAAGAGCATAAAGGAAGCTGAAGAGGCCCTGGGAGCCAGAGACAGGAGCCATGCCCCACAGCTCCGACAGCAGCGACTCCAGCAGCTTCAGCCAGTCTCCCCCTCCCAGCAAGCAGGTAAAGCAGAGACCTTTCTCCAGCTCTCCCAGCTAGAGAGTCCTTCGGGGTGAGCAATGGGTGGGCAGGAGGAAGGGTGGCACCCACCACTGGTGTTTTCACAACGCAGTATGGCAGGGCTTTCTAGGAACGGCTGTAGGGAGAGGGGTGTAGGGTTGAGCCAACAGCCCTGGCAGGAGCCCCAGCCACTTAGTGGGTATGGGTGGAGAGAGGAGTCTTGCTTACCTGCCGCTATGCCAGGGGCAACTGGGTGTTGGGATTCCTGGGCTTGGTGGGCCCTGTGATACACACCGGGCAGACAGCAAGCAGGAAGCTTCGGCATGAGCATGGGTGCTCCAGCGAGGAGCCTGAGCATGCAGGTCCTTGCCGTGGACAAGGATGGCTCAGGGGCAGCTTTCCTGCTTCCCAATGCCACGGGAAGCACTCAAGACCCAGAAAAACCCTGCCACTTTGGGTCTGCTTTCTTTTCTATTCAGCCTCAGAGGTTTTTCATCTCAGGGTTTTTCAACCCGCTTGACAGGGATTTGCGTTTGTTGCATGGAGTACCGTAATGGTAGATTTTTTGCTGGCAGATACTGACACAAATCCAAGGTATTTCCACTGCCTTTTCTGCCTAAGATATATTATATTTGTCATTTGCCACTTCTCTAGGTCTACCATGTCAAGTACCCGAGACTTTGCTCAGAAATCTTGGGGATGATCAGGACAGATGAATTTGGGCTTGCAGCCAGGGATGGGGAACGTCCTTCTAGGGAAGAGGATAAAGCACGGGGATAGGAACTAGACTTGGTGCAGGGCGTAGGAACTGCTGTATCTGAGACATTTGCAGGGTATTGAAGGCAAGGATAAAACGGTTAAGTTCAAAGAAAAGAAAAGATCTTGGGCGGGGTGGAGGGGGGAGAGGATGTGGACAGAATGATGGGCTGGGAAGATAACTTTTGTGGCTGAGTTTTGTAGTCCTGTGGAGAAGTGGTGGTGTGAATGTTAGAGAGTCCACAAAAGAGGCAGTGCAATATGAAAATAGAAGATGAAAGAGTCTGTGTGACGGTTTCAACTGTCAGAAGGCAGTAGCAGGACCAGATCTCAGCAGAGAACGGCTGCTGCATGAAGCTTATGGACCTGGAGCCTAGAGACCTGTGCTCTCCCCTGCCAGAGGGGCTTGGGAGCGTTGCAATCAGCATTACAGGCATTGCTGCCAAGGGACTCCAATGAACAAGCACAGAGATCAGAGAGCTGAAGCAAATGAGATCTGGGAAAAAACAAAATCTCTGAGTCTATCTAATTAAACCAAGCAGGGCCCACATTTCACTGTAAGGGTCTGCAACAAATAAAGCCCAAGGGAGAAGGGTGATGGAGAAGGAGTAGGACCTACAGGGATGAAAGGAGGAAAACACAGGCTGAATCTCTGGAAGGATAGTTTAACGAAGGAGCTGGAATGTCTGCAGTTCCATATCACTACAGAGACGAAGAAGGGAAAGGTTTTCTGTAAAAGGAATTCAAATTGTCTCTGTTCTGGGACTCCAGTCCCTCAAGCCATATCCCAGGCCTGTGTCTTGGTGAAGGGAGAGTAGTTATTTACCAGCTGTGCTGGGATGCTCAGCAGTATCCAACTTGCCCCTCCTGGCAACGTGGATGCCAAAAGCATCACACATGTGGTATGGCTTTATCCTTTTGCTGAGGGTATGTAACCCATGTCCTGTGCTTAAGTGACATTGCTGTGTCTCCTACCCATCTACTGCCTTTCAGAAGGAGGGCAAGGGAGGGGATGCCCCACTCATTTCCATGCCTTGTTTCCCTAGGACTCTTCTGATGACATGAGAAAAGTCCAACGGAGGGAGAAGAATCGCATCGCTGCCCAGAAGAGTCGCCTGAGGCAGACCCAGAAAGCAGACACACTGCACTTGGTGAGCGCTCCCACCCTTCCCCATCCTGGGAACTGAGGGATCACATAGAAGACAACATGCTTTTTCCCTGGGACTCAGAGCAGAGATACTCAGTTGAGGCAGGACAGGAAAAGTGGGGCCAGGGCAGGATGTAGAAATCAGCGCTTGCAGCGAGAGCACTCAGCCCAGGTTGATACCAATGAAGCATTTAGTTCTGCAGCTAGTTTTGAATCCATCTTTATCTCTGTCTGACACTACCAATTTCCTTTCCTAGCTTCTTCAAAAGTTATATGTTCTTTTGAAGCACAGGCTCACCCAGGCTGGCTTTCCCCATGTTTGTGCTTCATGCTGTCACTTATGCAGCGGTGCAACAGTGTTCAAGGATGCTTTTCTGAGACAGTGGTGCTTTACCTTCATTGATATGGATGATGGTGCAATGTGGAGCCGAATGGGCCAACTCCTCTGGTCTGTTCCCTGAGACACTACTCAGTGTAGATAAATAATTATTAATAATTTTTGAATATTCTTAAATGTCTCCATGGTAGGACTTGTATCCATTTCTATACCTGAACACTGTACAGCCTGGAGGCTTTTCCTGATGTTTAGTATGGATTTTCCCTCCTTTGGTTTCACTCTGCTGTCCCACTCTCCTTCTGTGGCACCACAGGCACCCCTGTGGCTCTTCCCAGTGTGAAGAATTAGGCATCTGCTTTTTAGGAGGGATGGTCCCTTCTGGCTGTGTGTGTTTGGGCAGGAGTGTGTGGTCAGTGTCACAGCACAGGGGCTGGGTTACTTTACATTTTGCATGTTGGTAAGTGCAGTCCTGTGCGTTTTGGGCCACTGGTGGGCAGGATGCACGGTATACAATCGGCAGTGGACAGAGACCATCTTTATCCCTGCAGTGGGCTTGGGCTGCCCTTTGAAAGGTAGTAGTTGAGCTAATGTTCAAAAAACAATAATTTGACGTAGTGGTCTTCATATTCGCCCAGATCTCCATTTTTGGGAAGAATTCTTGAGAAGCCACTCCTGAACCTTCCTCCTTACATACTGCTCTCAGTCCATGGTTGGAATTTGGTTTGAGACAGAGATTTCATTCTTTTCTTAGTAGTAGCTGATATGGCTCTAGGCTGATTGCATTACATCTGTCAGCATCAATGGCTCTGGGTGACTGTGTCTAGAAAGGAGTGAAGAGACACCCTTTCCTTGGGGTCAGTGCTTTCCCCAAGGTAATCCTAGAGGTGGGTGGGCTCTGATCCTCCCCCAGGAAAATCCTGCATAGCTGTACACCAAGAAGAATCAGGTTGCTCTTCTTGTAAGCAAGTGGTTTGTCATCTGCTCAGAGACTACTACTGCTCAGCTAGCATTGATAGCACACGCTCTTTGCCTTCCCATGGGAACGGGAGAATGGGGGCTATGCCAAGCTTGGTTCTGACAGAGAGGATCCTGGCAGGCAGCTGGAGAAATGTAAGGGGGCAAGTAGAGGATGGAGGATGAATTTTTGCTAATGTTTTTCCAACTTCTGATGAACAGTGATCTCCGCTGCTCCTGGGTTCATTCCCTGAGTGCTCTTTGCCTTTGGCCGGCTCCATATCAGGGACTGCTTCTCTGATGTGGTTCTGCCCAGAAGAGCATGGCTCAGCTCCAGCTATGGTGGTAGAAAAGGAGCCAGCAGCTCCATCTGCCCCAGGGCTTCGTAGCTTGTGTTTTGAGGCGAATGAGTCATGGGGATGCTGGGGCTCCCAGCCCCTGGGTGATTCCCGTTCTCTCCCGCGTTCAGCATCAGTCATGATTTCTAAAGCATTTAGTCACATCTGAGAGATGTTGGTTTGCTGTGTGAGCTCCTCCTGTGACAGTCGCTCTAACTGCTGGGTGCGTTTCAACCTGTGCACAGAGAACGAGCGCCATCAGAAGTCAGTGTGGCAGTGGAGAGGTAACAGGTTCACCCTTGCAAGGTGGTGGTGGTGCAGCTTTCCAGGGCCTCAGGCTGCTGGGTCCCACTGTAGCTGTCTTGGCTGAGTTTGCAGAGCCTGCCACCACATTATCCCTCCCTCCTCAGGTCCTGCCTAGGGTCTGTCTCTGTGGATGGTCTGTGCTTAGGATGCTCCAGCCTGGAGCTGGCTGCACTTGGGCAGCAGTAGAGGTAGCGAGATACTCTCAGATCGTTGAGACAAGGCTGAGCATCGTTATTAACCCCTTTGTTGTTATTCTCATGAATAACAGTATTAATTCAGTTCTTCTGAGGCCTCGGTTTCTCTTTTCTTCTGACTCAAGTGTCTCCCCCTCCTCCCCACTGTGCTGCTGGTTTCCCCGGCTGCTAGCAGGAAGCAGTGAGTCTTTTCTTTCCAGGGCAATGACAGGTTTCCTGTGGCAGGTGGTTTTCTGGTTTAAGACGGCGGTTATTCAGCGCGCCCTCCCCCCGGCCGGGCGGCCCGGGAAGCATCCGGGCAGTGTGCCTGTGCGTGAGAGGGAGCGAGAAAGCCTGGGCGGGAGCGCGACACCGTCACTTCTCGTAAGGCAGGGCTGGGGAGCGTGGCTGGGGCCACCAGCATCGCACCCGCACCCAACCCGGCCGGCCGGGGGAGTGGGGTTTGCCCAGGCGCAGCTCTCTGCCGAATTTACCGGAAACGTGTCATTCTGGAAACTCTGCGGGGCAGAGAGGCGCGGGACCGCCACCCCCGTGTCCCCAGTTCATCCCTGTGGCTCCCGCGCTGAGGAAGCCCCTGTGGTTTTATCTCCTCAGGAGAGCGAAGACCTGGAGAGGCAGAATGCTGCCCTGCGCCGGGAGATCAAGCAGCTGACGGAGGAGATGAAACACTTTGCCACGATGCTGAGCTCCCACGAACCGCTGTGCTCCATTCTGACGTCCCCTCCACCACCTCCAGAAGTCCTTTATGCCACACACTCCTTCCACCAGCCCCACATCAGCTCCCCACGCTTCCAGCACTGAGCCAGCCACTGGAATGGCAGCCTGCCGGCTCCACTGATGGCAAGAAGCAATTTCATGGAGCTCGCTTTTCCATCCAAGGGAGAGAGACAGACGGATGGACAGCCAACCCTTCTCAAAGTGTGTACTCTGAGTGACTTGCCTAAGACTTGCTCCCTGTGGAGAAATGGCAGAGCCACCAGGAGGCATCTTCAGGCAGCTTCCTCTTGGATGCTGGGAAGAGGATGCATTCATGAAAGGGCACCAATCACCTTTCCAAGCAACTTGGGGACACTTGCAGGAGCATGTGACACCGGCAGCCTCCATGCAAGTGGCTGGCTGCGGCGTGCAACAGCCAGAGCTCCAGGACAAGGAACGGCAGCAGGGGCAGAGGGGAAGGTTGGGGGCCACAGAGTACCAGGGCAAAACTGGTTTATTTTTGTAAAATAAAAATTGAAAATGTTTAGGTCTTTGTTTTCAAAATAGGACCTGAGGACACAGGCAACGGGATGGGAGAGCCTGGGGTCCAGGGAACAGACCCCTTGTGTCTAATCCAGGATCAGCAGCTGGAGCCCCGTATTTAGAAGGGGGGCCCACATGTGTGGGTTGGGCAAGCTGGGGACCAGTGGTTTGTGGGGTGATGGGGTCCCTGGGGGAGATGGGTCCGTCCTTGCTGGACATCCTGGCTAATGAATCTGACATGCCACATCATTGTATTCCATGTGTCTTCCCTGCTGACCCCCTCTGAGCCCTGCTGGCTCCCTGCTGCCAATAGCTAGATCTCTGCACACTCCCCTTGTACGTGCGGAGGTGCACTGCCACAACACGTCACCTCACGTGTGGGTCTTGGTGAGCTGGCAGTCCCTTCAGCTTGACCAGCAGCACAGCTGGGAAAGAGCAATGCAGCGTGAAGGGGGGCAGTGATGCTGTGCTGGAGTGCACAGGGGAGGCAGGTAGGACCCTTGCTCTGTGGCACCCTGCTATAAGGCACGTAGCTGCAGCCTACGCTGCTTCCCCTTCCCCACCAGTCACAGCTCCACAAAAGACTGCTGCACTGCCTCATGCATTGAAGCTGTTGAAACCTGAAAGGTCAGTGAACAGTCGATTAGATCTGCTGGGTCTGATCTAGTGGAAACACGAACCAGTTTCTACAGATGGTCTCTGCCCCTAACACCCCACCAGCCAGCAGCCCCGTTCTGTGCTCAAGGTTGAAGACGCAGGTCCTGTTGCTAATGCTGGCTCAGGGCTGCTGCCATCTCCAAGGAGCATCAGGTGCAATTTTTTTTCAGCATAGGGTACCACAAGCGAGCGCTTCTGACGTAGGCTTTTAGTTGAGCTAAATGAACCCATGTGGGATCATAGAATAGTTTGGGTTGGAAGGGACCTTTAAAGGTCACCTAGTCCACCCCCCATTCCCCGCAATGAGCAGAGAAATCTTCAACTGGATACCCTTCTTGCAGGCACAGAGAAGCAGCATATTTCCAGATCAGGTTTGGCCCATCTTCATAGCCCTCAAGAGCAGCTGGGAGAAGCCTGTAATGTGCTGTGCTGTGCCATGCCTATTTTCTCTCTCTAGATTGCCCTAACAAGATCATAACCAAATGCTGCCATGCCTCAGGAGACTGTCCTCAGAAGAAGTAGAACCACGATTTCTACTGCCACAGCCTGTTAAGAGGCTTATGAAGCTCCTGCCTCCAGCTTCTGTGCCAGCATGGGAAGCAACATGACTAGGGACACCTGCTGTCAGCATGTTGGCCTGGTGTCACTGCACTGCAGAAGCAGCACTGAGGTGATGGGCGATTGCATCGGTCCTTGTCTGTGCAGCTCTGCCCCCGACCCTGAGGGGTGTGCTCACACACAGGGGACGATGGTGATTATGTCAGCCAGGCAGCTGGTTTTCTGCATATAAGACATGCAAAATACATTTATGGGCAGCAAAAAGATTCTAACCAGGTTTGAAAAAAGGCAGCAGGAGCAATTTCAGTGTGTCTTACACCACCTCCATCTGCTACTTCTCACAACAGCAGGCTTCACACCATCCATTGGTACAACAACCAGAGGTGCTGATCCCCTGCAGAGGTCATGCTTTGAGCCATACAGGCTACAAATGCCCTTCCCAAATTGCATTTCTTGGGGATTTGGCTCTTTAAGCATGGGAGAGACAACTGGTTGCAGCTTTAGAGGAGCTTGCTTTTACAGGCTCTGCTCCTTCAGCTTCTGATGGGTTTGCTCCCAGATTTTTCACTTGCTATTCCTTAGGGCCCTGATGCTCCTATGCTTCCTGGGGTAGAGAATCAGAGAAAAGAGCTACCGATGCATCACTTGGGGTTTGCTGTGAAGGGCACTGCAGACCCATGCTCCTCCCTGGAGGTTGCAACAGAATCCCAGCAAAGATTGTGGTGACTTAAACCAGTATTGCCTACAATAACAAGAAATCTCCATCCTCGCTGCAAGCCTTCGTGTTTTCTCATGGCTGTAAAATGCCAACTTGGGTATCACCTATGCCCACACAGATGCGAAGCCAATATTTTTGTTGCAGAGCTGTCGAAGTCTGAGATCCTGCAGGCTGGGTGGGGTTCTGCCTAATGCCCACAGAATTGCTAGACTACTCGCTGGTAACGTCTCAGACTTATTACTGCGACTCAGAACGAAAATAAGTGGTAAGTGGTGAGGCTGGGAGACGGGTTTGCAACAACATCCTCTCCAGAAACTAAACAATAGTCTTGGCATCATCAGTTAGGTGCCCTTCTTCTGCATGGCTGGCTGTGTGCTGGAAGGCCGCCAAGTAGCATTGTGCTTAGCCCTTTTGGCCAAACACTGGGTGTACGTTGGAGCTAAGAGACAGCTCTTCCAATTTAACTTGTCTTTGCCCTGGTCTCGCCCTCAAAATAACCTGATCACAGAAGATGATCTGTATGGTTCTGAGGGTTTTTAACCTCTCACTACTTGCTCCTAGTGATTGTTAGGTGTCTCAGATGTGCTGTCTCTTTGCTATGAAGAATGGTTCCCATGGGAGACCTCCTGCACCCAAGCAACAAGGGACAACATATCCTTTCAAGGCCACCAGCCCTTTCAACCTGAGTTGCTGACAATAAGATGTTTTACTGAGGCTTTTTCCAGAGCTGCACAAGCTGCTTGCTCAGGCTACGTGAGGAGATTCCTTCACTTCTGTACCAATGCTGTCTCTTGCTTCTTTCCCAGGCTCCTGACCTCTGCTCAAGGCTTCTCACACAACTAGTTTGGATTTTTAAATAGCCAAGTTCTTCTCCTCTGGTGTGACCCTCACCGTTGTCAGCTAATTAATGGTTAATGAGTTCAAATGAGGAGCAAAGGGCAGGGTGGAAGCCAGGGCAATCATCCCTGATTGCCTTCCATTGTCTGCAATTCCTTTTGAACTTAATTTCCACGGCATCTGGCCCATCTGAAGCGTTGTGTGAGCCTTATCTGGCCATGCCCAGCCTTAGGAGACCCGTGCTGTTTGTTGTCCCAAGGGAAAGGGATGCTTCTGGGCACGAAAGTGGAGAAACTGGATGAGGGTTGGGCCTAGGTTTGTTCCTACCCAAGTAGGATGTCAGTGCCTTTCTGTTGCACTTTATAGTCCCTCATGGAAAAGCTCTCTCAAAGCAGCAAGGAGATGAGGGCTTACAGGAGGCTGAGAGACTCTTTTTGAGCCAGGGAAAGCCGGGTGGAGAGACAACTCTTCCCTGCAAGCACAGCCTGCTGAAATACTGCGTTTGTGCTGGCCTCTGCTGGGCAAAGGCTGAGCTCTCCCAGCCTGCAACTGTGCTTCTGAGCATCATCCTCTTCACGTTCCCCTGCACTTCTCGGTGACCTCCTCTTCATGCTACCCTATGGCAAGAGCTGGCTTGAAGGTTAGCCTGGCTGTTGCCAGAGACTAGGGAAAGAACCGGGAGGCTCCAGGTTAATGCGT
Source organism: Nycticryphes semicollaris (assembly GCA_013400055.1). Lineage (NCBI taxonomy): Eukaryota > Metazoa > Chordata > Aves > Charadriiformes > Rostratulidae > Nycticryphes > Nycticryphes semicollaris. The sequence goes on from VXBJ01006922.1 coordinate 207,716, forward strand.
GTGAATGCAAGAATTGCGTAAGGTTGCCTGAAATGGCATGTTCAGGTCCAAGTGGAAACGTGGGGCTGTGGTGTCCCTTGGCCAAGGTTCTCATAGCTTGCGCCAGGGGCCAGTTCTGCTTTGTGGTCCCAGCATGTTTCCATTGCTGCGTGAGGGTGTGGGGAGCTTGGCTTGGTGTCACTCACCTTCCCCAGCTGCTGTGGGGCTTGCAGAGCTGTGTGCAGGCAGTGTTCTGTGTTGGATGTGGGGACTGAGATCTGGGAAACATCACAGGTGAAGGGGTCTGAGCTTAAATAAGCATAGACCTGTCTACAGCCCTGGTGAACTATATGATCACCATCACCGAGACCTGAGATGACAACCATGAAAGGAAAGCTTTTGTAAAACCACTTGGGCTGGATTTCTGCCCAGTAGCCTTGTCCCGGGGACTCTGCTGTGGATACATAATTGGGCAAAGCCAGCAAAAAGCCCAGTGTTTTGGGGCTGGGAGAGCAGCGAGGGCAGGTGAAGGTGGCACTGGAAGGCAGTTGACGTGGGTGCTTTTCAAGCCTCCACATTTAATTGCTGGCTGGTGTCTTCTCTGCAGACAAAACAGAGGTGTGTGGCAAACCCCTGCTGACAGAGTGGAGATGGGAACTGGAGGACTTGAGACGTTTTCCTTTATGGCCTTCACTGAATATCAATATCTGCTGTGGATCAAGGCATCCTGGCAACTCTGTGCAGAAGGACAGCAAGTAACAAAACATGGAGTACACAGTAATTTTCTCCCTTTCCATCCCCCTGAACGCACAGGCTCAGCACTTTACAAACTCTTAGTATCAGCATTTCGGGGCTTCTTCTATGGTAAGATAAATAAAGATATGACATTCAGTGCTGACTTAAGCTTAATATATCTCCCCAGATGGGAAGCCCAGGGCTCTTATGCCTGGTATTCCCTTCCTGCTTCATCTTCCTCGGATCAGCTGCAGGCTCTCAATGTGCTGGGTGCCAAGGTGGGGAGACACAGAGCCAGCCAGTCCTGGGGAAGGTGCGTGCATCCTGCTGTATGGGCCTGTCAGCACTATGATGGCCTCCCTTTAAATTGATTCACATGTGATTTTTCTTTCTTGAGGGACAGAAGAAGGAGTAATACCCAAGCATAGTATGCATGGAGTTAGAAGAGAAATAGAGGCATATCTTCAGATTGGCAAAGGGCAGATGAAGCAGATCCACTGCCTACTTTGCTGTGGCTCCAAAGGATTTATGCAGCACTTGTTTTGCAAATCTCAGAAGTCACTTCTGTTAGCACTGCCAGCCTGCATCAGCAAGAGGATAATCTCCTGCATACTGAACTAAAGCAGCAGCCCACAAAAGAGACCCTCTCTCTGTCTCTTACAATGGTCACAGTGTCCAAAGCAGCGCTTGTCATACAAAGATGCTAATATTTCAGCACACAGAGATCAAAGAATATGAAGAATTACTGCTAAGAGACAAAGTATTTTTACGAATCAAAAGCTGGCAAAACCAGAAAAAGCCAAGCATGGCATGAAATGGTGAGACTTTTTCCTAGCAAACGGCATTGTCTGGGTTCTTCTGCCGTGTTGTTGATACCTTATTGATTAATGATCTGCACGGCATCTGAGCAGTGAGGTGGCAATATGTGCATACATAAAGTTTTTTAAGTTAATCAGAAATCTACCCAACTAAACATCAGGGAATGTATATTCATTTCTTGCTAGGGCAGGGTTACAACGACTGCATTAATGTTACTACATAAGACTGTCATTTTTCTTGCAGCTGAGGTTACAGACACCAGGTGCTGAGAGCCCTACTGCCTCAGAGACATCCGCGCAGAGAGAGCACATGTTCCTCAGCTTCTGAACTTTGCCTAAGACACAATCAACTTTGCTCTCCTCACAACAGTGATGGTATGGTGCCCTGGTCCCCAGGACATGTCCCAGGTTTTTCTTTTTTGTTGCAGTGTGAGCGGGAGGAAGAGGAAAATGCCCAAGTTCAGCAGTGAGCTATGCATATTTCCAGCACTCTTTAATTATTAATTAATGCCAGCTGCAAGCATTAGGAGATTAAGACCTTTTTTGTGTCATTGGTATGAACTGGTATGACTCACTGAGATGGAGGTTGGAGGATGCTGAGTAAGAAGGGCTTATGTACTTTGAGCTTTTGGTATTTGGGGTTAATCTGTGACCCTGATCTGGACTGGGGATGTAAATCTAGACTGTGGCTAAATTTTGAGTCTAGGTGGCTCTTTTTTCACTTCTTTTATTCTGGGCTGAGTGAAGAGATCTTCATGTCCTCCGTGCATGCCTGGTGCTCAGCAGAGGAATGAGGTGGGCTTGCTCCAATGACAGAGCAGACAGAGCCTTTGCACTGCTCTCCTCACAACTATCTGTATCTCCACAGCTTTTGACCAGCAAAAGTTGAGAGCTGGGTTTTGGATGTTCGAGCAGCGCAGCAGGCTAACCACAGGTACACAGCTTTTGGATTAGAGCTGGTTCTCATCCAGCCAGATCAGAGCACAGGGCCGAGCAAGTTGGTATCTGTTTGCAGAAGGCCATGCAGAGGTAGCGTAACCGCCCTGCGTCTGGAGGGGTGTGCACTAACCAACAACCGGCACATCTGAGGTGCCACGGGTGCAAGTGCTCTTCCAAGCTGAAGAGCACTCTTTTTTATGCCCTTTTCTTGCTGCAGGAAGGCAGCTGTGAATATTAGCACTTCAGCCGTGCCTTCCCATGTTCTCTTTGCAGTTCAGACCTACATGATTTATCCATAGGAACATCAGGCCTGGACTGGACAGGGCTAAATTAAACCCAGTGCTATGTTAATGGGTTTGGGCAGGGAGATTAGAACTGTGAAGAGGTGGTAGTTCTAGCTGCTGTTAGGGCAAGCCCTTGCCTCCAAGGTTTGGAAGGTGTCAGACTAGCAGTCAGGAACACCAGCCCTGCCCCTGGCAGAGCCACAGGCAAATCACATTAACTCTTTGTGCCCCTGTTTCCCCTGTAAAATAGATGCAGGTGTTGCAACCCCAGTGAAATTCTCTGAGAACTACAGATGAGTTGTGCTGATGGGGAGCAAAATGTTATTTTCCTTCCTTAAGTTATGCTTTTGAAAGCCCTTAAACTTTGAAGAGGATAGGTTGGGTCCTCAAAGTTACCCCTGCACACCTTTGATAGTTCTGAGGTCTGTGGTATTCTCTAGATGAGATTTCTGATTGTGCAACTAAGCCTTCATGTTTTGTGTAGAAGAAGGTAATTGTTGCAAAATTTGGAATGCTGCAGAGCCTGGCTGCTGCTGTTATAAACATGTCTGTTCCCCACTGTACGTGTCCCCAGATCTTTACTTTCCATAGGAAATGTAACGGGAAAGATTCATAAGGATTTATGGTATCAAAATAATTGTGTATCTAACCTACAGTAATAAAACAATCCACTGGATTTATAAACTTACTCTGGGTCCTGCTTTCTGGTGGCTCCTGAGATGTAGAAAGCTACAGGTGCCAGCAGAGGGCTCGCAGCCTCCCCTGCTCTGCAGGGGAACAACGCTACTTTTGTCTGAGGCGGTAGCCCTTGGCCAGCCTGCTCTGCACGGCCTGTCTCCAGCTGTGCTTTGCATCCAGGTGTGACCCAGAAAAAGTTAGGGATTCTGCCACCTATTCGAGTCTTGCCCTCTGGTCTAATGATACAAATATCTGACTCCTGAAGGCCTCCACTAAAGCAGTTTGCGTGTTGAACCCAATAGAAAACATTCTCCCTCCACCAAAAAAGTCCTTGTAATCTTCTCTGCAATGTCTATCGTGAAAGCTAGTGTGGCATAGACTAGGAGATCTACTGACAACTTTTCTAGACCCTAGTCCTATCAGTGAAAATGTGATAGAGCCACCTGAGAGCTGCACTAGTTAGGCCTTCTCAGTGCAACGATGAGATGCAGAGGCACAAATCAAAATGCCAAGAGTCTGAGAGCAAGGAATATCCTGTGATCCTGTGAGCTTAGACACTTCCCAGTTTAAGAGAGCCTAAGCATCTTCTGAAGTCTCTGCAGGAACTGCATGACTGGAAGATCCAGAAGATCCCTGAGTACCCACTTTTCCCTGGCAACCTTCACCTTTTACCCCACCTGCACCTTGGACCTCTGATTGAGTGTGGGAACAAAAAGGCATCAAGGAATTATTCTTTTCACAATAATTTTCTAATGAGCCTTCTGACCACCTTCCAAGCCAATTTCCACTACCCATTCTTTATGGCCTTGCTTGTCATTGAGGCCTCTTGCCATTCACTAGAAATCAGAAAGCTGGGTTATCATTGCCAGCATCATCCTTAGCATTTATATTTATTGAGTGGGCTTTAAGGAAACCAAGCTTGTTTCAAGACATGTTCTTCAATCCTTACAGAACATAAAAGAATTGCATGTACTCATTGGTCATAAAGGCGGAGTATATTCCTAGGGAGTGAGAAGCTGCATTTCTTGAGATCCGTAAGGAAGCCGGAGTTGTCAGGCTCTATCTGATGGCCTGTACCATTACATTTAATTTGGGCCCTGCTTCTGCCTGTGGTTTAGTGCCTTCCAGCTTTCACAGACACTTTTGGCTACAGGACCCTGTAACCATTTTAGCGCTTTTATCAATCTCTGTCATTCAAGCTTTAAAATCTACTTGAAGGGGTTGTCCTGAAGTATAAATAATTTTTCATGGCTAAGAAATTTTTATATAAAGATGCTCTGATGAGGGAAATCCAAAAGCAGCTGCTGTGTTACTTCAGGAAGGGAAAGAGGCTCATCTGAGTAGAAACAGATGCAGCAACAGCGAGAGGAAGAAATGCAAAGCGCAGGAGTTTTATTTTGGTCCAGAAATTGGCAAAAGATATATAGGGGTGATTGAAGAGTTCACAGAGCCAGAAACAAAACAAAACAGCCCTGAAATCAGAGGAGGGGAGTTCTGGGAAGTGTGGGCCTATAGGTATGAAAAATACTTCACTAAATCGGCCTTGGGGATTGCTTCCCGGACTGGCTCCTGTTCACCTGACAGCCTGCAGTCAGCAGAGGCTGGCCCTACTTTCATCTGTCCGCTCTGAGCTGTTATTTTCAGCAAGGTCTGTGTTTTAGACATTCTTGATTCACCATTTGACTTTTCTGATTGGATTAAGACATCGGTTTAGTGCGAGCAAACAGCTCCTTGCTTTGCAGGCTCTGGCTTGCTATGGACTTTTTATCAGCAATGGGTAAAACTGAGGATCTTCGAAAGAAATTTAGGAGCTGAAAGTGGGACTAAAACACAGCTCACGACAACAGGCTGCCTCTGACTCCAGTTCAGGGTAGGCCAGGTGGGAGACAAAGGACCCAGTGTGTGTTTCTTGTTTCTCTCCCATATATCTAAATATTTTCCTATGTGCTCCTTTTTTTTTTTAGACACAGGTAAAGATATAAAACTGTTTTCAGTGTTTTTCTAATGTATGACAATGTTTCCTCAACTCCTTATTTTTTCCTTTATATTCTTTCTGCTTTTTCTGTGCCCTAAGCTCAAAAAACCCACATTCAATCCCTGCTAGTCACTGGTATCTTCCCCTCTGCTGCCCATAGATCTTTGACTACAGCAGACTCCCATACAGTACCTAACTCCCTCATCCTTCATTTGTCTGAGTTTACAAATTAAAGGTGCCATGGACTGTGCTAACACTTTCAGTTACAGAGAGCTAAAGCTACAGTCCTAAAGTCATACAGGCTTAAATACAATATGTCAGTGACATATTTAAATTAGTCTTGAGTAACTTAAATAATGTTTTACTACCTGCAAATTTTGCTCCCCGCTCTGTTTTCAGGGTTATTAATGACACTCCTCTGAGCAAACACAGTTTGCCATGCTTAAAAATTGCCTGTTTATTTCTTTTCTTGGTCTTGCTTTCAACTACTCTTTGATCAATTACATTGATTACCTTTGGGTAACTTTGATTTCTTTATAATATTGTGGAGAATTTTGTAAAGACTTTTTCAAACCCGGTGAACCTAAAAGTCATTTTCTGTATACTTTACTGTTACAGCCTCACAGTTGTCAGACTAAGCAGCTGTTGGACCATGGCAGTCCTTTTCCTGCTCTATTTCACCTCTGTGGTCTGCACCGCTATCACTCACTGCATTCCTGATACATTCAAATTACAAATTTATTAGAACAAATTCCTCTGTTCTTTCTGTTGTCTCAGTACAGAACTTAAAGTGACTTTCAGTGCCTAACCTAATAATAAATGGTGCCAAACCTCCCCTTTTCTGGCCCTTGCTTCTGCATTTGCCTTTCTTGTACATTATGTAAAAGGGCTACATTGTGGTTATGTTGTACCATCATAATGAGCAACCCCAGGTGAAGCTATAGGTTCACTGGCAAAGCTGTGGGCTGAGGCTGGGGAGAGCAGGAAGGTTTGCAGCTCTACCCTGCAGTACTTTCAGCAGAGCACACAGGGGAGGCTGCACTGGCTTCGCTTGTCTCCAGCTGTGCTCCAGGCCACTCTACCGGGAGCAGGAAACCCAAGAAGCGAGCTCTGTGAGGGTACACGGCAAGAACCACTTCAGGTGACATTTGCACCACCAAACTGAATGCTTGCCTTTGTTCCTGGCAGTAGACAGGTGGATAACTCAGAAGACAGTGTCAGTAACCTCTGATGGTGTTCCACAGAGTAAACATAAGCCAGAGGAACTTCACTTTTTTGTTCTCTGACCCAAGCCTTTGATTCAGGAACACAACAACCTAAGGTTGGGTTGTTGTCCCGAAAGTCGGATCTGTTACCTGGTGTGCAATAGCCAGTCTCACGCACCGGTAGGTGACATTGATTATTTATTTTGGATTTGTGTGCAAGGACAGCTGCTCAGTGGTTTCCACAAATCAAGTACATCCATCAGAACTCTATGCAATTTTTATGCACACTTTACAACATCATTAGAATATTACTACCTCCTACCTATATTTAATCAGTTAGTAATTTACCTGTGATTACACCTCCAAGTTATAGCTACCACGCACGCTCAAGGGAAGGGTCTTCATCTGGGCAAGGGTCTTCTTGACCTATGGGTGTGATTTTTAGTATTATAATGAAAGTAGTTCTGCTTAGGACACTAAGAATTTTCACTTTCCTGCCAAACTGGCTAAACTTCTCAAAACGTGCAGATTAGTACCATCTTCAAGGTACTTATGCTCGCTGTGCCTCCTCGAGAATGATACAATACTTGCCTTCCTTGATTAAGAGTTCTTTTAATTAACTCATGCTTGATAAATTCAAGGATAGAATCCTCATTAGTCGTGAGAATACACGTTAGGCCTTTCAACACCAGTTACAAATAACATTGCAAGCATATGCTTTGGTAACAGGGTTATTGCTCCCATTTTTCCAAGTGAACTTTGAGCCACGTTGTTTAATGCTGGAAGAGAGCTGCACAACATTAGGATGCAACCAAATCCACATTTTGAAGCTAGTACTGAGTAATGTTTGTACAGTTCAGATAACAAAATGTTAATTAAATGAACTGTAGATCATAAGTGATCTCCAGGCAGGGATCTGTCAGAGCGGCACTGTTGCTAAAGTTAACGCTGACTCATTAACTGCAAGTTCCCCATGAGGCTGAAAAACAAACATTACTTTTGGCTGTTTTGTTTCAGTCTCATTGAGATGTTGTAATTTTGACTCCACTGGACGTTTCCACTGCGTAGTGTGCCATGTCATCAAAAAACACCCCCACATCGGAAGCCAACCCAAATGAAACCTCTCCAGTTTGTCATCCTTCAGGCACCCACTCTGGCATCTCCGGCTGGGTCGGGCACTGCCCAGAGACGCACCACCTCCCCCACCGGGTGCACAGTTCTGGCTCAGTCCATCTCCCGCTCATCCCTTCGGTTCACGCACCGAAGCCTCTCCCGCATCGGGCCTTTCTCACACCGGGGAGGCGGCAGTGGGGAGGGGTGGCGGCCCTCGGGCAGCACGTCTACCCAACCACGCTCCACCGACACCCGGCCGTGCCCTCCTCCCTCGGGGCGGCCAGACGCCCTTCCCGCCCCCGCAGCGGGGCGGGGCGGAGGGCGGGAAGGGCCGGGCCGGGGGCGGTGGTGACACTTCCCTGCACGGCGGCAGCCAGTGAGCTCGGCGGGGGTGGCCGGGCGGGGTTTCTCGATCAGGTGGGTACCGGCGGGGAGCCGAGCCGAGGCGGGTGGCTTGCGTCGCCGGCATGGTGCAGCAGGAGCCCGCCGGGGCGGCGGGGCAGGCGGGCGGGGAGGCCGAGGTGCCTCTGTCCCGGCGTCGCTGGGCCGTGGTTTTGCTCTTCAGCAGCTACTCCCTGTGCAACGCCTTCCAGTGGATCCAGTACAGCAGCATCAACAACATCTTCATGCACTTCTACGGCGTGAGGGCCTTCGCCATCGACTGGCTCTCCATGAGCTACATGCTCACCTACATCCCCTTGCTCTTCCCTGTCGCCTGGCTGCTGGACAAGAGGGGCCTGCGCCTCATCGCCCTGGTCGGCTCAGCCCTCAATGCCCTGGGTGCCTGGGTGAAGCTGGGTAGCCTGAAGCCGCACCTCTTCCCCATCACCATCCTGGGGCAGGTCATCTGCTCCTTGGCCCAAGTCTTCATCCTGGGCATGCCCTCACGCATCGCCTCTGTCTGGTTTGGCTCCCACGAGGTCTCCACTGCCTGCTCCATCGCTGTCTTTGGGAACCAGGTAACAGGGTGGCTGCCACCTGTCTGGCTTGGCACATGGGGTAAGCCTTCACCAAACTGGCTGGAGACTGGGAGTGCTAAGGGGAGAAAGCAGCAAACCAGGCAGGGGGAAGACCTGCATGGGGCCTGGAGGGCAGGAGCAAGGATAAGGATTTAGATGAAATTCCCCCCAGGTAAATGCATCTGGTAACTGGATCCGCAACCGGAGCTGGGCTGTAGGCTGATGGTGGTGGCAGAAGCAGGTGGGACCTAAGTCTACAAAGCTGGGGGTAGCATGAGGGTTAGGTGTGATTCTGACTTTGAGTGGTGTTTGGACTTGAGGTCTTCTCCAGTACTCTCCTACTCCTGTGTCTGCAAACCTCCAGTCTAAGGGTGTGATTCAGTAGCCCCATGGATGTGCTGGAGGGGAACATGCGGTGCTGAGAAACATGCTTTGGGCTGAGTGTCCTGCAAACCTCAGATTTGCAGTTGCATCTGGACTTGACGCTGCAATATCCTCCTCCTCCTGATAACAAGATGGGACAAAGGCAATTAACTGTCTACTGAAAAGAGCACTTAGCACTAGGTGCTGGAGGAAAAGGACTTCAGCACTTTCATGCCACTTAAAAGTAGGTACAGTGTTTCCTTCTTTGAAAAGAAGCAAAACTTCCATCCTGCTAGGGCAAAGTAAGCTCCTTGAGCATTCTTGTATTGAGGTGGGCCAGGAAGGCCAGTGACCTGCACTTGCTCAAGCTGTGATGGTCTTTACTTGTAGCCAGCTAATGCTCAGAGGAGATAAATTTTTCCACAGCTTTGAAAGGATGAGGGAAATGGCTTCTTGACCCTTGCACTGGAACACCCACTCATCCTTGTGGCACGAAGCAGATAGACCGATACTGTAATGTGGTGTAAGAGAAGTAAGTCTGGCTCTGCAATGCTGATGTGAGGAAGAAGGAAGCAGAGCCTGGCATTAGGTGTTAGGCCAAGGCCAGACCTGTGCCTCTTACTTTGAGACCCAGAGTACTGCCCTACACGTGAGTGCGTGCTGCCCTGGTCCATCCTTAGTTCAGCCTGTGGATGCTCTTCGGATTCGAACGGTTTGCAGTTCAGGTAGTTTCTAAAGCACGGTTTTCCTCACAGGAAACTTTGTGTGCGGTGGGTTTGAGGTCTCCTTTCCTGACATGCCTGGATTTTTGTACTTATTTAAATACTACCGAGGCAAAAAGAGGTGCATGCTTGGAGATGGCATTTGTGGAACAACGCTAGGGAATTAAGGAGATTCTGGCTTACGTCTTTTGGAAAGAGAAAACATACTTATTTTTCTCTGAGTGAATTTCAGCTTTCTTCTTTGCTCTAATCACCCAGCCTAGTGGGCTGGTGTTTTATGTGTTTTAAATGAATCTTTAGAGTGGAAGGCATTTAACTTGGTGTGAACACTCTGCTGCTCTAAGAGTAAATAAGTAACAGCATTTGGCTGTCAGACTTTTTTTTTTTTTAATCATTCAGGTGAAGTTACTCAACAGTGTGCCTAAGAAATCCAAACAATGAGTTCTTCAGCCTGTGCTATATGCGTCTATGGTATCCTCATCGTCCTAAAAGGAGCAGGTTAGGTTGTGAAAAGCAAACTTTGGCTGTGCTTTTGGTGTTCCACACTGCTCTGGGGGTTGAACTGACATGGCAATGCAACCTCAGTTCAGTACATAGCCCTTTCTTTGTAAGCCCAGACTTTCCTTTTAGAGGACTGGAGAAATCAGAAATAGCCATGACTAAAGACAGGGTGTGCTCCATAGGAAGAACCTATTTATTCCCTTAATTTCTTTCTCTTAGTTGAGGGTCCTGAGGTGTGTAATTGTAGTGAATGAAAAGTAGCTATTTTGTTTAGTTGTGATGTTAGGGGAAAGAAATACAGGCATTCCTTTTTTCTGAGTCTGCAGTTAAAGACTGTGTTTTAGGGAGTGTTAGCAAAGGGTACAATGCAGTGGGTTTGTAATTGTAGTATGCCACTATGGCAAATAATTCCCTGTGCTCATTCCTCCACAACTGTATGGTTTTCCTTTCCTTGTCATGTCACTTAGCTACAGATCCTCAAGGTGGAAAACTCTGTTACAAGTTATTATCACTATTATTATTATCAAATGCCAAGCACTGATATTCCTCTCCGACTGGAATTGCAATCAGCCACACAGAGGATCGGGACAGTGTCGCTACTGGTTTGTTTGATACAGCTGCCCTCTGTCTGCTCCTGCCCTCTTGGCCTTGGGCAGCACTTGAGCAGCGCTGTCCTGAGGAGACCCTTGCCTGCTGGTTCATCTAGGTCTGCCAGGATGATGTCTGCTGGGGACACACCACTGCTGCTTGCTGGCTGATGGTAACCTTCAGGTTCAAAGTTAGCCCTGAACAGTAAATCATTGACTCAGTCAGACTGAGTATTAGATATCTTTAAAAAAAAAAAAGAATAAAAAAAAATTCCTCCAGTAGAGTATCAGTTTCTTCTCACTTATTTCTGGTCGTGCATTGGTTGTGGTATGTGAAATGCAAAGAAGGATTAGATTGAGTACTCCTGAATCAATGCTGGAGAACTTCTAGAAGAGAACAGTGTGGACACCTGTGGAGGAGGCAATCACATTCTCTTGTTTACCCACTGCTAGTTTTCATGACGTCTTTACTTTTCTCCATTTTAACAGGGAGATGCATAGATTTTTCATTTATTTTTTTTTTCTCCTTGTCCCTGAAAGTGCATGTGTGGGGAGGTGTAGAATAGGGTTTATTTGCACGTTGGCTACTTTGGCATTAAAATATTAGTGTTATTAAAAGATTAGTAGCATCTCATTGATTAAAAGACTAGGGGAAAAAAAATAATAATCTATGTGTAGACTATTCCTCAGGCAGAAGTTCAGGAAGGAAGTGTTTTGGAGAGTTCACAGATGTGTTTGAATATTGGGAGGAATTTGTCTGACATGCTTCTGAAATACAGCCATCGGTAGTAGTGTGCCTCTTAGGTTGTCAGCAGTGTCCTTTGTGGAGGAGCTTGGTGCTGGACATCTCCCATGCACAAGAACTGGGTGGGAGAGAGCACTTTGCTTAAGTCCCTGCTGCTTACGTTGTGGTGTATTGATCCATCAGCCGGTTCCCTGTTTGGGGCTGTGGTTCAGACCTGACAGACTGCACCTAAAGGAGGGAGCCTGTCCCCTCATTCTCTCAGGTGACAGGACCACAGCAGGAAGAAGAAATGCTCTCCTGAGATACCAGCATTTGCAGGAGCATGTTCTTGCTGGAGCAGCACGTCTTGCCTCCTCCTTGCTCTCCTGGCTTTTGGGGATGAAGCAACATGGTGCTGTGGTGTGACAAAACTAACGCAGTGGTGGGTACATTTAGGTAATGAGTTAAATTCCTGTGTGGTTTTTGAGATTTTTGGTGCCCAGGGCCCAGCTCTCCACTTCAGCTGCCATCATGTGGGCTGGACTGCTGCGCTTGGGCCACTGTTTCTTCAAGGCACGTTGGTTTTAGGTGTATCTCTTCCTGCTGTGTCTCCTTTTTGTTGCCTGATGAGCAAGGGATGTGGGGGGCAGGCAGGAAAGTGTGTAACTGTGTGGCACAGAGGCAACCAACAAACATTGGTGTTTGTGGCTTTGTATGGCTTTGCCACTGGGTATTGTTAGGTTGTTGGTTTTTTTTATTATTTTTATTTTTTCTTGAAATAAACCTTGTGGCCTCTGCCATTCTGACAAAGAGAAACTTTGTTGGGAGTGAGGATGCAGGCGTCCTAGACCATCTTTCTGCTGGAACTTTGACTCTTCCTTTTTTTAGCAGGGGTTGCTGAAAGATGTTGATGTGGTTTGGGAGGAAATTTCAGCTTCATATTAATCTATGCCTCTGGGGAAAAATGATGGAGAACCTGACTGATCTTCAGGTGGGGTTTGTCCTTGTTCTGATGCATCTGGCACCCGGCTTCAGAGATCTGGGGCTGCTGTTACAGAAACAGCCTGAGGCAGAACTTTTAGGTGCTATCTGAAGTGGACAAACTGCATGATAAGCTGTGAAGAAACAGAAACGAGCTCTCTCTCTGGGTGGGTCCTTTCCTCTTGTTCTGAACTGGGGGAAAGAGTCTGCCCGGGGGCGGGTGTTGCTGAGTAATTGGGTCTGCAACATCTGAATGGCTTCGGTGTGGGTGAGCCCACAGCGCTGTTTCTGCTGAGCATGTCCTGCTGTTTGATGCCTCACTGCTAACTCTGTCCTCTGGTGCCATTTGCTCTTCAGGGAAAGCAGGATCTGAAAGTCTAAGAAGAGTTGTGGAAATGAAGCATGACCTGTGGAACTCCTGTGTTCGAGTGGACTGCTAGATCTCTTTGGTTGTTCTCTCCCTGCTGGGTGCTCCCAGTCTCTTCAGATGAGATTTGATCTCTGTTAGAAATAAGGGCAGGTGGTAGTCTGACTTGCATCCTTCTATGGCTTGGCCTTGTATCTCCCTGGGATTTAACTATTAGAATAGACAAGATTTTAGCAAGGGACCAGGAGGAGCTGGCAGTGACAGTAGTTAATGATTGACATTCTCCAACCCTGGCTCCTTTCTCTGCCTGTAAAGGGCAGGGTGGATCAAGCACTTGAATCACAAGGAGTGCTGTGTGGTCAGCTCTCAGAAATCCTGGAGGTGGCTTAATGTGGGAGGGCCTGCTGGCCAAATAGCAATGTGGCTTTCCCAGGAATGCCTAAGTTTCTATAAATGGACACTGGAGCCTGAAATTAACTTTTTCTACCCATTTCATCTGGTCCTCCCTTCTCAGCCGTACACCAAAGGCTGCTCCTCCTTCTCCCTCACAGAAGCAGTTGGCTTTGGGGTTATGTTCTTTGGAAGTTGCATAGGAGTTAAATGAATGACTGCAGTGTTTTTCTGGGAGCGGCTGCCCTATGGCACCCTTAGTTCTTGCCCTGCAGGATCCCCCGGGGCTGGCGATGTTGGGTGACTGTAGTAGGTCCTTGACCAAAGTATTATATCCCAACTGAGGATTTCAGCAGCAGCTGAGGTAGTGGTCAGAACTGAGACCCCTCTTCTGCTTTACTCTGTCTTGTCTCCTGCTGCTGTTTTGCTGCGTTGTGTTTCTGTCACAGTAAACTGGGGGAAGTTGCATTCGAGACTGAGAGGCCCTGAATGACTTGCATTCTTCATTGTAAGCAGTCTTCATCGCATGGCATTGCATCATATTAAGCCAGTATGAGATGATGCCACAGAAGCAGAAGTGTGATGAGGAAGGCAGTTTGCTTTGCCTGCAGAAGACCTTTGGTTGTGTAAGTGCAGTTTGGAAAAAAAAAAAAAAGAAAAAAAAGAAAAGCATTATCTCCTACATCACTGGGAGAGTAAAAAAGAGCCTAAGTCCTATCTTATCTTGTCACAAGGCCTGGATTACAATTTTTCCTTTCACAACTTGAGTCTTTCCTGCTTCTTAAAGAAAGAAAGGTGACTAACCTATGGTTTGCAAACATTTATGTGTGTTGACTTCCTGACTATCTGGATTTCAACAGGCTCTTTTGGTTTTGCTGTGAGTGGTATGGAAGAAGTATATTCTGGACAGCAGCCCACATAAAAGTATACTGTGTAGGAACTAGCAGCTTCTGCTTTTTGCAGCTCTTCAGTTGTGTATTCTCAATTCTGCTGTGTCTCCTTGTATAGAAGGGCAGCTGGGACCTGTGCTGGTAGAAAAGGATTGGGAAGCTGATGTGCAATAGGGTGAGACGGGGGTGGCTGTCTGCTCTCTGCAGATTGCAATATGTGAATTGTAGGGTCAGAAAATTTAGCTGCTCCCATGAAATGTCATGGTTATAGCATGGGAGGAATCTGTAGTTAGAAAAGGAGGAAGCACTGTGGGAGGGAGCACTGCAGGGCAGGGATTTGGCGGAAAGACAAGAGTAGAGGAAGAGGCTGTGTTGCCCAGGGCTTTGGAATAGCTACGTCCTCAAAGGTGTCCCCTGGGTGAATAGAGATATAGGTCTGATGCATTTAATTATGTTGGCAGAACTGTCAAAGGGGCATCTGGCATGGGTCCTGTATGTATTGAGTGTGGTTCAAAGTTCCCTCTCTCATACATGTAAAAGCAACATAGTGAGAAGAGCCTTTCTGTTCCCCTTCATAAGGGCTTTCCTACTGCAACAAGAGACACGTTTTTTAGATCCAGCAAACTGTGCAAATTCCCTCTCCTCCCACCTGTCAGATGTGTCCTTGTGCCGCTACCAGTTACATTCTGCATCTTTGCACTGATTTACACTAGTGTGGGCTACATGACATCCTGATCTAGTCTCATCTGTTACTGAACAGCATGGATGCTGTTGTACTTGCCTTGGGAACTTGTCGAGATTGCGTTGAAATCATAGAATCTGAAAAGCCTGTTATTTATCAAAGCTGGTGTTTATCAACATGTAAACTTCAGTCTTTAAATTGCTACATTTTTGCCCATTTGGCCAAACCAGTGGGCTGCTGCCACTGGGGCTTCTGTGAACTCCTGCCTGTGCTGGGCCTCTTAAAAATTCACATCACTTTTCCTCCATTGTTGATCTGAGTATTTGGTAACAGAGCAGAGTTAGCAGTTTGGTATGTTTGTGTGCGAGTAGTGTGGGTTTTCTGTTGGCTTTTTACTCTGAACTCATGGATGAATACCATCTGGTCCTGGCATCTTGCAGAAGAAATTAGTTGAAATAAATTGATTAAGGTGTTCCACTGATAATGTTTCAGAATTTTGCCACATGAAGAGGTTCTGTTGATGTGGAAACCTCCCATAATTAGCATGTCATGAATACTGGTGCAAGGCTTCATTTATTTCTCCCTCTCTCTCGAATGTTCTCCTTCCACAGTGATCATCTTTTGGCCCTACAGACGTTCTGGCAGGCTTCCTGATTTTATAGTGTTTGAAGAGTTTTGACTTAGTTTTTAAAGTTGTCCCTGTCTTTTTTGGCCTAATTATGGTTTTAGTTTAGGTTGGTCCAGCTTGCTGTCTTTTTTTTTTTCCTTTGCTTGAAGGAGTAATGTCCAGCTTCTGAGTTGGTTGGTTGTTGGGTTTGGTTTTGCCTCTGATGCAGTGTCTTTACACAGTCTTAATGCCACTTGCAAGCATTGGTTTTCTTTTTTAATAGGATTCTTTCCTTTTAAGCAGCTTTCCATTGTGAGTTAAATATTGTCACAGTGCTTTGGAGGGTGGGGTTTTTTTGTCACTGCTTCGAGGAAGCTGAATTTAAGTGCAGTGCAGACCTGTTGGTAATATTGATCGTGGTCACACTGTGCTGTCCTAGGTCTAAATCACAAATTGTGCTGCCTCTTGTAGGTTCTCCTCAGGAAAGAGTATTTATGGAATCCAAAAATGCAGTCTCTGCATCATCCCTGTCATGACGCTTATTTAGCCTGCAAGGGCATTGTTGAAATTTCTCACTGCTATAGTTTTTTTTTCTGCCTTTGCAGCATCTCTCTCTTTCTATCTTTTAACACTTTAGTTGACCTTCTGGGTTTGGTGGTCTGCTCTGTCAATATTTGTGCTTACTTATGGGATTTTACAGGGCTTCTGTATTCCAGGTGCTGACTCTTAGTTTTCTTTAAGGTGGAGACCCACTTGCCTGTTGATCATTCACTTACAATTTTTATGCTGATACTGCACTGATTATTTTCCTTTATCAGACTCTTCGTATACAAACAGCTAAACTTAAATTAGACATTCCATTTTCCATTTCAAGAGTTTGGGTGCATTTATACCACCTCATTAGCCATTTGCTCTTGGGTTTGTTGCCCATTCTGTATACACTTGAATGTTGAATGTGATGTTGTTGTTGGGACTCGTCCTTGAAAAAATTCAGGTAGGAAATACATCCCTTATCAGCCTTTAGAGAATAAGTGATATGAACAGTGCACTCTGCTGTAGTTGTTGACTTCCCTGGTATTCTGTTTAAAAATTACTCCGAAGCCTTCTTAAAATGAAGTGCTGGAAACCTGCTTCATGAGGAGAGATTCTTGGACATCAGGACAGTGTAGTGTATTTGGGTGTGGAGATGCTGAATGGGGAATTTTGTGAACTACTGCTTATCTATATTAGGTCTTGAAGACCTTTCTTCCGGTACAAAGGTTGGGGATGCTAATTAGCATGCTGGTGAGAGGGACTGCATTAAGAGCCCTAATGCCTGATGGTCTCTGTAAGGACAACGTCACAGACTGTTGCAGAACCAACCTTGTTTTTATGTAACTTTATTTTCCCAGCCCTGACGTGAGAGGTGTGGAGAAGAGAGGAAAAGTTATTTTTCTCCTGTTAAGGCATCTATAAATTTTCTGGCTATCTGGTTACAGTCTTGTCTGTCGAGGTGATGGTGATGTGGGCACTGTCCTGCTGAGAACTGAGCTAAAAATCTCCTTGTGAAAGGTAAAGTAGGTGCTGCGTAATACTCATTGTGTTGTTGAGAGCTTGTCTTTGTTGCTAAAAACAGTACAAATAATCCAGGGTTTATGAGTATCCTTCAGGAAATCTTGAGTTTTAGTGAAGTCAAGGGCTTCAGCTTTGTAGCATTAACAACATAAGATGCTCTGAAATATAAAATGTAGCTGCTGTTGCTATAATTGCTGTGACTTTTATTTTTTTTTTTTCTTCTACCAACCTAGTCCTTTGCAAAGGTTTAACAAACTCCTAATGGATAAAAGTGGTTCCTGTTTTGGGAGGTGAAGAGAGAGGACAAAACACCCATTTATGGTTAGAAAAAATTGTTCAGGTCTTTTGAAAAGATAACAGCAGTGTCCAAGAAATCTGAGTAAGTCTGTGTTTCATTGGGTAAATGATAACTGTAGGACTTCCCAGTAAAGGGTTTCTGAACAATGTGCAAAGCAGATTCTCAGGACCTTCTCTGCTAGGTACATCAGATAGTTCCCTTTTGAGGAAGATTCACTCTTTCACTGGAGAGAGTGAATTTTGGCTGTGGTCCTGGAGAAACTTATATTGGAGGTCATAATAAAGCATGGATCTTTCCACCTTCCCTGTTTTGCTGCAGTTCAGCAGCTCGTGGGACTTGCATGTGACTACAGAGAGCAGGGAGCCAAGAAACACCTACCACAGGAATTCCAGTTCTTTCATGAATGAAATGGTGATAAGACAAAGGACCAATTTCCAGGAAGGTGTTTATGGATCTTATTTGGTAAAGGGTGGAGGGGAACACGTGAGACCTGATATGTAAGAGCCAGTAGGACTGTTCCCTTGGATGGAAAGGAGCAATATTGAGAGTCTTTTCCTCAAAGCTTGAACCCTTAGGAATGCTAAGGAGATAGTGAAGCCCCGTGAGGTTGTGTCCTGGGCTGGGTGAGCACACTGGAGCCACAGGCTTGTACTTTTGCCACACGCAGGGCAAAATAACATGCTGCGGAGACAAACAGGCTTCTGCCCTCTGGGAGCGATCTCTGTGAGCATCTGTCGTAGTTGCCTTTTCTGTGCAGCTGCAGGCTTGTTTCCCTTGTGCAGAGAAGGGAGAGGTGTACAATTTAAGCAAGATCAGAGCTTGAAGCCTCTAAGCCAGCTGACAGTTGTGTTCCCTGGCAGTACTAAAGTTTCCGGTATCGGCGAGCAGTGCAGAGGAGGAGCATGGACCTGACCGATGGTGACGAGGTGCTGGGAATAGGCTGTGTCTGAACAAAGTTGAGCTCTGGCAAGTTTAGTCCTGTGTGAGAGGCTGTCTGTCTTCCTAATGGTCTCTTAATTTTCATCCTAAGCTCTTTCAGTCCCTGGCTTGCTGTTGGGGACAACACAACTTGTGTCTGACTTCAGTGCCTTTAATGTACCCCTGAATGTTCTCATTCCTGACAGTGCCCTGAACCAGTGAGGTACTTGGTGAGAGTGAGTCTTGGGTACTCTTGAGGAAGACTCTTGGTGACTTTTCCCACTGGTTGTCTGTGATGTTCCAGCACCAACAGTGAACTTGGCACAGATGCTAGTTGTTGATCCTGCCTGACCCAGGCTATTCCAGGTCCCAGCGAAGGGCACTGTTTGACACAAGAGAAGGTGGCCAGACTTGATTGGAAGGTACTTGTTTGTGAATTAAATAGGGTGTCTGAGTCTAGCAGATAGCTCTGTTTGAAACATAAGCTTTCTTTTTGTCTCAAAAATCCACTAGCTAGATGGAAGAGGAGAGAGTTTGCAGAGTTTTCTGGGGCTGGATGGTGCAAGATGATTTTTATCCCAACTACCAGATACGGCATCTGGAATGTATTTGTTCTGTGATCTTGATGTTGGCCGGTGGGTAGGTCTTCCAAAAGAGGTGTGACAGAGGAAGCATGCAGAAAACACAAGGAGTTTTTGCTAGAAGGCAGCCTGGGCAACACGTCTGAGCTTGTGCTCTATGCCAACATGCTTGGATGTGGTTTACGGGCAGCATAGTATGTGCCACTGTCAGTCTCACTAGTGTGGCACAGACCATACTGCTACAGCTCTTTGTTGCTGTCCTGGAGAAATAGCTGTGGAGTTAAAAGTCCTAATGTCCTCATGGAAGTGTGCTGCCCGTGTAGGACCTCTTCAGCTGGACATGTAGGGCTCTTAGAACAGTAGAGGCCAGAGGTGCAGGGTGTCTTCTTGCAGCCCTTCAGAGCCAAGCATTTTATCCAGGGGCAGTTGCCAAGCCCCATCACACAACTTCAGTGTTTAGGATATGTGCTGCCAGCACCTCCCAACCTTGATGTTTTCCTAGGTTCTTGTAGTGGTCTTGTCTGGTGAACCTTGTCTTGGGAGGGGGGTCATTAGGCAACAGTGTTATAAAGTGGCTGATCCAGATTAATATCTTGCTTATTTGGGGGGGACAGGGACAGGGGACATGACAGGGAGGGCCAGATTTCTGTCTCTGCTCTTGTCTCTATCTGGCTGGAAAATAAATTGGTTCAGCTCATCAACCCAGCAAAGAAATGTGGTGGGTTTTGATGGTCTGTTTTCTGCCATTTTTAATGAGCAAAATTGGATTACCAGGTGATTAGGCCAGGACCAGAGCAGGTGCAAGATGAGGAGGGGGATGTGCGTGTGGACAGGAACGTACATGCATGGGGGAGGACAAGGGAAGCAAGACCTCCATTTTGATGGAGGCAGATATTCAGTCTGCTCAATTGTGTTGTAGAACCTTATCTTGAATATCCTGACAGTTGTGAGTGCAGTGGGGGACATCTCTTATGGCCCAATTGCAATGGGTAGCTAGCTTTTATGTCTTAACTATTGGATGGTAAAGAAGATTTTCACCTTGGTTGTGAAGTTGGATTAGCTTCAGTTGAGCCCTAACTGGACACTGGGGGGCTGAGCTGTGGGGTGGTGGCAGCGTTGTGGTTCCATGTCACACCTCTGTCTGTCCCCTCTTTCTCCTCAGCTCGGCATTGCTGTGGGCTTTCTGGTCCCTCCAGTTCTGGTTCCCAATGTGGAGGATGTGGAGAAGTTGGCCTATCACATCAGCATCATGTTCTTCATGACCGCAGGTGTGGCAACAGCCCTGTTCATCTTGGTTGTTATAGGTAAGGAGGTGGGAGCGTGCATGTGAAACCAGGTGGGACTGAAAAGATCATCCTCTGTGTGTGAGGGGCCAGTGTGCTAGGAAATGAGCTGAGGAGGTCATCTGGGGATGTGTCTTAGCGTGCAGCTCACAGGGTTGTGCAATACCGTATCTTGCTGCTCCAAGCTGCAGGTGAACAGCACGTGTAGAAGGAAGTACAAGAGCTTGTGAGTAAGCTGGCCAAATTGTTCAGTTCATTCTTTGATTGCCTGTGTAATAAAACCCTGGCATGAGTAAGTCCTTTAAAAGCCAACAGAAATCTTTCAAGGTTCACAGCCATCCTGCCTGCAAACAGGGTGCTGGGCCTTGGGTTATGTCTTGGACCTGCCTTAAGGGTAGGGAGAAAGAGGCAGGTTATGTCATCACAGGAACAAGCTGTTCCTAGGAGAGAAAAAAAAAGTAACCAGTTACAAGTGGAGAGAAGGAAGCATTAAGGGCAGTGTCAGGACACCAGAGGAGCCATTCCCCTGCTTAACATGTGAAGTGGAAGTCAGATCTTTAGCATGAAAGATTCACGATGTCACTGGAGAGCAGAGCTTGTCTGATTAATTCAATGTAATTTATTTATTTTTTTTAATAGGCTCCTCTTGCCAGCATGCTCATGTTACCTGTTCAGTTGGCTGAAGAAATCTGGGGTAGGGAATAGACAAGCTACAAAAATGGCTGACTAGAACCTGGTACAGCAGTATTGCCTGTGTCTGGGATTTCTGGATGTCACTTGTTAGGGACAGCAGATGGCTTAGCCAGCCTAAGAAGTGCCAGGCCTGGAATAAAACCTGGCATAGGTTGTTGCTCCCTAGGCAATAGGTATTGCAGGGCACCAGGCCACCATTGCCAGCTGGCTTTTCCCATTCCATTTCTGCGTTTGTAACCACAGACAACACTTCTACAGCTGGCAGGCCATCATCCTGGAGACAGAGGCATTGTTAGTCCTGAGAACTCTTTTGTTGCTGCCAGACTCTGCCTACACAAAAAGCTAATTGAAAATAAGGTGTCTCCCCAGTTGCAGGTCTTTTCTATCCCTGGATAAGCTCATGCATGGAGATCAAAGCTTAAGGGTGATGGTGTGTTTTGGTTTTACAAACCCCTCTGTTTTCACTTGGTTTTACTAGCCCCTCTGCTGTTCCTGAAATGGCTGTACCCTGATTGCACCCTCACAAACAGCTGTACTTTGTGTCTGGTTTCAGTCTTCAAGGAGAAGCCCCTGCACCCGCCAAGCCGAGCTCAGGCCTTGATCCAGTCAAGACCGACAGAGGAGTATTCCTACGTGCGGTCAATTCTCCGTCTGCTCCGCAATGCCAACTTTTTGCTGCTTATGGTCACTTATGGTAAGGTCTGGCCTTTCTTCTGTGCAGTTGTCACTGCTAGGCATGTTTAGCTTCTCCCTCCCTCTCTGTGCTGGGACAGTAACTGACCTGGGTTGTTTTAGGGGAGCATAGGGCTAGCTGTGCTGCCACAGACCAGGAGTCCTTCTAGCCCAGTAATCTCCAGCAGTGGCTACAAGCAGATGACTGGGAAAGAACAAAAGTAAGGCGAGCACACAGAGGACAGCGTGCTGCCTCCACCACTGTTCTCCTAGTCTTTGAGTGTTTTCTGCTCAGAGGATTTCCTTATCCTGTTGTCTTTTTTTTTTCCTAGTCAGTTAGATACTTGCAATGAACTAATCTAAGTACTTACCTAAGAAATCTGTGGTGCTGTGTCTGAGTGCAAGTCACAGTGCTGAGTGGCAAGGGTATGGCTGCCAGGCATCCCAGTGGAGGTCATGTGGAGTGTGGGGATGTGCAGGCTGTATCAGCTTCTGTGGCAGCCCCTATGCAGCAAATGTAAGGAAGGACTGGAGAACATCTTTTGCCATCTGTCCTTGCACCCTTGCACACTGGGTTGCTGCTTGCCTCTCTTCAGCAGTCTTAGTCTGATTTTCTGGGAGCAGTGTGATGCGTTGAATCTGTTCCTGATGCTGTATTGCCATATGGAAAAGTATGTTTCTCTTTAGCAGAAAATCCATTGTGGTGTATGCCTGGCTACATAATAGGATGTATTGTAGCCAGCTAGTCTGCAGGGACTTTGGTCCTTGCTTCCTTTCAGCTTCCTTTGGAAGCTTGTCAGGGGGAAAGTTAAATAGGGCTGCAAGTTCTGACAGCAGTTCTGCCCAAAGAACCTGGTGGATGAGTAGTCTGGTTGGAGGGAGTGAGATGGTGGCTTTGTACCTGCTGAGGGTGCTAATGACCTTTGGAGTTGTTGAAATCTGTTCTCCATTTTCAGAGTAGTAGCATTCTAGAAATGCCCCTCTCAGATTGCCCTTAAGTGCTGCTGGTTTGGTTTGGCTTTTTGGTTGTTTGTTGTTGGTTTTTTTTTTTTTTTTTCATAGCTCACTATGTTCTCTCCGAAAGTGGAGACAGAAAAAACTGTCAATCAGGCTGTGTCTATGAGTTGGATTGTGTCATCTGCTCAGTTTGCACTTACCCTTAAGGGTAAAGGAAAGGGAAATCATTTGTTCTAATAGGCATAAACAAGTCCTAGAGGAGAGAGAAGACCTCTCAGTATGAAGAGCAGGTTTAGAATCTGACCTCCCTGGGCTAATTCCCTTCTGGCTGTCACAAGCAATATGGAAAAGCTGTTCAGTGGCTCATAATTCAGTTTCCCTGCTGGTCCATGCATGTATTCTGTTCCGCTCTGTGTCAGCCTCACATCAATCTCCAGCTTGACTTGAGATGGTGACTGTTATTCAGAGAGGGGAAAAATACAGTGAAACTTTTTTTTTTAAAACTAGTCTAGCTTTAAAAATAGGACAGTTTTTCCTAGTCAAGTCAAAAGTTATGTTGGCCAAGATTTGAGACATCCTGCAGCTACATGAGTCCAATTGAGTCATCCTACCTAGTGAACACACAGATACCTGCAGCCTCCCTTAGATATTTTTTATTAGCATAGTGTGTGTCAGGGGAGAGAAGAGGAAACCTGCTGCTTGTTTGTCTCCCCTGGCATGACACCTCGTCAGAACAGGTCTACAGAATTCTAAGGTCTTGATATTACCAGCAGCTGCCAATTCCTTTCCTGTGGTAAGACTTGCAGTGCTGGAAACACTGGTGGCACTGTGGCTAAGTTTGCGCTAGTGAACTGTTTTTCAGGAAAACCCTCAGACATCCTTTTCCCAAGGGATGCTGGTGTTACTTCTGTAAAGCTGAGGCATAGCATGGTGTGGGCATTAAGAAACTCCCAAGGTTACTGAGTTGGGCTTTGCACTGGGGAGCATGTTGCTACTGGAGGCAGTAGGCAGGAACAAGGTAGGAAAGGCTGGTGGAGTGATGAGACATCCCCACCCCAGAGAATCTGCCTTTGAAAAGGTGATGGGGCATCGAGGAGGATGCAGGGCAGTGAGATCTGCATAAAGAGCCATTGTCCTGGAGGATAATGGGTGTCAGGAAGAGGGTCTGGCTTGTAGGCAATAGGCTGCTTAGGTATAGAAGACTCAGGTTCTAGCCTGAGGCCTTAGGCAATAAACTTCCTCTTTGGAGGTAGTTCCTTTTGGAGCCATAGGCAATGAACATCCCCTTTCTAGCCTCTCTAAAATAGAGGAGGCACTGTGATGTCTCAAAAATGTTTATCTACAGTATGTTACAAGCAAACCATGGCAGCTAGCTAATGAATCAGGTGGGACTGGGCCTTCAGATGTCCTTCCAGCTACTAGTTCTGATTTTCCTCATCTGCATGGGCAAATGGGCACTGGCCCATTGGAAACAACCCTTGCCTGTTATGAACATTCGAACAGCTGTAATTCACAGAGAAACTTCACTGAGCAACTGTGACATGTGAAATGCCTACAACTTTTGCCAGCCCTCATAAATGCAAATTCAGCACATTGTCTTGAGTCTTAAAATATTTTGCCTGACTCTGGTGCCAAGCGTTGCTGCCAACTCTACATCACTTTCTGCCCAGTTTGAGAGCAGGGGCCCTTCTCCCTCTTGGAAATTGCTTGTATTACAGAGTTGCTGCAAAGCTGATGTACTGACAGCATCAAGTACCAGAGCAGTGTCTAGTTGTCCTCAAAAAGCTGCTGGCCTCTTGGCTGGGCGAGAAGCAGAGGTACAGAAACGATCGCTCTGTGTTTATGCCCAGCTTTGAAGCCGAGCAGTATGGTTAGAGGGATGGTGCTGATCTGTCATGCTCCCATGTCCTGGCACTGCAGTTTGTGATGTCTTGTAATGAGCAGGGAACCCCAGAGGTGAGATAGGATGAAGCAGAGTTAGGCTTTTGTGGGCTGGTTGGCTGTAGCCAAGTGTTGCAAAGAGCCAGCTTTCAAGGCTGGATGGCGCCTCCTTGCTGTGGAAACTTTAATTGTTCTCCCCCTCCCTGGCTGCTGGCCCTGCTGGACTTTCCAGCCTTTCCAAGTAACTATTGGAAAAGACTGGGCAGATTCCTCCTGCCTAAAGAGCACACAGCTTACTAGCCTCTTCTGTAACCCTTTGACACATGCCTTTGAAGCAGGGAGTGTTGTCACAGGCAATTGGCTTATCTGGCTTATTTAAGATTCTTCATCTGTTCCATACCATGAAGATCTACTTAATGTTATCAGAGATGGTGTGTGAAGGAAGTGTGATGGCCCCTCCACCTGCCAATCTTGTGGCTTCTCAGCACTTCATGAACTGTGTAGGGCAATGGGTATCCGATGTCCCAGTGGACAGTACTAGGCACAGGATTGCTGAGTACTTCAAGGACAGAGGAGCTGGAGGACTTCAGGGTTAGGGGAGCCCAGGTTTTTCTTCCCTTTGTCAAAACTCTGCCTGCTAGACTGCACTTCTGTATCACGTATTGCAAAGTTTCTGCTTTTAGCTGAGTCTGAAAGAGGAAAAGTAGGAAGTGGGAACTTGACATGTCATCTGTTCTGTGAGGATTTCAGGCAGCTGTGCCAGAGTTTTGAAACCCATGTTTCCTTATGGAGCCTATAGATGTGTGAGCTGAAGTGGTGAAATCTGTACCCCACCCCTTCCCCCCATCAGCGTCACTGAAGCCTTGAAGAGAAACTAACTGCAAATGTAAATGACTTTCTGAGAAGAAAGTTGTGCTGACTGTTACAGACCTCATCCACCTGGGGAAGGTTTCTCAGTATTGGCCAAGGTGAGAGTGTAGCCGTTGCAGTACTGCTGGTCCAGTGCCCATGTGGATGTTCTTGTCTTCTGTAATGAAAGCTCTTGGGTTTTGTGCCCTTTGGGAAGGCATGTAACTCAACCAGAGTTGCACATAAGCTGGAGCAGAGTGTCTGAGTGGGGTCTGACCAGTATCACCCCAACGGTTTCCATTCTCACCTTGGGTGATACTGAGAAACCTTCACCAGGTGGCTGATGCCTGTAACAGTTAATCTAACTTCCCTTTCAGAAAGACAATTACTTTCACAGTTGGGTTTTGTTTTTTTGGGGTTTTTGGGTTTTTTAGGCTTCAGTGATATTTTTTAAAATGCAAGACTTTTCCCATGCAGACATGCACAGCAGGTGCCTGGGGGAAGTGCTGTCTGTGCTTCACCATTGGCCCTGCTCCTACGTGCCTTCTGGTGTTTCTTAGCTTGGAGAGGATGTTTTTTACTTGGCTCTCAGCAGGGAGAGTGCTACCAGGCTCTTCTCTGGAATGAAACCACATAGGTCAGTGGCACTGGTGTTAATTGAATCCCAGATCTTTGTTGAAGGTGTGATGATGAGGCAGGTGCTTTTCTGGTATATTACCTTGGCTGGGGGGAGGAGAAGAAAACTCCAGTGCTAAAAATGGATCTGGCTGTGAGGAAGGGTTGAGACCCTATGCAGGACTTGCATGACGTTTCAGTACCAGAAATATGCAGAGCCCTTCCTCTAACTGCTAAGGTAAGAACCATCCTGAAACTGCAGGGTGCTTCCTCCAGTGTGCTGAGATCTGGTTGTCCTTCTCCTTCTCTAAGTAACCTATGTCTAGCCAGTCTGGCTGGCTCTCCCGAGCCTTGGCAGCCTTGTTATGGATTGCTGCTCCCAAAGATCTCTCTCTCTGCATTTCTACCCTTTCACTACCCAGGAGGAGAGTAGCAGGCTCTGAACGTGCTGCATTTTTATCCCCCTCTCAGGTCTGAATACAGGTTGCTTCTACGCCCTGTCCACTCTGCTGAACCGCATGGTGATCCGTCACTACCCAGTAAGTGCATCCAAGCTTCAAGGCCCTCTGATGCTTGCTGTTGTCCAGTGCTGGCTGCCAAAGCAGAGTCTGTGAGAAATGCAATGCCACAGCACTTCTGGCTGGCTCTGGCACAAGTTGGCTGGCTGGCAGGAGTTCCTTTAGTTCTTTACCCCACTCTGTGCGAAAGCCAGTGAGTTTTAGCAAAGACAGCTCATTTATTCCCTAAATGACAGCATGTTCTTCTAAGAAATTCTTCTAGCAACTGCCTCCACCTTGTTCCTGACAGTGACTTCTACTGAAACATCTGTACCAGGAGGCTGCCCACACTTGTGCTCTGGTGGCAGAGGAGTGGGCTACCTCAGTAGCTGCACTACTGTAGAGCTTACTGCTGGGGCTGCAGGCCAGAGAGCTCCTTTCTGTGCTGCCTTATAGGGGGTCCTGGTATTTCCTGGTCCATCAGGCCCAAATCCTAACACCAGACAACAAGCTTCACAGGGTTTATGCTGACTTCTCTGAGAGTAGCTGTTCACACTGGCTGGTGTTCACCTTTTCTCTGGGCTGGCTCAGAGAGAAGTGCCAAACTGCTTTTCTTCACTGCCCAGAACAGGACACTGCGTTGGCTCATAGTGGGCGCAAAATTTCTTGCAAAGGTTAGTTCTGCTAGTGTGTTACCAGTGGAGGACATGTATAGGACAGTAACTTTGGTGTCTCTTCCTCTCAGGGTGCCCTGCACTTTGCTGCTTGTTGGCTGTGACTTAGCTTCTGCATTTGTGTGAGCGTGTGTGTGTCTCGCCACAGGGGGAGGAGGTGAATGCTGGCAGGATTGGACTCACCATTATACTGTCGGGGATGGTTGGGGCTTTGATCTCCGGCATCTGGTTGGACAGAACCAAAACCTACAAGTAAGTCCCTTGTTTGCCTCTGTCCCGCTAGTGAATGTGCTCTTTCCCCATACTGTGCAAGGAGCAACCTTGTGCAGTTGCAACTCAGCAGTCCAAGGACTGAATCGTTGGGAGGGTTAGTAGGAAAAAAAAATACGGTTCTTCAAAATCCATGTAGCCTAAAGTGAAGTTTGGAGCTGTGCGGTGTCAGTGTGCACTGGGCCCATACAAGGTCTAGTTCGTTGCTGCCTAGGGGAGGCATAGGGAGATGATGAGATGGCCCAGTAGCTGCTTTGTCAGGGATGAGAGAGTTCTTGGCACGAGCAGAATGAAGACTGTACCAGACTATTTCTCAGCCCTTACAAATCAGTTTCTGTGAATCTTTGTCTGGCTTAATGAAAGGCACATTGAATCTGGTGCCCAGAGGCATTGTGTACAGGCACGTTGCTGTATTTAGAGCAGGCATAAGGGGTACTGGGGCTGCGGGTAGATGAGTCTGGACTTGTTGCCTGGTGGGTTGGGAAGGTGGATCTGGCCAGCATACCCTGCTATCTGCAAAGGGATAGCTAAGAGTCTTGGGGTGTCCTGCAGCTCCCAGTCCTCAGGAACTCAGATATCACTGATAGACCTCTGCAGGGTGTCCTGAGGGATGGAGAGTGCCCTTTCTGTCTTACGTTGCAGTCCATTTAATCACCTTTTCGGTTTCCCTGCTGGCTTTCAGAACTGTGCTGTAACTCATTGGGTGAGAGGGGTCTTTACTGGTGATAAGCTGGTGATGAGCTGACAGCGACTTCAGAGTTCTTTTCCTTGCAGCAGCTTTTCACCTGGGGGAGTCCCACTGCCATTATCCTGCCTGATATCTTGAGCCAGAAAAGTAGGTTCTCATTGTGGGCAGCTTAGATGAATCTGGCTAGCTGTGGGCTTGCATCTTCTGAAGTGGCTTCTGGCCCTAACTGTCAATTCAGGAATCAAAGTGGAGAGAAAATGGGCTTCCCTAACAAGAAAGAATGGTAGCGGAGGGCTCCTGGGGGTGCTGGGGAAGAGGAGCAGATGACTAAGACAGAGACAGGCAGGTTGCTTGTTGCTGTTTCTAGATCACTGTGTGCCACTGAGCAGTTCTCATTTGGCAGAGCTGGGAAATAGAAGCACAGCTGCTAGGAACTGCTCTGGCGAACTGTGCAATGTAGCTTGTGTCTCTTTCCAGCCTGGGGCTAGCGGTAAGAAAGCCTCAACTAGCACTGCAAGGGCAGATGGTCTTCCTGGGTCTCCCTAAGCGGAGATAGGTTGCAGCATGAGTGCTGAAGAACTTTGTGGCTCACCGGGCAGAGCTGGGACTTTAAATTTGCCAGAATGGGAGAGGTGGTGGTGGTGGGGGAGGCGGGAGGAGAATTCCTGGATTTGTTGCATGTCCCCAGCTTGCTTGGAGCAGGAACGTAGGTGGGAAGAGCTGGCTGAGAGTGTAGAAAAATGCAGCTATGCCACCCATGGAATTTATCCTACAGACCCCAGGGAACATTGTGGGGTTAGATTTAGCCTTAGGTGAGGAAAAACACTGTGAAGAATTTCTTCTCCATCGCAGCCCAAAAAGTGGATTTCTGTGAAACTAGCAAAAATTTTGAGTGCTACAGAGTCTTTATTTAGCCCCATTTAAAAGTCTATTTAAAAAAAAACCCCAAAACTGTCAAGATGCCAGATGTTCTAGGTAGGTACCCTCCCTCTTCCCTCTGCTGCTCAGACGGTGTCAGGAAGGAAATGATAAGCACATGAAAATCAGGGAAGAAAGATGTCAAGTCCTTTTTTTTTAGGGAGAGAGAGGGAAGCAAATGAATGGGATCCAGCTGTGATTGAGGGGAGCAGGGGGAAGTTAATAACAGAAGGAATTGCAGAGCTCTACATGTGTGTTTGGTCTTTACTGTCCCATCAGCAGTTCCTTGAAAGGGTGAAGCTGTGCTAAGTCAGGCTTTCCCCATCTGTCATGCTCAGGCACCAAATGGCCTTGCATTCTTGCTTTTATTTGGCAGGCAAGTCCCTGCAGAAGTCCCTGTGCTGTTCTTATTTTTGTAAGCAGCAGGCACAGATTTGGCCCATACGTGAGTTACGTTGTGATGAATGAGCAATCCCAGAACTGAGGCTGCCTCTGGTGGCTTGTTAAGAACAACTAACCGCTTCAAAAGGACACGTTTTGACATCATGTTAAATGTGGCTCCCTGTACATCCTTCAGGTTCCTGGCTCAGAGGATAGATGGGATTGCAACACCTGGAGACACTTGGGTATATTGATATTTGCAGGAGAGTCTGGCTCAGAACCAGGGCTTGGGGACTGGATTAATCAGCACTTCTCTTTGGCTATGCTTGGCTTTTAAGGGCAATGTTCACCTGGCCTCAGGTCCAGCTGGTTCCAGACAGCACGCTTTGCTGTCATCACTGCATCTCTGTAAGGCAAGATGTCAGATATACCCATCTCTCTCCACTGACTAGGCAGAGGACCCCAAGTGGTGTTCTAAACTTACCTTTGTGCTGGCCCAAAGCGCATTAAAACTGGGGAGAGGGAAGACAGACTTGGGGATATTGAAGAATAGGGCGCTTGGGTATCTTCCACTGAAAGTTGAGTGCTCTCTCAGCCTAGTCTGGCCTGCAATTTGGTTTGTCTTCTTGTAGCCCTTTTCCAGGTTAGTCCTTGTGTAGCAGATATGCCTTTACCCTGTCATGACTTATGTCTTGTGTAAATGATTTACCAAGGCTGTCCCTTTTTGTGACCTTCATACAGGAACAAAGTGGCATAAAACTGAGTGCTGAAGGATGAGGGGACAGTGGAAACGAAATCAGCCCTCTTCAATTTTTCCCTTCTCCAGGATCTAACACCTCAGTGTCTCCCACAGTGACATCCTTCTGGGAGTGCGGGGACCAGACCTTTATTCAGGGTCTTGCACAGCCTGGAATGTTCTGTTCTCATGGCAAAGCCTGTGGAGGCCGTCTGTTACCCCACTCCATACAGCAGAGTGCCCTGGAGCTGCACACAACATTCCAGTGAGCAGCTAAAGCTGTAGCACATGTCTGTGGCCGCCACCTCCCCCCCATCTCTTGTTCATTTGTTGCTTCAGATATTGCTTGAGTGTAGTGTTTTTGCAGCTCAAATCCCTTGTGAGTCTGGTCCTGTCCCTTTGGATTGCTTCATCCAAGTGACCTTGTGAGACACAGCTTGCCTGGGCCATGCCTGTTTGTGGTGGGTTGACCCTGTCTGTGCACTAGGTGTCCACCAAAGCCTTACTCTCAGGCTTCCTCTGAAGTTAGCCGAACAGCAGGAGTTGTGCTCTCCATCTCAGTCCTGTCCCCTGCGGGTGCTGGCTCTGTCTGGTTTTTTATTCTCCCTGAGGTTTCTCTTTTCTCGTAGTCCCTTGTGTGAGCTCTTTAATCTGCCTCTTCAGAAGGGTAGGGAATGTGGCTGGGAGGGCAGATGAATGTCAGGGCAGCTTAGGTTCACCTAAGTGACAAGCGTGTCACCTCCTTCACAGATCTCCTCCTGGCTCTGCCACAAAGACTTGGCAGCTTGTGCCTTTGTGGCACTGCTTCCACATCCGTGGGCTGGGCTTCCTTCCCATGCCCCAGGGCACAGAGGTAGGTTAACCCCAGTTGTCCTAAGGTGATGTAGCAGGAAGGGTAACATCCAGTCTGCACTCACTGCTCTAGTCAGCCTGTTAAGGAGACTGGTGGTACCTGTTCCAGACAGTAATGATCAGTCCCTGTAGGGCCATCGTGGCAACAGGTTGCTAAAAACAGCAGAATGCTGTGCGAATGTCCTCTGTGAATCTGCTTCTCCTCCTTGTTTTTTTTTTTTTTTTCTCTCTCCCCTAAGATATTTATGACTATGATATGGGGCTTATCAAGCAGAACTGGGCATTATTCCATTTGCTGTTGCCCTGAGGGCCTCCAAGCATTCTTCTTTGTCCTCAAGTGATGCGGTGACAAAGACCACTTCCTGAGAAATGCTCTGCCTTGGTCTCTTTCCTCAGGGGTTTCTTTGTTTCTCTATGTACCAGTGTCTGCCTGTGTCTCAGTTAAACCCTTTTCAAAATTTTGTGTCTTGCTTGGACTGCTGGGCACTAAATATTTCTTTTTTTTTTTCTTTTTTTTTCTTTTCTTTAGGCTCAGGGGAGCAAGGTCTTGCTAAAGTCTACCTGTGTGCTTGTGGCTGTTTCCTGCAGCAGGAGTCTGGGTCAGGGCTGACTGTTCAAGACCCAGTTAGGAACTACAGGGAGCAGGCAGCTGCTCAGTGTATGGCTTCAGGATGCTTCTTGGTGTGTGATTTCCACAGCACTCATGCCCGTGGCCTTGTTCTTTCATAAGGGACTGGTTTTTTTTTCTTCCTGATGGAGCCTAATGATTCAGGGAGGTCAGTGAGGAATGTTCATAGTCTCATATTGCCAGCTAACGTGTGATAGACAAGGTATCCATGGCAAGATAAAACAATTTCCTCCATTTGGTCACACACTTAGTTCTGGAGAACACCTTCAAGAGCTGGCTGCTCCTATGAGCCTGCCAGCAGTAGCTCTCGGTGCCAGGGGCTGCATGTTCTGGGAACTTCTTTCTTGCAGCTTGCCTAAAGACATAGCATCAATGTGAAACAAAGTCCTGACCGCATCTGTTCACTAAGTCATTCATCACCTTTGCCTGAAGATGAGGGGCCAAGTGCAACAGTCACAACAGAGTGAATCAGATACAAATTACTTGAACCATATGCCTAGGAGACTGGGTGAGATTTTCAGGGACTATTTTAAGAGCTCTCTGCTGGGACAAAAACTGGCTGTGGGGAGAAAAAGGTAATTAAAGAAAAAAAAGTGTGCCAAGTTGTCCCTGCTGGCAGAGTCTAATCTTCTTATGGCCATAGCCACCTCTTGGAGGTCTGCATTGTATTTTAGCACCGACTGCTCTGTAATTTGGAGACTCCTGTTTAGGGAAGGCACACCCAATTCAAACTTGGTCATGCAACCCAGGGAGCTGTAATTCTAGCCTTGAGCTCTTCTAGTCAGCATTTTTCTTCCAAGGCTGCTTGTCAAGGGATGGGAGGCATAAGAACTCAGAGAAGATATCTGAGGAGCCTATATTAAGCAGAAAAAGGCTTTTACCTGCTTCTCTTATTTTCTGGGACTGTTTTCTAGCTCCTCTGGGTCTTCCAGCTCTCTTCCTTCTGCAGTCTCCTTCCTCTGGTGTGCAGGCCACACAGCAGCTCTCTAGAATGGGTTATAGCAGAAGGAAGCAGCCCCTTTATGCTGCCTTCACAGATGACTTTTTTCCTCCATGAAAGCATTGGAAAGAACATATTCTAGAAATGATAGAACATTGGAGGTTAAGGGATTTGCCTTTCCCTTTGATACAAACCAAAATTACTTGTCACAGCAAAATGTTGTTTAGCCTTTCATAGAATCATTGGAAAAGACCGTTGGGTTCATCAAGCCCAACCATTGATTCGATTTTACAACGTCCTCCCCTACACCGTATCCCCCAACACCACATCTAAACAACTCTTAAACACATTCAGGAATGGCACCTCAACCACCTCCCTGGGCAGCCTATTCCAGTGTCTGACCACTCTTTCCTAATGTCTAGTCTAAACCTACCGTGTTGCAGCCTGAAGCCATTCCCTCTAATTACCTGTGAGAAGAAACCAGCACCACCCTCTCTACAATATTCTTTCAAGTAGCTGTAGAGAGCGATGAGGTCTTCCCACCTCAAACTAAACAGTCCCAGCTCCTTCAGTCGCTCTTCCTAAGATTTGTTCTCCAGGCCCCTCACCAGCTTTGTTGCCCTTCTCTGCACTCCCTCCAGCACCTCGACATCTCTCTTGTGTTGAGGTGCCCAGAACTGGACACAATAGTCAAAGTGTGGCCTCACCAGTGCTGATGATACACTCTATGTCCTTAGCAAGATCATCAATAAAGTTGTTAAACAGAAATGGTCCCAACACTGAGCCCTGAGGAACACCACTTGTGATTGGCCACCAGTTGGATTTAACTCTGTTGAGCACCACTCTTTGGGACTATACATCCAGCCAGTACTTGGTCCAGCAGATCATATGCTCATCCAGGCCATGAGCAGCCTGTTTTTTTACATGAGAATTTTATGAGGAACAATGTCAAATGCTTTCTGAAAGTCTAGGTAGGTGATATCCACAGCCTTTCCCTGGTCCAATAATCGGGTCATCAAGTACATTAAATGTGTCTAGTGAATCTTTGTAAGTATGGATCAATAGTTGAAGTCTGAAGTTAGCTTCTGAAGCCTTTATTTAGATAAGAATTGACACATGAACATGGATCTTACTGATTTCACTCATTGTAGCAGTAAGGGAGGACAGAACCTAAGCTGGAAAATTCTGTTTTTATCTGTAGTAATTCAGTGAACTGGAAATGCTGTATTACACAGTATAATATTGGCTGCCTGTTTCTGGTTGGATTTTTGACGGCGGTCATTTGCATTAAAAAAAAAAGTGAAGATTAAAATTTGGTAGGAAGTACACAGGCAAGCTCGTGGTTCTAAATTTAACTTCTTCCTAAAAGACAATGGCCAAAAGGTTTTGTCAACTCTGGTAACTGTTTTACTTTCAAGATGCTGGTGGGATTTCAGTCAAGTAAAGGATTTGCCTTTCCTTCCTTCATTCTCAAAATTTTATGCATTGTGACAAACTGTTTGCTACCTCCTCTACTAGGAAGAGCCTTGTTTTTTGGAGGTGGGAAGGGTTTCCTTGGTGTCTAATCAGATGACAATTGCTAACATTTCAGTTCTGGAAAGGCTGGTCCAGACTGCTGCATGTTGTCTTGCAGTATTGAGCGCACTGACATTCCTCAGCCTGGCCAGGCTGCAGGGCTGGCTGTTCCCAAGATCTGCCTGGTGTGCTTCCTGGGCACAGGGCTGCTTTGTCCCCTCTGACCAGAGACAAGAGCTTGTGGCTTAGATGCTGCTGCTGGCTGTGGAACTGGCACTAGCCCTGTTAAACACTCCCATGGCTTGAGGGCGAGTCTGAAGTCAATCTAGCTTGCACATCACAGGAGGCATTTTCAACACAGAAAGAAGCAGCAGTGAATGGAGAGCACTAGAAAATACAGGCGCATAATACAGCAGCAGTGTTGTCATCTCTTCCCTTTGCTTCCCTGCTTGGAAGTGCTCAGTCCCCTGGACTACTACTTATAAGTAAATATGTCCAAGAAAGATGATCTCTTTAGCTGGGTCTCATCCTCCCCATCAAGATGCATCT
Organism: Nycticryphes semicollaris; assembly: GCA_013400055.1. Taxonomy (NCBI): domain Eukaryota; kingdom Metazoa; phylum Chordata; class Aves; order Charadriiformes; family Rostratulidae; genus Nycticryphes; species Nycticryphes semicollaris. The sequence goes on from VXBJ01006922.1 coordinate 242,164, forward strand.
ACAATACATGACCAGGGACCTGTAAGCCCATAGTAGGGTCTGAGCTTCTTGGCTTCATTATAGGTGCCTCTTAATAGATGCGATGACAATTTCTCAACCTCACAGGGAGCAAAGCCCCTGGTCATGAAGTAGGGATGTGAAAATTCCTAGCTCATGTTATTGCTTCTCCTGCTGCTTTGCCATATGTGCAAGTACTTCTGTGCTCTCCGTCAGTCCAGTTCCTCTGTCTGAGGTAAGGGTGTTAAAAAGCTGTGCAACTTTATTTATTTATTTATTTCTCCATGTGCTGCAAACTGTACCAAGATATGTGGGCAAAAAGAATAGGAGGACTGGATTAAATAAAACCTTGACTCTGCTTTTTCTTGCAGACAGACAACACTAGTTGTTTATGTCATGTCTCTGGTGGGAATGATAGCCTACACCTTCACTCTGAGCCTGGGCCACCTCTGGGTGGTCTTTGTGACTGCAGGAATACTGGGGTAAGTTCATATGCAGGCTGCTTTCCTCTACCTGTGAGCTGCTAGGGGGTGAGCAGGGAGTCAGAACTCATGGTGCAGGAGGGACTGGGGAGAGGGAGAGCCATAGCCTGTGTGTGGCTCCTGTGTGGTTTAAGGACAAAATGATCTGCTCTTCCCGTCTCTCTCTTGTATGTGTGTCATTAGAGTCAGGGACATTAGTGTGGCCCTGCTCAGCTGCAGCTGCCTTAAATGTTCCAGGTAATGAAGTGAAAGCATTTGGGAAGTAAGTGGTACCACAGCCACGTAAGTGACCAGTGGGCAAGAATGAAAAGCATGTGGGCCTGGGGTGCTGTTTGACCGTACATGGGATGAGGCCCCTTAGAGTTACTTGTGGGAGATGCTGCTTTTAATGCCTTGTGCTTGTAGAAACTGCCAGCTCACTGCTGGCCTGGCTCTGTGCCTTGAGGCTGTGGACAAAGTTATTTCTGGATAGAAGGAAAATCTGTGCCACAGTGAGCGAGTGAGACAGCTGCCTGGGCTGTGACAGTGATAGGGGAAACATCCTGTGCAGCCAGTGAAGCGTCCCAGTATATGGGCTCCACAGTGCCTTTTCAGTCTTCCTTCTGGCAGTTGCTGAGTCTTCCTTTCTGCGTGTCTCTTTACAGGTTTTTCATGACAGGATACCTTCCCCTGGGCTTTGAGTTTGCTGCAGAGTTGACATACCCAGAATCAGAAGGAACATCATCAGGGCTGCTTAATGTCTCAGCACAGGTAGGTGTGCTGTCTTCTCTTTGCTTGTCTCTTTACGGGCAGAGAGATTGAATTATAGTTCCCAGCATTGACTCCTATTTCTTGTCTGTGATTACTGTAATGTTCTGTAGATCTAAGCACCCCAAGACCTGATTTTTTGAATGACGTTCCTTATAGCATTTCTCTAGTGGCACCTATTCTATTTCTGCTTAGGAAAATCCATTATGATGCCAGTCATCCTTGCTTTTTCCAACATGGCTCCTGACAGCCTAGGACCTGGCTTTTCTGCAATGAGTGATGGGATTCCAGCTTTAAGGGTTACCTCTGTTCCCATCAGCTGCAAGTTGGTCTCTCTCTCATGATGTGTTTCTAACCAAACTTCAGTCTTGCTATGCCAACAGCTTGCCTGCCCTGTGATACCCCGATAAAGCTGGGAAGCTGTTTGGACTGCTTTGTAGTAACAGTAGCTTGATACTGCCTTTTATTTATTTGTAGATATTTGGTATTGCCTTCACTGTCGGCCAAGGGCAAATCATGGATCGCTTTGGGACAAAGGCAGGAAACATCTTTCTTTGTTCCTTCCTGTTCCTGGGGACTGTTTTGACAGGTAATTAAATTTTCTCACTGTTCCTCTGCTGTGATTCTTCCNGCAAAGCCCCTGGTCATGAAGTAGGGATGTGAAAATTCCTAGCTCATGTTATTGCTTCTCCTGCTGCTTTGCCATATGTGCAAGTACTTCTGTGCTCTCCGTCAGTCCAGTTCCTCTGTCTGAGGTAAGGGTGTTAAAAAGCTGTGCAACTTTATTTATTTCTCCATGTGCTGCAAACTGTACCAAGATATGTGGGCGAAAAGAATAGGAGGACTGGATTAAATAAAACCTTGACTCTGCTTTTTCTTGCAGACAGACAACACTAGTTGTTTATGTCATGTCTCTGGTGGGAATGATAGCCTACACCTTCACTCTGAGCCTGGGCCACCTCTGGGTGGTCTTTGTGACTGCAGGAATACTGGGGTAAGTTCATATGCAGGCTGCTTTCCTCTACCTGTGAGCTGCTAGGGGGTGAGCAGGGAGTCAGAACTCATGGTGCAGGAGGGACTGGGGAGAGGGAGAGCCATAGCCTGTGTGTGGCTCCTGTGTGGTTTAAGGACAAAATGATCTGCTCTTCCCGTCTCTCTCTTGTATGTGTGTCATTAGAGTCAGGGACATTAGTGTGGCCCTGCTCAGCTGCAGCTGCCTTAAATGTTCCAGGTAATGAAGTGAAAGCATTTGGGAAGTAAGTGGTACCACAGCCACGTAAGTGACCAGTGGGCAAGAATGAAAAGCATGTGGGCCTGGGGTGCTGTTTGACCGTACATGGGATGAGGCCCCTTAGAGTTACTTGTGGGAGATGCTGCTTTTAATGCCTTGTGCTTGTAGAAACTGCCAGCTCACTGCTGGCCTGGCTCTGTGCCTTGAGGCTGTGGACAAAGTTATTTCTGGATAGAAGGAAAATCTGTGCCACAGTGAGCGAGTGAGACAGCTGCCTGGGCTGTGACAGTGATAGGGGAAACATCCTGTGCAGCCAGTGAAGCGTCCCAGTATATGGGCTCCACAGTGCCTTTTCAGTCTTCCTTCTGGCAGTTGCTGAGTCTTCCTTTCTGCGTGTCTCTTTACAGGTTTTTCATGACAGGATACCTTCCCCTGGGCTTTGAGTTTGCTGCAGAGTTGACATACCCAGAATCAGAAGGAACATCATCAGGGCTGCTTAATGTCTCAGCACAGGTAGGTGTGCTGTCTTCTCTTTGCTTGTCTCTTTACGGGCAGAGAGATTGAATTATAGTTCCCAGCATTGACTCCTATTTCTTGTCTGTGATTACTGTAATGTTCTGTAGATCTAAGCACCCCAAGACCTGATTTTTTGAATGACGTTCCTTATAGCATTTCTCTAGTGGCACCTATTCTATTTCTGCTTAGGAAAATCCATTATGATGCCAGTCATCCTTGCTTTTTCCAACATGGCTCCTGACAGCCTAGGACCTGGCTTTTCTGCAATGAGTGATGGGATTCCAGCTTTAAGGGTTACCTCTGTTCCCATCAGCTGCAAGTTGGTCTCTCTCTCATGATGTGTTTCTAACCAAACTTCAGTCTTGCTATGCCAACAGCTTGCCTGCCCTGTGATACCCCGATAAAGCTGGGAAGCTGTTTGGACTGCTTTGTAGTAACAGTAGCTTGATACTGCCTTTTATTTATTTGTAGATATTTGGTATTGCCTTCACTGTCGGCCAAGGGCAAATCATGGATCGCTTTGGGACAAAGGCAGGAAACATCTTTCTTTGTTCCTTCCTGTTCCTGGGGACTGTTTTGACAGGTAATTAAATTTTCTCACTGTTCCTCTGCTGTGATTCTTCCCTTTGGGCTTGGGATATGAATTGAAGGGCTTTTGTGTGTAGTGGTGCTTGCAGGAAAGGGCAAGACCCCCACAGCAGTCCCATAGCCATGCTGCTGTGCTTCTTTAGGCAGCTGGTCTGTGTTACAAAGAAGATCCAAGGCTTCTTGCCTTGGCTGCTGGCTGGGGTCTTAGAGATGCACCTTCTACGTGCTGCAATAAGGAGTCTGTATCCTGCCTGCTTCAGAAGTGCTCTCCACCTTACCCAGGAGAGGGTTTCCCTTGCTCATCCTAACGTGTTCCTGTCTCCTCTGGGGTCTCTGTTTGTCCTTTGAGTCCTGGGGAAATGGATTTGGGCTCTGCATGGTCACTTAACTGCCTTCACATTTCTCTTCCTCCTTCTGTTCCAGCATTCATTAAGGCTGATCTCCGAAGATACCGTGCCAATTTGGGTAATGAACAGACAGTGAGTAAACCCCCCTTCAGTCCCTGCTGTGCCCCTGCTATTAGCTCAGGATGACACCCAACCACACTCCTTTTAGGAATGGGGCTGGCCTTTGTGAGTGACTATAGCTGCTGTGATTCTCTTCTCTTGCCCCACAGCTGCTTGCCCAGGGGAAGCTCCTGTTTGGCATTTTCAGACAGGTGGCTGTAATCCCAGCTCTGCCAGCTGCTGGGGCCTCTGTTTGCTTACTGCTAATGTCACACAGAATCTGTAGGCTCTGGGAGTCTGCAGGGCTTCACACATCTTCGTACTGGCTAGGGACAGATGTATGGCAGCGCTGTCCTTGTTTCTCTCCCCTGACAGTGTGCTAAGCCCTCCAGAGCTCTGGCCTTGTTTAGAGCTGGGTAGCTATTATTGCAGTCCCCTAGGGAGGCAGGTTATTCCTCTTACTCCCTGCCCTCAGCTGCCAAGTGGGGTTCAGTGTATGAGACTGGAGGAAGTTAGGTGGCAGAGCCCAAGAGAGGGCTTGAGCAGCCTGGCTCCCCACACTTTGCAGAGTGCAGAAGACAAGGCTGCTAGTTCATATGCGTGCACCAGAGCTCAGGGTACAGTGTCTTTGGGACGTGCTGTGCAATTAATGCAGCTGTTTGCATCTGTGAGAGGGCCTCTGGTGAACTAATTGCAGTGGATACTCTTAAAAGCTCTCCTTGCAGGGAAAGAAAGGGGACTGGTGGGTGGTTGAGGCTCTTTTCTTTATTGCTCTGGGCTCCTCTTCTAGGACGTTAGCAGAGATATCTCCACGCAATGTTCATGAAGCCATCAGTGACCATGACTAGCAAAGTGCAAAAGCTCATTTCTCTGCTGGCTCGAGCCATATGTTTTCAGAAAACAGTGTTGCCTTCCTACAGATAATCTAACCAGTCTGATCTGGAGACAGATCAGAAGGTCCAAGAAGTAGCTCCAACCAGTTTCTCTACTAAGGACGGTGGATTTTCAATTACAAAATAAGTTTTTAAATTTTTATTTGATTTTTATTTCTTTTTACTGAACTATCTGAGCACAACTGCAGAGGGTACAATAAGTGAAGGGAATTGATGCTGTCTTGAGTAGCTCTTGCATATGTAGTTCTAGACCAGATGCAGGGGAAGAAGGCTGTAAAATTTATCTTGCTGGGGTATAGGAGTTCCCAGCCCATTGCCATAACTGAAAAGGAATTCCTGCTTTTTTTTGTTTGTTTGTTAGGGTTTTTTTTTGTTCTGAGTCTTAAAACTTTGACTGATTTTTAGCAGTGGTGAGCATCATGGTCTATGGGACCAAGCTAGACTGCTGGTCTGCTAGACTGTTCTCCCAAAATCCTGGTGTGAACGAGGCTAACTGGAACACACTTAGCTAAGCTGAGCTAGGGTAAAGACCAGCCTGTTTTGATATATGCCAGACTGCTTGTATCCCTTGATTAACAGCACTGAAGCCAAAGGCAGAAGATTAATTGCAAGGCCAAACCATCCTCCACAAGCCCTGAGGCAGCAGGGTTGTTATTAGAGGTGCTGATGGAACTGTGAGGTAATTCATAACATGTATGTACAAGGCCCAGGAAATATCAAGGTCGTTTGGCAGCACACATGATGCCTAGTAGTAGTAAGGTCCCTTATCAGACACTTCTCTCACCGGATTCATTGTACACTGTTGCTTAAGTCATTTTTAGAATAAATACAATTGTAAGAGCTTGCTGCTGGAGTGAGGAGGGTGTTGAGACCAGAGCAAAGGTGGTACAGGGGTCACTTTTATAATCCTAAAAGCCTCTAGAACTGACTGCAGTAAGGACCAGAGGGGTGTGTGGGAGGTAACATGTCGCAGTCAAAAACATAACTGGCAGCTTCTTCCTCCTGAGGAGTCATGCTCTGAGGAAGCCCATGACGGACATCTCGCCACACCCCCAAGTGTGGCTTCCACATGGCTCACCTGGGTACTTCTCAAGGTTAACAAACAACTCTAGGTGTTTGACCAACTGAAGGTGGGCTGAATTTGGGGTTCTGCACTAACATGGATGCCTCAGGGAGCAGCCAGCTGGGCTTGGGCATTGTGTGCTGCCTTTGAAGAGCTCTGACAGACTCAGGTACTGGAGGTTTTCTACATAGCACAGCTGCCTTACACATGCTTGGGTGGTTTTACTGGTTTCTTCCTTTGCCTGTTCCTCTTTTTTTTTTATTTCCCTCCCTACTTGCTTCTGTCTTTTCTGGGTTGGTGACTTGTGGCTGTTGTTACAGAGACTCCAAGGCAGCAATCAGATCACGGATTACGGGACTGTATCTTGTAACCCTAACCCCATCAATTCCCATTCCTGCTCACTAGCTCATACGCAAAGGTAGGAGAATCGCACTAATCTGCTTCTGTGAACACTCCCGGGTGGCACAGGCACCAAGCCAATGCCACTTCTGGTGTGACAGCAATGGCTGCAGAGTATTGAGAATCTTTCTGGCCTTCTTGGGTACCCACCTAAGAGGAAAGACAAGATAGCTTTCAAGAACAAGAGTGGAGATTCCACCAGACTTATCTCAGATAGGGGCATAGGGATTCAGCTAGGTGCGGCAAGGCAAAGCCTGATGCTGAGACAGATGGAGAACTGAATTGTCCCTAAGTTATTGGGGAGAAGAGGTGCAGGCATTTGGAGGCTCTTCTCTGACATTACTTTTACAGTCCGTATCCTTGGCTGTAAGTGATACCAGGAACCCTGTAGAAGAGTTGGCTTTGATCACAGCCAGGGCACGTGGCCAACTTCAAGAAGGAAGTTTAAAAACATCTAGTGATAAGAGTCATTGGGTTGGTGCCTTTTGGTATAAAAATGCCTGAAAATTTTAAACCTCTGTGCTTGCTGATCTGTGAATCTCAATGGCATTTGGCATTTTCTCACCTGTTGCTTGGGGTGTAATGCTTTATTACTCGCTGTCCTCTGCTTCGCACTGACTAGCCGATCTGCCAAGTTAATCATGCTACCCTTTGCTTTTCAAGGTGTTTTCATCAAGCGTGTGCATCACTTAGTGTCAGAGCCAACAGGACTAACAGGCAAAAGAAGAGTGAGCCTGTTGGGAAAAACAGCCTTAATCTTGCTAAGACTAGAGCGTGTTCTACAGGAAGCGTGAAGCTGCCATGCTTTGATGCTGGCATGAGGAAGAGTCCTATGAGCAGGGAAGGATTTGACTCCAGGCTGAGTGTTTCTGAGGCTGTCTCCATGCTGCAGTCAGTGGCAGCTTTAGCAGGGTACACGTTTGGTGTTTACTTGGGACTGAGTAGTTGAGAAGCTGTAGCTGCATGAGCTGGGCAAGTCTACTTGGGGTACACTGGAACTTCTTTGGTAGCTGAAACTTATGTCATCGCCTTTGTTAGCTGACCTAGCTTGGTACAATTGCCAGTGCTACCACTGACATCCCAAGTTACAAAAAAGACACTGTGAGGCTCAGGGATGGTCCTGTATATGCTCTGCATCAACACTGCTTCCTGAAAGAAAAAAGGACAGGTCATTGTCATGGGAGACTCCCTTCTGAAGGGAACAGAAGGCCCAATGTACGGACTGGACCCACTTCTTAGGGAAGCCTGCTGCCTCCCTGGGACCCAGGTTAAAGATGTAAAGGGAAGGCTTTGTATCCTGGTACAGCTCTCAGATTATGATTGATTTTTCAGGTAGGCATCGACAAAGTTGTGACAAGTAGTGCAAGGGCAATTAAGAGAGACTTCAGGGCCTTGGGATGACTGGTTAAGGGATGAGGAGCACAAGTGGAGTTCTCTTCTATCCTTCCAGTTGCAGGGGACGATGAGGGATGAAACAGGAAGAGCCATCAGGCCAATAGCTGGCTCTGAGCCTGGTGTCACCAGCAGAATTTTGGGTTTTTTTTGATCATGGGTGGGTTTACATGACACCGGGCCTGCTGGAGACCGATGGGATAAATCTGTCTCAAAGGGGGAAAAAGACCTTTGTGCAGGAGTTATCAGGGCTCATTGAAAGAGCTTAAAACTGGATTTGAAAGGGGAAAGGGATAAAACCAAGCTCTCTAGAGATAAGCTTGGAGGCAGCATGCCAATGTTTGAGGGACGGTGTGCTAGCAAGGTCCTTTGGTCTGCTGTCTCAGTTGAAACAGGGGATGGAGACCCTGGGAGTGCAGCACCAAAAGATGCAAGTTAGAAACCATGGAAGCAGCTGAGAAAGGTCACATAGGAATTAAGGCTTCTCCCCCCAAAAAGGTGGCAGGATGAGTAGCCCAACTGAAATATATCTACACCAATGCATGCAGCATGGGCAACAAACAGGAGAAGCCAGAAGCCATTGTGCAGTAGGAAAAACTATGATATAGTTGCCATCATGGAAACACAGTGGGATTACTTACACAACTGGAGTGCTACAATAGATGGCTATAAAATCTTCAGAAGGGATAGGCCAGGAAAGAGAGGAGGTGGGATGGCCCTGTATGTTGGTGAGTTTTGACTGTCTGGACCTTAATGATGGTGATGATAGAGTGTAGTGTTTATGGGTAAGAATCAGGGGAAGGGCAACAAGGCTGATATCATGGTAGGAGTCTATTACAGACCACCCAACCAGGGTGAAGAGGCAGACAAAATACTCTATAAGCAGGTAGGAGAAAAGTCACAATCACTAGCCCTTGTTCTAGTGGAGGACTTCAACTTACCAGATATCTATTGGAAATAAAATACAGCAGAGAGGNGGCCAGGAAAGAGAGGAGGTGGGATGGCCCTGTATGTTGGTGAGTTTTGACTGTCTGGACCTTAATGATGGTGATGATAGAGTGTAGTGTTTATGGGTAAGAATCAGGGGAAGGGCAACAAGGCTGATATCATGGTAGGAGTCTGTTACAGACCACCCAACCAGGGTGAAGAGGCAGACAAAATACTCTATAAGCAGGTAGGAGAAAAGTCACAATCACTAGCCCTTGTTCTAGTGGAGGACTTCAACTTACCAGATATCTATTGGAAATAAAATACAGCAGAGAGGAAACAGTAGTGGCTTCTGGTGATGAAATGGAAAGCCTAGAATCTGGATGAGCTGTTGGCTTTGCAGGGAGAAGATCAATGTATAAAGCCATACTTTGGAGACAAGAGTCAGTGTTTATCAGCCTTGAGTCTCTGCCGTGGAATTGCAGCCTCTCAGTAGCCACCCGTCAGAGCTTGTGGCTGCTGTGTCCACACTGCAGGATGCTTTCCCTTCTGCCTGCAGGACCTGAATTGTGTTTGCAGCAGTTTGTTCACAGAATCTGTGAATCTTGTCTTCTGTCAGTGCCTTTCTCTGCTTATGGTTATAATTAAAGAGATGTTGCAATTAGTAGAACTTGTAGGGGGAACTAAATTACGGACACCTTGTCTGCTATTAATAAAGCTGTAGTGCGGTTCCAACAATCTTCCCACTTCTGTCTGCCTCAGTTCCCGGAGCACAGGAGGGTTAACTTTCTGTATCTCAGGACACTTGGATCAAATGCCTGTTTTACATGACAATGACTCTTTTTCTGGGCTGCCTTTGTTGTAAGCTATCTGAAGCCATTCCAACATTGTGCCTTAAGGTTTCATAGCAATGTCAGTTAGACTCATGCGTATGCTGTGTACAGCCTGTGCTCATCTGCTCCTGGTTTCCAGCATCCATACAAACCTTCCCACATTGTTTCTTTGCATTATGAAATAAGCACCTTTGCTGATTTTTGTGTGGTTTGTTTTGTCTGTAGAGTGAATTGTTCAAGAAAAGTCTCAGGCAACATTTCTTTGGAAATACATTTAAGCTTGCATGGGTTTTTAAAAAAGCAACTATCATATAGGGTGCTGGATTCCAAAATGGCAGGACTGCCTTTTCATTCAAACTGGACTTTGCTAGGTCCCTTTGAAACTTGCAAGTTTGATTAATGTGTGTTCAGGGCACTTGAGACTACTTTGTGCCAGTCTTATGTAGTGGTAGAGAAACTGACTTTTTTTTGTGTACGCGAAGAACCTGTTCTTGATAGCAGAGAGTAGGGAGTAAAGTGGTTTCAGACTTTGTCCTGATTTTTGAATTGTAGTAAAACTTGAAAACTTTTGTCTGGATGACTTTTGGATGACCACTGACCTGCTGTAGGTATACAGCCACAGAAAATGATTTCTTTAAAACAGGACTAAAGTTCTTTGTGTATTTAAGCAATGCCCTGGGTAAATCAAGACTCACTTAGGGCCGAGTACCTTTTTTTGCTGGTTGCATGTTTGCCTGGATACAAAGATGCATCTAATGGATCTCAGTGGAATACCCAAAAGCATGTTGTTTTTTCCTCCTAAGGCCAGTGTTATCTAGAGGCATGAGGAGGGCAAGTGTGCAGCCCAAGTAGCTTCCTGGAGTCTCTTGCAAGCTGTAGCATGTTTACCCTCTGGTGAAATACTGACAATATAAAAAATCAACTGCTACAATTTTGCATAGTAAGCACAAACGGTGTGTATCCCCATTCCCTGTTTCCTTTCGGTGTGGCAACTGGTCTTCTCCTCCTATCCTGAAGCCCTGGGCTGGCCATCTGAATACCCTCTTCCAGTGCTGTGACTCCCAGCTGAGACCAGCCTTCCTTTTCCAAGGCTGTGGAGCCCTGCAGCCTGGCTGATCTAAGCCTCTTCCTGTAGCTCCACAGCAGGTGAGTGGTGTTCAGACCCCAGAGGTGCTTGGGGGAGCCTGTTCAGAGTTGCCATTGTGTTTCCATGATGCATTTTGCTGGGGTTTCCCAAGCCTAAATGCAGCTTTGCTTTTACTCCTCCTGGTACCACTTCATGCACCCTTCTAGCCCTCCTGCTGCATCTTTGCACTTCCTGGCTTTTGCTTCCAGGCATCTCTTTGAAGCTTTCCTGATCTCACTCTTCTGCTTTGGGATATTGCTGCTGACCTCTGTAAAACCTTTTCACCCGCAGTTTGTGTTAAGAGGCTACTCAAAATGAAAGTGTTTTGTACGTCTTGCTTCCATGCTGCCTGAATTTCTCTCGCACTGCACTGGGGATGTGAACCTCTTTCCTGTGCACCTCTGACTCCTGCCTCAGATGTCTGTCTTGCCCCAGAGCGAGTTAACTCAGAGCCCAGGCTGTGGGAGACTCCACGTTTACCCTTACAAGTCTGCACCCTGTCTTTGAATTGGTGAGAACTGGGGCGTCTCATTGTAAGCAGAGACAGAACTTGGAGAGGCATCTGAAATCCCCTGGGGGAAGAAGTCTAATCCTAACACACCCCAGAAGGGCTCAGCAGAGAAGCTCATCAAGCTCCACCCAGGAAGGCTGAACATGGAATTGTAGAAGTTTGGCTGTTCCATGCGACACAGGATAGGGTGGCAGTTGGGCAGCAGCCTTGGTTGTCCTTGCTTTTCCTCTGGTAAATTAATCTATAGCTCCCTCCATCTTAAGGGAAGCAATTGCAGGAGAGTTCAAGCAATTAGGCCAATTCTTCTAAAGGATTTATGTAGTAAAGATCTTGTGTGTTTAACTAATTTCTTATGGCTCTTCAAGATATGAGCAAAAAATTTTGAAGAAAGCCTTATCTGCATCACTCTGTGGAATTATCCCAGTCATAAGTCCAAACTGGGGACAGAGAAGAAGCGGAGAAGTGGGTGCCAGCCCTGAATGGGGAGTGGGGATGAAAAGACTTGAAGAGAACCAGCAATCTGGGAGTTGAAGAGGCTCTTGCTTGTGCCAGAGTAAGGACAGAGAGGAGATAGTTTCTGTGCTGAGCCTCCTGAGGGTGCAGAGGATGCAGGTTTCCTCTCTGGTGCTTGCACAGATAATGTGCTACCCCATGGCATGAAGGAGGAGTTCCCAGTTCCTTCCCTTGCCCAGGGAACTGGCCCTATAGCTTCATCGCTTTGAGACTGATCTTGTGTCACAGTGCAATGTCTTCTGGGAGCTGGCTGTGGGGCTGATAGCTGGGCTTGTACAGCTTCTGTGAATTAACTCCGGTCTGAGGACTGCAGCAAGTAGCTTAAGAGAAGTGGGACCCTTGCACGACCCTGCTAGCCCAGTGCCCCATGTCTGTGCAGTAGAAGGGTTTAGAGAAGGAGGAGGGGGACCAGGTGGACTCTCTGAGGATGGTGATTCTTCTTTGGGGATTTCTGTACACTAGCAGGAAACTGTGAATTAGCCAGCCTCTGGACGGGTGGTCTCTCTGAAGCCTGGGTCTAGCCACCCAGGATCCTAACCATCTTGTTCTTCTCTGTCTGACTTGCAGAAAGTGGTGCCAGAAGCCTGCGCTGATCCCATAATCCTTGAGGAATCAAAGCTGTGAAATAAGGGGGGGTGGCAGACCTGAGAGATGCAGCCCCCCCGCCCCCTCATTCCCATCTTTGCTACCTCCACCTGTTTCATGTGCCCCATGGTACGGGGACCAGCCTCAGGACAGGAACGCGGTGAACTGCTTGTGGAGAGCGTCAAAGAACAAAATAAGAAGGGGGTTGCTCTTTTCAGTTATACCTCTGCACCTTGCTCTTTTGGAGACTTTGCTGCTTGGGAGGAAAAGATGGGAAAACGTACTTCTTTCTCCCCCCATCCCACCATGTATGCTTGGAAAAGAAAAAGCACACATACTGAGAAAAGCTGTAGTTCAGGTGAGCCCTGAGCACGAGGGTGGCACCCTGCACGTGGCTGTGTCTCCACTCACAGGCAAGCTGTGACATGAAATGCAGAAGCTGGATCACACTTAATCTGTGAGCAGCCCTGGAAGAGCTTTCAGCTGGCTCTCGGGAGGAGGACTTGCTCTGCCTTGCTGCCCTATGGTGCTCTCTGTGTTGCACAGGGGATGGTAGAGGCCTCAGCACATCACCAGCAAATGTAAAGCAGTGCATCTACTGCTGCTGCCTCTGGTTTTACTATGTGGCTGACCCAGACAAGGCACTCCTAATCTGTGGATAAACCCGTGCTCAGAATTCACTGAGGTTGCCCCGATATTCCTATATATTAGGAGTAATTGAGAAATAGCAATGTGCCTCCTACCTGGAGGCAAGGACTAGTTCCATAGCTTCTGTTGAAGCTACAGGCTAAGCCCAGCCTCCCTGCTAAAAAGGAGTGAATCAAACAAGCTCTCTGGGCTGAGGACTGTATCTTCCTCCTCAATGATTAAGTAAGTGCCTTTTGCATGTTTCAGCACTACATGAAAGCTTTTGTGAATTGTTCTATGGAGGTAACCTGCCAAGGCTGTGTTGCTTTACACAACCACAGAGAGGGGTTTGATTATGATGGGGATCCAGGGATCCAGATTTGTTCCAGTGTGGAAGCTTCCCACTGTAACACAGAACAGGAGAAGCCCCTCTTACCAGCATTTGTGTCTCGTAGACACTGACCCTCTGTGTGCTGCTGTTTACCTTCTAAACACAAACGTAGATCCTTCTGTCTCTTCTCTTTCCTTTCCAGCATCTTTCCCCTGGTGGAGACAAGAAGTGTCCTTATAGTCCTTAAATCATGCAGTTAGACATAGATTTATTTTTTTTTTCTTGGGAAAGGGGGTGAAGAGGGAGGGACAAAACTCACAACTCTGTGGAATGAATAAAAATAGTTCTGACACACCATTTTTGACACATTAAAAAATTCAGGTCCTATCTTTGATAGTTAAGGATTGAGGATGGGTGTCTAAAATAGAAGCTTATGTAAAATAAAAACATTTGAAATGTACAATGAAACCTGACACATTCATAATAAATGGCTGAAACAGTCTGCATCTGTGTCTTTTAATAGACTGAAATGTCTGCAGAATGGAAAAATTATCTTCCTGTCCAGTGCCACTGTCTTCTTGTCTTCTCCTTCCTTCTGTGTTTTTCCTCTTTCTTCTGCACATGCACCATTTTCCCAGCTAGGAAATCCTGATGGTTCCTTCCTACCTTCTGTGCACTGCCCATCTGCTTTGGGCATTATTTCATCTGCATCTAAGCAACCTGATCCTGTTTTCTGTGTCTTCTGTAGTTACAGCTCAATGCCAAGGTAGCTTAGTCCTTGCTCTCAGATGCATGCAGTTTGTTCTCACCCATACGCTGCAGAAGCAAGAGCTGCCACAACGCTCTGTGTGTGTTTGTGATGTTAACAGTCACACCTGGAACTTTGTGGGAAGGAGTCAGGGCAAGGTGGGTTAAAGAGATGGTGTATCTTGCAATGTACAGTAGAAACTGCTGTTTGCTCTGAGGTTGTACATCCTCTACCTGTCGCTGTGTAGTGGAAAAGACAGACCTGGCACCTTGCAGCTTTCTGTCATTTATTAGAAATGGCTCCCAAGGAACACACACATGCAAGTTACACAGCAGTGCCAGGGCCAACACACGTTCTCTCTGGTCCAAAGTGTTGAGTGGATCCTGGGCAGCTCTACACCTCCTCCCCACAGGTATACTGAGAGAAGTGGCCTTAGTGCACTGGGCATGCCTGTGATGTTCCCTGCTGTCGTCTGGGGAGGCAGTCACCAGCTGCACCCCACAAGCTTTGACACAAACTCCTCTGACTTGGTCTTTGACATCAATAGGTTGAAATGTTGCCTGGACAAGAAAAAAAACACTTGGTAATGAAGAATGATTGACAGAGTCCAACATTGATCCATGACTAGGACTAGTGTCCTGGAGAAGTTCAGCTGAGCTTTTGTGGAAGTTTGGCAGTGATGATAGGAGACAACTCTGACCTACACAGGGCCCTCAGCTTCAGTTTTTCTTCTTATTTTGTGACATTTCTTCTACTTCCAGGTACTGCAGGCCAATCAACATCCCCAAGATAGAGAAACCTGTGGCAGAGATACAGGATGAGTTACATAGGAGATAAGGCATTCCCTCCACCATCCCCTCCCCGTCTTTAGCTCACAGCCCCCTGCAGAGTTCTTCAGGGGGGTGGGTGGGGTGTCTTAGCTCTGAGGAGAGTTGGGGGGGACGGGACACAAGGCAGAGCTCTACTTACTTGCTACCATGAGGGGTGCCATAACTCCAATTGTCAGTTCTGCGCTGTGGTAAATGAAGACCTCGGAGAGGAAGTGAACAAGGGCCAAAAAGAAGGTGAAGAGCGTGATGTAATAGAGGCTGTTGGAGAGCAAAAACCAAGCAGGTTATCATATAGCCCATGTTATAGGCACAAGCATGGCTGAATGGAAAAGAAACAAACCTGCATGCTGCCCCATCTGTCCTCACTATGACAGCACAGAGGGCACTTGGTCCTTGCCTAGTGAGGTGCAAAAGCTCCCTGGGCAGTTGCTGACAGGAGAATGGGGCAACGTCTTCAGTGGTGCATTGAAAGTCACAGCATTATCTGCCCTGAAGGCAGGGGAAGAGGGGAGAGCAAGGGTGAGAACTAGGGACAGGACTTTGCTGGCTCCAGGCTCCATCACTCAACTCATCTTCCCACCTGTGAGCTCTGCTACCCTCTAGGGGCCACAGCTGTGGAAAGGGAGCAGGCTCAACAGATGCAAGATAAAAAAAATACTTCTAAAAACAACTGTCTTCATGGCAACTGGTGTTGCCACAACCCCCTAAAACCAGACGACTGACTCCCTGCAGCGCCCTATCACAGACAAGCCCAGGCAATCCAAGGACACACTGCCAGGTGAACAGTGACTTCTGCTGCAGGGCTGGGGGAGGCGGTGACAAAACAGCGAGTTCTCGCAACCTCCAACACAGGCTTTCTCTAGCACAGACCCAGATTCACCCTGCTTGGAAATCCCTCTCAGGAATACTTCTGTTACCATAGGGAGAAATGGCCTGCCTCCTGCCACAGCATGAGGCTGCACCTCAGGCCTTGTCCTCAGCTCCAGACAAGAGCGTACGGAAAAGCCAGCGGGTTAAGACCACTGCAAGGGGCCTCTCAACCTGTCATGGTCTTTAGCTGAGCTGTCACTGGAAAAGAAGTATCAAACATCAATCAGACCACGGCATTAGCAACTGCTTGAAGTCAACAGAGCAGCAATGCCACCAGAAGATGCTTTCCAAGCTGGAGCTCAGAACTTTGTGACATAAGAAGCTCCCAGATCTACCCATTTCTGCCTAAGAAATAGAACTCAAATGCGCAGGCTCTACCCCCAGAGGCAGGTGGAAGCAGGAGTTAAGACACAAATCCCACACTGCTATTTAAGCTTTTTCAGGGGGAATGCTTCCAACCCTATAGAAAGTTCAGGAACAGCTTTTGCTTTCCCCAGCTTCTCGGCGCTGCCCTCTAAGCTAGCTGTGCGGGTTGCGACAAGCAAGCAAACCGGCAGATTTCTCCGGTGCTCCGTTACGTACGTCCTGTTGCGGATGTCAATGGCGCAGAGACAGCGGATCACCGATGACAGCAGAGTCCAGACGCCAAAGGTCCGAGCCTGAAGCCCGTTCACTGCGCAAAGAAGGGAGGGGAGCACATGGAGACCACGCACAGCCCGGCTCGCCTCCCCCTCGCCCCGACCCCGCCGGGGCGGCAGGCGGCTGCCAGGCTTGGGAGCAGCCGCTGAGGCGGGGCGGTCAAGATGCCCCAAAGCCCACGGCTGGAAGGCGACCTCCGGGCCTCGGGGCGGCCGGCACGGCCCTTACCGAGGCCGGGGCTGGCAGTGTACAGCTTCTCCGACAGGAAGCGGTGGTCGCGGAAGCTCTGCAGGGTATTCCCGGCGGCGATGACCGACACCATCACCAGCCAGCTGCGCAGCACGTTCAGGAACCGGCTCATCCTCCCGGCCGGGACGACGCCCACCCGCAGGGAACCGGGCGACGCTCCCCGCCCTGCGCCGTCCGACACCGGCTGAGCTCCCTCACCGGGGCCCCTCCCACCACCTGGCACTCCGATTGGCCGCGGGGGCGCCGCTCCATCCACGCACCACGCGGACGTGAGGGGCTCCGCCGCCAATCCAATCCCGCACCGCCCAGGTTGGGGGTCCCGCCCCTCCTTGGCTCCGCCCACCACGCGGGGAGAAGGAAGGCGGAAGCGGTGACGGTGGGCGGAGCAAAGGTTGGGCGAGGGGCCGGGCTATTGCGCCTGCGCACTGGGGGCGGGATAGGGCGGTGCCAGCGCCCGCCGGTTGTTGTAGTAACGGGGAAGCGGCGGGAGGGGCTGTGGTTGCTGGGCTGTCCGTCCCGCTAGCCGGGGCGATGCGGGAGCAGGTATGGGAAGCTGAGGGAGCTATCTCAGGGTGAGGGGTGGTTGGCTGGCAGTCCTGGGGCGGGTGTCGAGGCTGCTCGGGTGCTCCCTGCCGCTTCTGCTTCTCTTGGGGGCCACCGCAGGGTAGGCCGGGCCTCAGCTGCTCCCCCGGGCGTGGCTGGGCCGGAGGGGCTGTTCTTGGGCCGGTGGAGGCATTACGGCTTGGCCCCAGGTGGTGGGGGAGTCTCGGCGTAGGGGAGGAGCCCGCTTTTGGCTCTGGGCCGCGCCTGGCACGGTTCTGCGGCCCGAGGCAGGGCAGGGTAGGGCCGGGACGCGCTTCAGCGGTAAGCGCCTGAATGACTCTCACGGGCAGGGGGGGGAATAATCTGCTGGAAGGTGATGCTTCTTCCTACACTCCCCTGGCTGGGAAGCGATTTACAGCTTGTAACAAGCTTGTTGATAGTCCTGTGAGGAATATCTGTTGACAGGAGGTGGGAGTTAAATTACCTCATTTCTCTTGCTGTCCTGCTCAGCAATGCATTCATGCTTTTAATCCTTATTGCAGGTAACTGCTCTCACAAGATCCTCTGAATCTGCAGGAAAGAGTCTTGGAGGCTACTGAGACTGGTCTGTATGAAAACTCCCAGAGGAAATGCCAGTTGGGATGGCTCGAGATGTGGAGGAAACAGGCTCATCCTCAGAGGACGAGGAGGAAGATGGGGATGGGCTGGAGTAAGTGCAGAGGAAAAAAACCCTCTTAACTGTTTCTATCTCCCTGTAGGATTTATATTGATCTTAAAAGACGGTTGCATTCTGTACCCTCTTCCTACCTGTGAAGTGGAAGATGGTTGGTTTGAGCCTCAAGCCTGTGGGCGGGCTACATTATACCCTAAAAGACCACCCTGTTCATCAGAGTTGGAGGAGCAGCTCTTGCTTGGTACTCTAAAAGTCTGTAGTTTCATTGATCTCTTCCTGTCATGCCCCTAAGTGGCAAATTTTCTTGATGGTGTTAAAGCAAATGAAGGAAATTAATGTCCTTTCTTTTTGTTTGTTTAGTTTTTTGTGTAGTTCTAGTTTTTACTTAGCTGCAGTGAATGGAAATCTACTGTACAGTAGACTGATATGCTGTGTTTAATGTCCTCTTTTAAAAACTGCCTTGTGAGAACTCAATTCTTGGAGTTCTTATTACTTACTAATGTCTGTTTGTTCCAGCTTTTGTTTAGTTCCTTCTTTTATCTTTGCTTCTGAAGGAGTCACTCCCTTATTCTTTCCCAGAGTGGAATTTCTTTTCTGTTTCAGCTAGAGCTACTTTTAATATGTCCTGTTTGTTTTCTTTTGGGTGCGGACTGTGCCTGAGTGCCCAGGTGCAAACTGCAGTGATTTTAAGGCATTTAGAAGAATGTTGCTCTGCACCAAATACTGGCTCACTTGCTAGACCTTTGTGAATGGGAAGGTCCAGAACTAGGCCTTCACCTAGAACATAATTGTAACTCTGCATCTGCATCAAGTGACCAAGGGTCATGCTAGGAATGAATGGCTGTCACCTGCGGGATTGAGCCTTACAGCAAATCCTCAGGACAGGCTTAACATAAACTCCCCTCCTGTTGCCTCAGCTCCTTTCCCACTTACATAAGGCTACAGCCTGTAGTGTAAATTCTGGAAGCTTCTCAAGTCTGTTTCAGCTAATTACATAGCAGTAATTGATTTTAATTTTTTTATTTATTTTTTGCTTCTTTTCTATAGAGGTGGTAGAAGCAGATAGCAGTGCTGTAAAGTTAATTTTTCTGGGCACTACTGTTAATAACTTTAAGAGAACCAAGGTTGTACTTAAGAGTACTTAATTGTCCTAGCATCAGAATATTGCCCTTTTCTTTGTTTTTGTGTTCTGTCTGTTGTAGTTTCTACAAACCTTTGGCAGTCAATGATCTTGTATGTTCTATAGACAAATGCTTCTGTGTATCTCTGCCAGTCTTTATATTTCTCCTTTTCGGAGTAGATAGAGGTGTGTCTCTCCAACCCCTTAGTCTCTGTTTTCTGCTAATTTTTTCATGATTTCATTTCCTTGCACGCTGAGTAATAAGTAGTCTAAGTTTTATTTGCTTAGAGAGACTGACAGGTTTTCTTTCTGTGATCTTAGGATTTTACACAACAGATCATTTGGTTTTTTGTGTGCGTGTGTATTCTTAATTCCTCGGAGGTGATTATAGCTTCCACTGTAGTTTTGTTGTTTTGAACAACTGATCACTGTACCTTGGAACCTGTAGCTCGAGTGGCTGGCTGGGGGCATCGTTGTTGTATTCTGGGCTTGCATTCCATTGCATTTGGCAGAAATTAAAAGAACACAGAAGTGTAGCCACTGTGTTGAGCCAAGCCTCTTCTATTCTCTTAAATTCTGCACGAGTGCCTTTTTGTGCACTTCAGAGTCCTGGATTACAACCAGGCAGCATACACTGATTTGCAATTCTTAAATTGGAGACTTGAACCTGTGTTGTAAGGTTTAGTTGTGTGGATACCGGCAATTATGGTTTATCCTGAATTACAGATTCTGTTTTTAGGCTATAGATCCAGAAAGCTGCAGCTGTCAAAGGTTGTGGAGTTTCTTCAAATTACATTCGGTAAAATAAATACACATTAAACTGAACTCTGAATTAGGCTGGTGAGACCAACCCAAAAAAAGAGGTTGATGTGGAAAATTCCCTTTATAACTGAATATCAAGGGTACCTAGAGTGTGTGTGAGTCAGCACAGTCACAATCTGTGCACAACAGGGTGCACGAACAATCACAAAATCATGGCTGCAATGCAAAGAGTAAATTTGGTTTTGTTACTTTGCTAACTGGGGGAATCCCCAAAGCAGCACTTGGGCAGACTCACACAAGCAGGGATGCAGGCATCGCAGAGCCTTGCTAGAAGATTGCTGAACCTGCTGTTTGCATCTGTTTTTCAGGAATTTGCACAGGTGTAGTTTTTCCACAGTGCTTTGATCTTTCCCACAGCTGGGCAGAAATCTCAAACGTGTTCAACAGGGTGCCTCTCTCACAGGTCCGTGTTATCTGAACACATGTTTTACTTGTCAAATGCACAAGGAGAGACGGCAGTTAGAATGCTATGTGTATTTTTCTACACCTCAGCTACAAGTCACTTGTTTACAGACCTCTTTGCCAATCTTCCATTATCTTCCCACAGTGTGTTTGCCTGTGTCCTGACACTGGGTGGGTGAGCAAGGAGAATTGCTGTGTCCTCACTGTAACTAACTGCTGTGTGTGTGAGGCTCGGTAGTTGCTTATCTGGGCTATCTTCTCACTTCAGAGATCATCCGTGTATCAAGTGGACTGGCGGCGGCTGCAGGCGGATCCCCATCATGGTGTTTCATGCTGAAGCCATTCTGACCAACGACAGCTACCTCCGCCTAATTGGAGGTGGGTGCAACTATGTGCCAGCTTGTGGCCTGAAGGCATGAGGTACAAGTCTCTTAGCTGGGTGTTTCCTTATTTTTTTGTGGTGGGGAAGAGGACATGGTGGGAAGGAAATTACAGTCCCCTCTTGTCTCTGAGCACTGAGATGTTCAGAAACGCTTGATCAGTTGGTGAACGTTTACCATGTGTTTGAGTTGTGAGAACTGTCTACATTTGTCCCTCCATTGGGTCTTGATGTCTTTTGAATTGGAAATGTCTTCTTGGAGGCCAGGCTGGAACTTAGGACCAGAATATAAAGTCACCACTCTGTAGCTAAGGACTTAAAATCTATCATTGCAGTGAGTTTTAAGAGGGCTTTGCTGGGAAATAAAGCAGCCAGCCCCACAGTGGTAAGAACAGCAGTAACCTGAAGTAATAAATGTGTGTCTGCAGCCTCGCCACTGTAAATAAGGCCATAGGCAAAACTATTGCTGTTCTGGCAGCACTTGGGTTGGGAGACCAGACCTCTCTAGTGTCAAATAAGGGAGAGCCTCTAAATAAGAGGCAGAGTTGTTGTAAACAGTCACTCTGGATTTATGAGAGTTAGCACTTGCGGGTGTGTACAGCTAGGAGCTCATTCTGGATGTGCTGAGTTGGAGAAAAGCTAAAATCTACTCATCTTCTTTTTGTGAAGTTGCTGACGCTTCTTTCTTCTCTCGCTTCTCCCTTTCTTGGGTAATTGGTGCCCTCATTTCTAATATCCTATTCAAGCAGAAATGCTTCTGGCTCATTGGGGTAAGGGGTGGAGAAGGTGATTATTTGTGTGTGGAAACTCTTGATCCTTTTCATATGAGTTAAAAACATACTTGAAATGGGGCAGAAGCTGATGGTAATTGTAACTTCTGTCCTAACTGGAGTGTGGCATCTCTCCTGCTTTTTTTCTCAGGAGGTAGAGCCTTTTTGTGGTTTAACAAGTCTACTGCTGAATAGTGCAACTTGAGATTATTTTTTTTGTTTAGTTTCCTTGAGCTTTTTTTGGTCCAAGATTCTGATGTACTGTTTTATGGATTACCCCATCCTTTGTATAAACTGGTCTCTGGGCTTGCTACTTGCTTTCTGTTTATCTTACACCTCCAGTATCACTTACTGCTTTTGCTTTTATGACTTTGTACTTGGATAAGGATTTCTTTTCTCTTTTAATTTCCTACTACTTCTTTGCAGTTACTTTTTGGAAGATCAGTACAGGTGAATGAGATGTGAACAAAAGTTTAGTATTTTATTTTGGATTTTCAAGATCTAAAAAGATCTAAAAGCTGTCTGTGTCAATGAGGGGCATGTGGCATGATTAGTTTTAGCCAGGAATCCCAGCCTTGAATAAAGAAAAGCGAGCTGGAATTGTTTTGAGTGTTATAAAGCAATCTATATAAAGACCTGTTTAAAAACAAACAAACAAACAGAAGAGTAATGTGGGCATGTGTTAGGATGTCCTGTGTTCTATTTTGATACAGCAGATTGATGCAGCAATATTGTACCTAAGGATTGATGTAAGTCAATTCAATACCATCACTGGAATTAGTGCCCCAAGTGTTGGACAGGCGTTTCTTGTCACCCTTTGCCTGATGTCTGCTGCTACTGTGTGGATGGCCCACTGGGGATTAAATGCAACTGTGTTGTGCTGAGTCCTATGGTGCTTTTCTCTGTTCTTAGGTAGCATAGGTAACTTCAGCTTATTCTTCTAGGTGCAGACTCTAATATTGCATCTCTTGCCTTCTTAACAGAGCGCTACCACTTGTCCTATAAGATTGTGCGAACAGACAGCCGTCTGGTTCGAAGCATTCTGACTGCCCATGGGTTCCACGAGGTGAGCGCAATGAATCTTCAGATCTGATTATGTCTGGGCTAGGAGGTAGTGGTGATGATGGTTATTGTGTTTTTGAGGGTTTTGTGTCTTATTTTGTGGTTGGTTTGCTTGGCTTTTTTACTCTGCAGGGTTAGAACCAGGAAGGAAGTTGCTGTGGACCCTTTTGAGGTTTTGGTTTTTTTCCCTACATACTCTGCCAGCCACACATGGGATGCATTGTGATTTTTGCACTATCAAAGGAGTACTTGTTAGCTTTAAGCCTGCAAAGTTACAGAAAAAGGGATGCTGAAGTTGGGTCATACGGGTTTTTTTTGTTTGTTTGTTTTCTCTTCTTACTTCTGAAGCATCATCTCACACCTTTGGGAAGATCTGAAGGATTTAGTCTCTTGGCCTTCGCAAGTGCACAGAAGCATTGATGCAGTGTTTCATGTTTCTCTTCTAGAACCTGTCATGCTCTAAAGAATGTCCCATAAACAACTAATCACAATTTGAGAGGGGTGCATGTATGGTGGATTGTCTTCTGAATAACGCCAAGTTAAGGAATTGGTCTTGCAAATTTCCTGAAGAAATCTAAAATGCTTTTCAAGTTGGGTTTAAACAGTTTATAAAAACAATAGAACCACAAATTTGTTTGGAAGAATATGACGTGGTTATTTCCCAGCATGACTATACAATAGCTTCAGACAGGAATCTGACTAGACTTGCCCTGATACTAAAACTGGATAGAGGACATTGTCTTACACTAGAATTGCTTTGGTTTTATAGACATGAGGTCACAGTCTGTAGAACAAGTGGTGGTGGTTTTGGTTAGTTCTATGTTTTTATGTAAGTGGTGTTTTTATATTGCTCTTTAGGTGCACCCTAATAGCAGCGATTATAATCTCATGTGGACAGGATCACACTTGAAGCCCTACTTGCTGCGTTCCCTTTCAGATATTCAGAAAGTCAATCACTTCCCTAGGTAAGGCCTTGATATCATGTTTTGCTGAACATCTTTGTGATGGTTTGCAAAAACCTGAACATGGATAGCTCTTAAAAAAACCAAAAAGTGTACATGATCCTGTAAAGTCCCAATGCACTGGGACACGTGCTGTCTTCATTCCAAATGGTCTTTGGAATCTTGAGGAGATTGTATATGAGCTGAAGTACTTGTCTGTAGCCTAAATACTGGATTTTTTTCTCCTTTATTTGGTATAAGTAAAGTATTTGGCTTCTGGGATCTTATTTACAGAGACAGGCATGTGTCACCTGCTAAAGTTTAGAAACACCACTAGAACAGTTCACTGTGCTTGAATCTGTCTTGGGAATTGCAAGAGGTGCTACGAATGAGGACAGATATTAATAAAGCTATAGGACAGAGACAGTAAAAGTGAAGAGTAGTTGCAGGTTAGGGTTTAGACATCTGACAGAGCTATAGATGCTTCAGTAACTAGGACAAAGGGTTGCTGTAAAGTGGGGGTTCTTATGTCGGGACAAAATAGATATAGTCTCTTATTTTGGGACTCCAGGTCATACGAACTGACACGAAAGGACAGACTGTACAAGAACGTCAGTCGCATGCAGCTGGCCCATGGATTCAAGACATTCCATATCTTACCTCAAACCTTTATCCTCCCAACAGAGTACCGGGACTTCTGCAGTAAGTGAATGGCTGATGATGCCTGGACCTAAAGTAAAATAACTGGGTGTGGGAAAGGAATTATTTTTAATATCCTGGCCTGTTGGTCAAGCCAGTGGCTAAGACAACAAAATTAGATGAATGTAGAAATACAGTGGAAAAGGCCCATGTGATTTTTTTAAAAATTAATTTCTAATCTGCTTCTTACTCCATGCTTGTGTAAGTCCTCAGGAAGTTGATATGGGCTTAAGGCTCTAGAACTGAGCTTTTTTTTGTGTGTGTACACAATGTGGATAATCAACTTCACAATATCCCTGTCTAATATCTGGGAGTACTGAAGAGAAAAGTGTCCAAAGGTGGCACAGAGCAGAGAAATTAATTTATTGGGGCAGCAGAAGGGGCTTCAGAAGGGGCTGTAATAATTGCAGTGAATCCCAAGGGGTGAAATAAGACATCAAAAAAAGTAGACTCAGATCTTGTAATGGAGTTTCCTGAAGCTTTTACTGTGGGCAACATTCTTGATTCTTTTTCCCTGTAAATAACCGAAATGGAATATGTTTCAGACTTGTGCTGTTTTCTTTTAACCAGATACCTATTCTAAGGACAGAGGCCCATGGATAGTGAAGCCCGTGGCCTCTTCCAGGGGTCGAGGTGTCTACCTGATAAACAATGTAAGTGTTCAGCAAAAGAACTGCTCTTCAGTAACACTGTCTGAAAAACTATGCCAGCTTCTGAGCAAGAGGCATAGAAACATCTAACCAGACACTGGCCCTGCACTGGACTTCCACCATACAGTGGTGAGCAGATCGGAAGTCCTGGAGCAGCTGACAAAGCCTGCCCAGGACTGTGCTGCATAACCAAAACCAATTTATTTATTTGTATGTTGTGCTTGTCTTGCAACCTACTTTCAAGTCTTAGCTTATTAGGAGCAAGTTTGTGCTCCCTGAGACAGTCTGGGAAGCTGTGCTGTCTCATGCTGTCCTTGTGGGTGAGTGACAGTAGGCTGGCCTTGGGAATATTCCCCAAACTCTCCTTAGTTGTTTCACTGTGTGACCTGAACAGACATCAAACAGTCCCATTATCTCCCTTTTCTCTCCTAGAAAAGACTAGTTAAAACGAAACCTTATGTGAAACAGTAGGATGTGATTTAGATAATGCAGTCTTAGAGCTGTG
Source organism: Nycticryphes semicollaris (assembly GCA_013400055.1). Classification (NCBI taxonomy): domain Eukaryota; kingdom Metazoa; phylum Chordata; class Aves; order Charadriiformes; family Rostratulidae; genus Nycticryphes; species Nycticryphes semicollaris. The sequence continues at coordinate 267,273 of VXBJ01006922.1, forward strand.
TTATCTAAATGGCAGTGTGCCCTTACTGAGGTGTAAAGGGGGTGGTTCTCTGAATTCAATGTGCTGGTTATAGTATCTCTTGCCCTTTTTGGGCTTTGTAGGGAGTTAAATTGTCGTAGGTAATAAATACATCTGGGCAGGAGCCAAACACATGAGGGGATTCCAATAAATATTCTCAGCGGCAAAACTGACTAGTGAGTCATTTTGGTTTTGCTCACTCAAACCCCTTTAGCTTCCTGTGCACTGAAGGGGTCATGCTGCCTCATCTGTTCTCTACTTGGATCATTTCCCACAAAATAAGGGAGCAATTTGCCAAGTGTATGAGGTAAGTATTTCCAGAACTGCACTCAGCTTTTTCTTTGCTTGAAAGAGAGGAACGAGCTCAGGCTTATATGGCAATTGGCCATGAACTGGGGAAAGGACCCTTCTGGGACTAATCTCCCTTTGTGTATATCTATTCCAGAAACACTTCAGCTAGTGTGGACCAAAGACTTCATTTTCCTTCAGTGTGTTGCTATTAAGTGAGCGTATTCTAAAATCTGATCATAAAAGTGTTTAAAAACAACAACAAAAAGAACCCCAGCAAAACAACAAACCTTTACTGATCCATAATAAAGTAATCTGTCACTTTATGTGATGTGCTGAGGGAAGTTGAACTTGTTCCCTCACATTGTATTTGTGTATATGCCTAGGGCTTCCTGCTCATGATGCTGGTGATGTGGCTGAATACAAGCAAAATTGAATAAAGGCAAGATGATGGGGTTCTCTTGGCTCTTTTGTAAACTGAAGGCAAGAAAATGGAACTTTCCATGAGTAGTTAAAACTGGTTATAGGAGAGGCTTGCATACAGCAAAAAGTAAAAGCATTTTCGATAGATTCCATGACTTCACAGAATCCCAGAATGATACAGGGTTGGAAGGGACCTCTGGAGATCTAGTCCAACCCCCCTGCCAAAGTAGGTCCTCCTAGAGCAGGTTGCACAGGAACATGTCCAGGTGGGTTTTGAATTTCTCTAGAGATGGAGACTCCACCACCTCTATGGGCAGCCTGTTCCAGTGCTCTGCCACCCTCAAAGTGAAGAAGTTTCTCCTCATGTGTAGATGGAACTTCTTATGTACAAGTTTGTGCCCACTTCTCCTTGCCCTCTTACTGGGTGCCACTGTAAAAAGACTGGACCCTCCTTCTTGACACCCACCCTTTCAGTATTTATAGGTGTTGGTCAGACACACCCACACCCCCTTCAGTCTTCTCTTCTTTACATTTTGAAGTATGTTGAAGTATATATGTCATAGAGCTTTTTGTTGTGAGCTACAAGGGTAGTGACTTCCTGGTGGACCAGCCCCTGCTGTGAACTGAACCTCAGCAGAATGTATTGACTGATGTAGGCAGAAAGGTTGGATACCAGTCCAGGATCGAGCTGGAGAGATCAGAAGTCTAGGAGTCATTTTCTTCACTTGAGACTTCCTCACCAACTGTAGTTACGTGCTCCTTCCAGTGTCTTCCAAGCCTCTCTTCTCCTTGTGTTTGGTTAAAGACTTGAGAAGCAAACAGATTGACAGGCACATCTTAGATGTGGCTTTTTTCTTGCCTCTTTTATATCATTGTCGTGTGACTGTTAAATCTGTATTCTGATCTAAGGAGCACCTTACTTGGAAGGTTAAATGGGCAGTTTTTTTGGCAATGTAATCATTCCCAGGCTTCTGGTTAGGATCTAAATACCTGAAGTATGTTGTGACTGACAGTGTTGGTTTTTCTCATTTTGTTTTTGTTTCTTCCCTCCTTGGGCATAGTTTTTTGGTACAGAGTGGCTTAAGGAGAGAAAGGCTGGAAAAAATAGTAGGTTTGATCTAGTCATCTTATTCCTTAAGCCTCCTTTTTTTCCCCCTTTTTTCTTTTTTTCACTCTTGGATTCTCTGTTTTTCTGTAGCCAAACCAAATTGTCCTGGAAGATGACATCCTGGTTTCTCGTTATATCAGCAACCCCCTGCTCATAGATGGTGAGTACACTTAAGAATTGCTTTTTTTCTCTTTCCCTAACCCCATACCTGAGGATCTGTGCAACCTTTGCAGGATTTTGAGTAATTGAGTGGTCCATCTTCCTCTGGTACCAGAAAGATCTAACTAGTGAATTTCTTAAAATCGGGAAGCTTTTCAACTGGGAAAGCTTCAGGCAGCCATGTCAGCTCAGCAGTAGATAATGGTTAATTGCTCTCAAGGGTTGTTGAAATAGAGGCCTCAACTGGATATGATGTCTGAAAGCTATTTGAGGTCACTAACTCTTGACAACTGTATTTCAGATTTCAAATTCGATGTGCGCCTTTATGTTCTCGTTACATCCTATGATCCACTTGTCATCTATCTCTACGAGGAAGGATTGGCCAGGTAGGGAAGGTTTCTGCTTTCTCAGCATACCTGCACGTGGTGATCCAGAGATGTCTTGGCTTGCTGCTGTCCTCTGATGCAATGGCAAATGAGGGAAGTTCCAGTTGAAGTTCTGCAGAGTTTAAATGTATGATACTTCATCATGCTATGTCCCATCAGTTTTCTGTATATAGGTGATAGGATCTTTAGGGAGGGACTTCATTACATACGTAATAAATAAAGCAAGTTTTCAACTCCTAAGGGTTGAATGGCCACACACACCATCACTGGTGTGTTCATTCTCAGGGTTGGGTTCTTCTTGAAATCTCTTTGGACACATTGTGCTTTTATGCTCATTTTCTATCCTCCAAGGGGAAGGGAATCTCAACTTTATCAATGTCTGTTTAATCCTGAAGACAAAAAAACTTGGAGACCTGTTGTTTGCTGTATTGGTCTTTGTTTTAATACTTTCAACTGCTCTTCTGAATTTTTGGTCAGTGTTTGTATTTTCTACAGTATGGAGTAAGTGGGTTTAGACTAGTTCCCTGTCCTTATCCTGTAAGATTTCAATTTCCTTTTGTATGTAAGTCATGACTCATACTTGGATTCCCAGGAGGAGCACTTATCTATCAAAAATACCTGTTTCTCTTCACAGAAGTTTAGCTTACATGCCTGTCTGTACTAACTAATAAGTTTAGAATAATCAGCTCTCTGAATTTGCAACAGACCAGGAACTTAACTGTAGTAGCATCTGAGAAGACAGCATCATTGGACTGTCTTCTGCATCAGTTTCAAGTGATGCTGACTCTATCTTACAAGCACATCTGACATACCCAGAAAGAATATCTCTAGGGTTCAAGCCTGCATGACTGACTTAGGCAGATACTGAATCCAACTTACCTTTACCCAAAGCAGACACTGAATCCGAAAAAAACACATTAATAATGATTCCACAAGAAACATCCTTCTTTATATTGATGAACCCTCTCAGGTGTGTTGTGATGTGCCTCTGCCTGCAAAGATAATGTGAACAGATTGTTTCCCTGAAGGAGGGTAGCTCATCTTGGTCAGTGGAAAACTTAACTATATTCACCTTAGAAAAGGAGTCTTAAATATGCCTGGCATGCAAGGCTCTTGAAATCAGCAGTTTAATTGTTGGTTGCTAATATTGTATGTTATTGGACAGTGAAGAGGGGAGGAAAAGGTTTATCAATGTTGAGTAGATGAGTTGACTGCTAGGATGTTCTGAAAAGGGACAGTGCGTAGCAGGCCTCCAAAATAGAATTTGCACCACTGTTAATATCTTGAAGGTAGTTCTGGTGATTTTGTTGTAACAAAGCAGTTTACTTATGGAAAAATTCGGCTTGTAAGAGAAGTGTTCTACTTTATCTGGGGGTAAGGGACTGCAAGCCCTCTTTGGAGGACAATATTCAAGCCTGAGCAGAGGTCGACCGAATACTTTGTGGGCTGTTTTATATGGCCTCCAGATGGCAGTAGTGGTCTGCAGCGATTTGTGGTTTTCCCATCACTTGCAAATTCAGTTGGTGAGAGGTGAGGAACCCAGAGCTGCTGCATTCTGGCTTCCTATTTAGCTTTTTGGCCTTCCGTTTAACAGTGTGAGTTAAGTGCTGGGAGAGACCCTTTATTGCCTCACACAGTGTAATGATTTGGTTAAAGCTGGGTCTCAACTTTTTGCTGTGTGAAAAGGGGGAAATGCTTTAACCTTTGAGAGTGAAAGCTGGTTTTTATTCTTTACTTCAGAAAATAAATCCCATGCAACTTGAGTATAGAAGCGGTCTGTAGCAGAGAACTGGTAGGTAAGATCAGGGACTGGAAAGGTGGTATTGAAGAAATCTAAGGGGAAACCCACCAGCAGAACAAAGGAATCTGTTTTCATGACCACTAGTGCTTGTGATGCACTATGGTGAACATATATGTTTTGAATTTGCTTTCTTGAAGGTAGGTAGTCTCTGAAGTGTAGTCATCGTGACCTCTTCTATGGTGTTCTCTTAATTTTATTTTTCCCTTTTCTGTAGTCCATCTGAAAGGTAACCTTGCCCTTCAATGTTATGCTTTACATATTCCGACTAGAAGAGGAGCCTGAATGTTGCAGTAAATTTGGTGACCTCTACTGGAATAGGAGTGTTATCAGAAAACCGTAAGGTGTAATGGTCTTTCAAACAGACTTGGTATAATACACATCTGTGATGCCTGACTAGATGCTTCCTTAGGCCTGGTTTCTCTTGGCACCTCTAGACTTGTCATGATGTGATCTAGAGTGGAATTTGAGGCTTCAGTGCTGAGGAGAAGAAAGGGATTTTGAATCCAGCATGTGTAACGTGTTTTGCTTTCCATGTGGAAGAGTGAAGAAAAAGTTTACTTTGAAGGAGGTATGAAGCGTATGTACCTAGAAGCATGTAACAAAGCCTTCAGCTTTAGGTGATCAGTGTCAGGTATCAGCCTTCTGGATTGTTACTGAGAATGCTATCAGTGAACGTGCTGTATGTTTTCATCTTTCTTTACAATACTACTTTTCTGGTCTTGCCTCCTTCAAACTATCAAACCTTACCGTGTGTATTTTTGAGCCTGATCCGCTTCTAGAAGGAACACTGCTAATAGATTAATTTGGGGATATTCAGGGATCTGTCTCAAGGAAGTAGGATGGGTTTTTTTTTCTTTTTTGAGGCTTGAAACAATACTGAAGCTGTGGTTAAGGCATAAAGCAGCACTGGGTGACTTAAGATTCTTGTGTGCTGGATTGAAAAAGGTGGTGTTGAACACTTTTCTGGTATGTATCTTAAAAAGTAGACAAAGTATGCTGCTTGTGCATCTGTTAAGCTGGCAGATACTTAGGAACTTGATGCTGGAAAGGGCAGTTATCCTGATTGGCCATCTGTGATTCACAGCCTGGAGAACTGTAGCTTTGCAAATGCTAAACCTTTGCATTGAAGGTACAAGTTTGGAGAATGAGATGGTTTTGGTAAGCTTGGCCCATGTTTGCCTGAGGGTGTAACTCAGTCATCTGATAATATGTTAAAAATTGAGGTAGTTTTATTTATCTAAGACTTCTAAACGCGCTTCTGAAGGTGACTCACCAAGCCCAGTTACGTGGAATTCCCAAGGCCAGATTTACAGGCAACTCCTGAATTGGTGGATTATGCTGGATTATTTTGGAGGGGCACCCATACAAGGAGAGAATAACAAGCCTGACTTGTGTCTGAAGTACAGCTGAAGAGGACATGGGGCCAGGAATAGCTTGTGCTGTTTGTGAGCCTTCCCCGTTTTGCCAGGTAGGAACATCTCTCCTGTCCGACTTTCCCTCCTTCTGTGTACCTCCTTGTGGACAGAAAGGAGCCTGATTGACCTTTCTTGCTTGGTGCCTGCAGGCATAATGGGAACTTAGTGCATAGTGTGGGGAATTCATAGCAAAATGGCTCCTTGATTTGGGGAGGCATCTCTATAGCCTCCTTCTTTGCCTAAACTACCATCTTTAGGCAGCCTTATTTCTGAGCATGAACTGGCTGGTCCTAGTCCAGAAGGAACTTCTTAGTCAGATTTACACTGATTTTGAAAAATAGATCTGGGGAAAAAAAAAAGGGGGGCAAAACTGAGTTGAAAACCAAATGTTCTTGCAAAGGGCTGAAGGAGCAGCAGCTGGGAGAGACTTTACAGGATCTCTCTTGTCCCTCTGGAATGGTGGGGTAGGCAGCTGCTGCCATACCACTGCCTGAGCTCATTCCCCTCAGCCTTGCAATGTCCCCTCTTTCAGTAGCCTGGCTTCTTAATTAGCACTGGCTCCGCTGGGATATTTACCTTTTCTGTGCTGGATTCCTGTGGTTTCCAAAGAATTCAGGTGCTTGCTTAGAGCCAAGGAATTCACATTACCTCACAGGCTGTGCTTGGGCCAGAGCCACAGCAGCCTCATCCCCCTGCCTGGCAGCCTGTGCTTCCTGGGGACTGTAACTCTCTCCTGCATGGACACCTGGGATCAGGCTATGACAACTTCAGTAGCTGTCACCTTGCACAGAAGCTGTGGAGCAGTGTTTTTTTCAGTAGGTGTTCCTGCTGGCCTATCCCTGTGGTGGATAGTCCATCAAGTCAGGAGACTGCTGCTTTTTAGTTAAGATAAGCAGGATTTGAATCACTGAGGAGAAAGTTGTGTCTGTCTGTCTCTATGCATCTTCTAATAGAAATTTGCTGCCTGTACAGACACCTGTTACCTGATTTTAGACTATGTATGTTTTATCTTAAATTTTCTTCTGTAAAATGGGGTGGGTACACCTCAGGCCACTACTGTTTGAGAGTGGCAAGGAAGTNCATGGTCTAGTGATGCATTTTATTAAATCTTGTATCCTGGCAGGTAGCTAGACACTTTTCTGTGGCATAGGATGTGGCCCTTGGTAGGGTCTTTGGACAAGGGTTTCATTTTGAACAACCCATTCTTGTTGAGCTTTGTCAAAGTTGCTTGTGTCTTGCTACCTCTCTTCAGCAACCTCTCTTCTTAGTGGTGTATTTTAGGAAATTCTGAAGGAAGGGTAGCTAAATACTAATTAGCAAATTAATTTTTCTCTTCTATGGACTTCTCATCTTTCATGTTCCTCAAATTACTTCTCCCCACCACCAAATGCTTTGATTCTGTCTTTGGGTAGCAGAGTGTGGTCTCTGGGTGTAACTACATGACCCTACTGCTGCGCTTAAAAGACAGGATCAGTGGACTAAGGAATCACAGAGGCTGGACAAGTCTTGGTGACAGTCTGCACCAATGAGAAACTAGAGAATGAGAAACAGAAGAGGTTCACAGAATCACTGAGTGGCTTCCTTGGATTACAAATAATCTGGACAACCTGTGCCAGTGCTCGGTCACCCTCGTGGGTGTTTCCTTATGCTCCATAGGGTCAAAGTGCTGTTAATAGCAGTGCATAAGTTGAAAACTTGCTAATTTTTAATGAAAAGAATAAAAACAAGTATTTTTTTTTTCCCTGTCTGCAAATATCTGGTAAAACTGTTCCTGGATCTTGTTTTTTAACATAGAACTGTCTGAATAATTTTATCCGGCTTTGGTTAGAGAAACTCTGCCATCACAGAGATGTCACCAAAACTCCTTTTAATGTTCAGTAATTTCCCTAGAAGCTTTGGTTCCTATTATACTCAGTTTCTAATAGACATATCAGGTGGATGCTGTGGAAAACTGATATTCGAGGTAGAAGTCTGGAGACCATCCCAATCCCCTGGTTTTTGGTCCTGTACTGCAAGTGAACTGGGTCCCAGGTGGCATTTTGGAGTCCAGATAATGTTAAAAATAGAAATATCTGTAGTTCTCCTCTAGCAGTTCTAGTCCATTGAACAATTCCCTTAAGGCATGTTGTTTCTTTTCAGCCTGATTTTAACAGCAGTTCATGGGAACCATAAAAAGAATTGAATGGCACAAACAACTTTCTATGTGGCCTTGGTTCCCTAAACAAAGTGGCAGCTAATAAACTAACAGGGAAGCCAAAGTCTAGTGCATGGGGAGGGGGGGGGAAGAGGGACTGAGAAAGTGACTCCAAGCATCAAATGTGAGGAGTGTGCTTATAGAAACACTACGCTGGTTATTTCTAGGACATTTAGGCAGGAACTCTGTGTGCAGTCATGGAAAAGACTATCATAATGTGTGCTTTTTCTGTAGCACTTTTTTTGAGAGAAGAATAATTAACTATTCTTTCCTTCTCCCACTCCAGGGTCTTTTCTCCTCCTTTCCCAGGCCCTGGCTCGATGTCTCAAATAAGCATTCCAGAGCTGCCAAGTTTCATGCAAAACCATGTAACATTTTATGTAAATATTTAATGATCCGGTTTACGTATTTCCAAAATGACTTGCATATGACAAACTCTACCTTGTGGTCAACTAATTTCCTGAAGTAACACTGGGGATAAGGCAAAAAGCAGTGCACAGTCCCTTGGGCAGTAGTGTCCTGTCTGAATGTATGACAGTTTAAATGGGCAGGTTGTTTGGGTTAAGGCAGTGTAGGGGTGGGGGTTAGGGGCCAGTTGGAGTTTGGTGGGGGGGATTTGGGGATTTCTAGAGATAAGTGTGGGCTCTGTGACATGTTTTACAGATTGCTAGGCCAACATGGAAAAGTGCTCAAATCACTTGGGGAGTAGGTGGCCTGTTGAAGGTGGAGCTTAAGCTTGCATGTTATGCTGATAGTGGTATCTTACAAGATGGGGAGGGAGGACAGTAATCTGTCAGTATCTAAATGGCAAAGGTGATTTTTTTTTAAAAAAAATTTTTTTTATTTTTTTACCTGTGGAGATCAGGAGCATGATAGAGAGCAGGAGGGAGCTGGGATGCTTCTAGGTGATGTGCTGTTAGTCTGGAGGTCGAGAGTATTTCTGGAATCTGAATAAAGTAGTAAGGATTTCTCCCTTGGTTTTCTGTTCCTGCTGCCCAGGCTGCCCTGCTATAACTGCCACCCTACTGCTTGCTTTTGATTGCTTTTTCCCTCCTCTCTGATCCAAGAGAAAGTGCAGCCAGAGGGAAGGCAAATGTGCTGTTGTTGAAGGTGAGCTCTGTAGCAGGGTGTAGTTGCTGGGAAAGGAAACTGGTTGTTGCCTTTATCCGAGCTGGCGTGTGCCTGTGTGACTTGGCTGTGACCAGCTGAGACATGGACAGGTGAGTCAGAACAATTAAATGTACCAGTGTCGCTCCTCTATTCCAAGTTTGAATTCAGAAATGAAGGGCATCTCCTCTGTCCTGCTGAGGAAAGAGAAGCTGCAGGAAAAGGGAGGGAGGCTGCCAGGACTGTTCACAATATGATTGCTGCTGCTTCTGCCTGGGAGGTGTGGTGCTGGCAGCAATTTGTGTGGAAACTAAACAGTGCACAGTCAACCTCGGTTTAACCTTTCCTATTTCCAGCTGTATTTTTGGGATAGAAGCTCTCCTGCACTATCTCTGTTTAGAGGCTTCTGGAATCTAATCTCGTGTATATCATATTAGTAGATGTCCTTAATTTTCTTGACTTATCCTTGTCCTCAGATTTTAAAAGGACATGATTCATTAGAAGGGGAGGATCTTTGAGAGAATGGGAGTGCAGTAAGGCCAAGGAAACAAGTTAATGACAGTAAATATCTTTGATATCATTCATTGAATTTAGAGAGTGAATACAGGCAGTACATAACATCAAAACAGAGGAAGGTGCTTCCTATGTCCTTGCTGCTGTGAGCCATATTATCTCTGTGTAATATGTATCACAGAGGTGATCCAGGTTAATGCTGTGGTAGGGGACTGTTCCTCCTGCATCCTATCTTCCTCTCCTCTCTGCCCCACAAGCTTGTTGGCAGATGAACGAGAGTTCAATCAATACAGGAGAAATCCAACTTTGAAAACTTGTGGTTAGAACCTGCATTATGGAGAAAGCAAATCTGAGTTCAGGCCAAAACAGAGTTGATATCCTGATGGTAGATATAGAACAGACATCCGTTCCTTTCTTGGCTACCTCTGTAATATTTTGCTTTGTTAACAGGAACAACTACTGATTTAGATGAGGTGGGGTCAGAAGACTGCACTGAAGGGGCAGAAAACCTTCCTGTCTGACTAATAGTGGAAAATTCCACCTGTTCCTAGACTTTAATTTTGTTTTCACTTGACAAGTCCTACAGAAAAACTGTTTATAAGAATGTGGATCCAGTTGCTGAACCATCCAGACCAAATAATCTTAACTACCAGCAATACGCAGCAGTGTTAAGTGTTGGGTGTCTGTGTTGCAAAGCCTACGGTGTAGTCCTGAACTTGGACAGGATCAGATCAGAGTTGGGGGAAAATAAGAGTTGCCTGAAGCACAGCAAGAAAGATGTGGTGTTAGTGAGCAGACGATAGCATTTTGAAGAGTTTTACTTGATAAAATAGTGTCCTTTGGCTGAAGATGTGCCTCCACATGTGGACAGTCCAGCCTCCAGTTGAGGAGTGCTTGGACTCCTGGCTGATCACAGGCTCCCACATAGCAGCATCCACGAGTAATGCTTTGGCTAGGAAACAGTCCTGTCCTGGCAGATGATGACCTGGCCTCAGTTATTTGTGCCTTCATCACTCTTTGGCTGGATTATAGCAATATGAGATACCTGGGCATTAAGCCTTTAGTGCTTAGGAAAACAGCTTGTGTAGAATGTTGCAGCATGTGCTTGTGGTAAACTGTGTTACTGGGAAAACATGAGACTCACGCTTTATTTTCTGTGCCACCTTAGCCTCTAGTTTCTAAATGGCTTTTAGGATATGGGCCTTTACATTTAGGTGACAAATAGTCTATTCTTAGAAGGGGTCTGGAGCTGGGAAAGGGGTGGGGTCCAGAATGGCACTGGAAAAAGCAGGACCTGGAATGAAATATTCCTCTAAAAGATCATAAGATTTCTCAAGAGCTTATTCTAATATTGGGTTAACACATAGGAGATCTTAGAAGCATTGAAGTTTTCCTGCTTTCCACTCTTCCTGTAAGGTGTGTTTCTATGTGCCTATTTTATGCCTGTTTTAGTGTCTCTAAAAATAGTCTGTAAATTTCTATTGAACCAAGACTTTCTGCAGCAATGCGAGTCTGTTCTGGAGAGAACAAGTGTGGTGGATGAGTAGCCTTGTTACTACAGTGGAATAAAGACATAGTGAAGTAGTAGTATGAAAAGCTGTAGAACTATAGACTACTGAAGGTAATCATAACTGGTATTTCATCCCAAGTACGAAACACAGTCTAAGGGGTATAGGCTACTGTCAGTGTTGTACTTGTGATATGTCAGTGTTCTAATATCCAGAGGCTATTGATAGAGGCTCTAGAGATAACTTGGATTTTCTATTTGCAGACTTGCGTCTAGAATGAGGCTAGTAAGGCTGTCAGACCCACTCTTGGAGAATATAATAAACTGGCATTTGATTCTGTTGAGTTCTTTAATGTTTTGGGTTTCTTTCTGATGCGTTGCTGAACTGACCCATCATATCCCATAACGTGACCACATCCGAGTAGAAGAGAATGTTTTTTACTGAGAGCTCTAGAACACATTAAAATCCCTTCTGAATAATCAGTTCCTGTGGAAATGTAAATTCTGTGGGCATGGAGCTCAGACCACCTAGTAATTGAGGACAGTCTTTCTCGAAGGAAGCTAATGCAAGCATTTGTAAAGTAAAGAAATACTGTAGTTCAGAAGTATGTCTGCCAAGGGTTTGTATCCTCATACTTTTGCTTATGTGCATAACCAAAAAAAAAAAGGCAAGAAGCTGATAAGCAAGGTGAACCCAGTTTCTTTCTGCTTCCAAGTGTTGAGGGAGCCATGACTTTGTGAAACGACTTGCTGCTTGTTCTCAGTATCTTCTAGGATCTGGCTGCAAGCCTATTATCGACAAATGCTTTCAGTATGCTGCCAATAAATGGTTGTTAAGGTGAAGATGATGAACTCGTAATTAAGGAAAAAGAAGACACGATGGGGCTGTTGCCACTATGTTCAAAACAGAAATGCTAAATCCAGGAAACTTACAGTTAAACTGAAAAGAAATTCAAATACTTTAAGCTGTGGAAATATGTGGAAAAGGGATCCAAACTTCCAAACTATTTTCTGTTGCCAGCTGCTCTGACTTCATATGTAGTTAAAGCTTAGAAAAATATGGTGCTAAATTTTTTTTTGTTTAACCTTGCTGCTTAGGGTTCGTTACATCATGGAGGTGTTTTTATTTCTGTTTTTTCTTGCTCCCTCCTGTGTATTTAAGGATAGGTTTAATCTGATAAGCATTTTCATGGATTATCTGATATAGGAGAGAGATGTTTCTCAAAATGGATACCAAGCGAGGGCAGTAGTGGCTTCATTTTCATGAGAAATTAGGCTCATTTTTGTGGTGGTTCTTTCTAAAGGGTGATGTTTTTTTTTTCCCTGCATAATTTGTTAGATGTCCTTGTATAGTTCAGCTTCTGAACCACAGAAAATAATAGAGAAAGGATAAAGAGAGATCACTATTAATAAAGCATATTAGGGATGCATTCTTTTCTGGACAGTAACTTCATCACACAGCCAGATACTCCAAATTCCTTTCCCTCTTCCTTTTTTTTTTTTCCTTGAGCACTGCCTCCTTTTTCCTCCTTCGAGGCTTCACCCAAATCTACTCTCCTTTTCTTGTGACTAACCTTGTTGTCTGTGGTACTTTCTTTCCCTTTTGCCAGGGCTAATTAGAATAGCATATGTCTGACTTGCCTTTTACCCTTTCTTACTCCCTCTATCTCTTTTGACACATATATGGTGGTATAGGAGGATGGTATGCATATGTAGTGTGATTGCTCTGAATGGGTGCATTTTCCAGGACCAGCGGATCTTAAGTGTTCTTGGTAGGTGCTGTTGTGAAATTGGAAGGGCCTATGACACTGTCTGAAACACAGTGGCCTGTTTGGTGAGAATGTCTGAGGATCACAAGTCTTAGCAGCTGAGGGGAAAAAATAAAATGTGCCTAGCATGATGAGTACACTGTTAGGCTGTGAAAACTCCCAGGAGAACAAATGGAGCTCCCTGCTCTAAGACTCTGGAAAAAGACTAAATGCACCTGGATGTGGCTTTTGAGAATAAACTGTATTTTTCATGAAGAGAGGTTGCATTTGATGAAGTCTCATTATGTGCATTCTCTCCCTAGCTGTGGTTGTTGAATGCTCTGTGCGGTAGGTTGTATTTAGTAAGCATGTTGCTTTTTCAAGAAATACTGTGAAACTTTATCCCTTTTTACAGGTTTGCGACAGTGAGGTATGACCAGACATCCAAGAACATTAAAAACCAGTTCATGCATCTGACCAACTACAGTGTCAACAAGAAGAGCGGAGATTATGTCAGGTACTTGGCTGGAAAATGGAACTTGATCTCTAGTGGTTGGGTCAATCTGCCTAAGTTGGTGTAAGGTTGGTGCAAGTCCATAGAGGTAGGCCAGTGGTGTCAACTTGCTCCTTTCATTTATTTTTAGCTCTGATGATCCTGAAGTAGAGGATTATGGAAACAAGTGGAGCATGAGTGCAATGCTGAGGTACTTAAAACAAGAGGGGAGAGATACCGCAGGTCAGTACGGATCTTGTTCTTCTATTCCTTTGGTGGATCTTGAATTATCTCGCTAGTGTCGATACTACAAAGTTAGGGAAGAGCTTCAATGAGCCCCACTTAGCACAAGAGCAGGGTGGAGGGAAGCGTTGTTCCTTACAGCTTACTCGCTGGAGCTGTGCATTGATTCTCTGTCGTGAGAGATGGGTGCTATCCCCAGAGCTGAGTCATACCCCTTCCCTTTTGCGAATAATATTCTCAGACTTTCGCAGGGTGTGTTTCTTAATATTTTACCTACATTTCCCGTTTCTTAAGGTCATTCCATTCCTTCTAAAAGCTTCCCTCCCTCTGCTGCTCCCATGGCCTGTTGAGTCTGATGAGTGACCAACCTCTGGAGAGCTGTGCCAGTTTGAATGACTCTTGGATGTGGTGTCATCTTTCCATGGCTCAGGTTTTTGCTGGGTGTTTTCATTTCAGTCTGTGTTTCATAAAAAAAAGCTCCCTCTTTCATACTTTTGCCAGGTCTGCTGAGAGTAAAATGTATCTGCAGAGCAGAATTCAGGTGTATCCTTTAAGGGATAATTACCTGTGATATTGAGGAATCAGTAACATTGCTGATAGCTACGCCCATATTGCAAATGCTGCTAGGGAACACTTAGGTGTTGTTGCAGGAAGGGATTTGAATCGGGGCTTCAGATGATGGAAGTAGACTTTTCTCCATCATATGTGTGCATGACTGTCTAATCGCTTCTTGCACCATATGTTTTCAGTAAGCTGTGTATGCCTAAGATATTGATACATTTCCACAGCCCACCCCAACCAAAAGTATAAAACACTCTTAATTAAGTAAACTGCTGTGTGATGCAAACAGGTTTCTCTAACTATCTGTTACAAGGCTTCTTGCACCTTTCTCTGATGCATCTGGTTCTGGTCATAGGGAGGCAGAATGCTGGCTGGAAAGTGCTGGCCTTGTCTGGACTGGCAAGAATTTTGTGCTATGGGATGTTTATGTGCACTTAGATGTTTCCGTGCTGTGTTGCTTCCACTAAGCTGTCTTCTGGTACAGAAGTTCATGTCTGGGTTTGCTTGCATGCCCCTCTAATACTAATCAGGTCCCTGCATGTCATTATCTGAACATGAGAAACGGTAGTTGTAAGCCTAAACTGAACTCTCTAGTCAAGTGGTTTGTACTAGATGTTCTTTAATACAGGGATTACCAAACGTCTCTGTGGGTCTGCTGGAGGTCTGTTTGCTTGTGTTTCCTTTTGAGGGGTGGGAAAGGCTGCTCTATCATCCCTCCTAAATTTTCAGACTATACTCCAGTGTTTGTTCACTTTCCCTCTCCTCCTCTCACTTCTATTGCTTGTCCTTGAAAACAGAAACAAAGTGTGGTGTTCTTTCTATTGTATGACTCATCCCAAGCTGGGTGCAGAATCCATGTCTACATCTAATGTGCATTTTTTTTCTTGCCTCTTGCTCCCTCTGTCAGCTCAGATTCCTGTTCCTGAGCTTTGTTTACAGGCTCCTACAGGAGCTGGAGAGAGCTTCCTTACTCAAACTGCAGATTATCTGTAGGTCAGCAGGATGGGGAGATGTCACCTGCTGCATCATTTTAAATATGTGAATGATGGTATGGGAACAGCTGCTTTAGAGGAAGGTGCAACACCACAAAACAGTTATCTTCTAAAAGTCCACAAGAAAAGATTTTCTATGTCTGTGGCTATGGTTTTTTCTCTGTAGTTTAAGGGCTTATCTCACTAACCCACTCTTGTTTAATCTTTCCTAATATTCTGAGTGGGCAGTGATCAGACTCTAGCTGACTTGTGCTGATGCTTTTGCTACATGTTTCTGCTTACTTGCACTGTACATATAATCACTTTTATCATGCTCATTTGTGAGTATTTTTGCACTAGGATACTTGCGCATTTATCTGTATACTTCAGTTTGCATGGATTTCCAAACATCATTGCTTTTGTCATCCATAGGCTCTCACATGCACTGATTCACAAAGGTATCTGTCCATATGCATATTCTCATGCTTTTTTAGATATTGTGTGCTACTTCACAATCTACTTTTTTTTTGCCTCCTCCCCTCCTTGCAGCACTGATGGCCAATGTGGAAGACCTGATTATCAAGACAGTAGTTTCTGCCGAGCTGGCCATAGCCACAGCTTGTAAAAATTTTCTTTCACATCGTGGCAGCTGCTTTGGTAAGGCACTGGGGCATATTTGTTGATGGGCTCTTGAGTACTGTATGTAACTTCCAGCTTTCTGATGCTACAGAGAAACGTGCATTCCCTATTGCAAAGAAGCTGGATACCGTGTTTAATTATTTTTGTTTATTTGCTCCTCAGTATAGGCATTTGAGGACAGGGAATGTTGAATAACAGTTGCTCCTGTGCCGTGTTGTTCATTAGAATCTCATACTACAAAATGGGATGATGAAAAGGGACTTGAAAGGGAACAGTAGAAGTGCTGGAAAGTTGAAGTTACTGACCCACCAGTGCCCTTGCAAAGAATGGCTGTGTATGGTTAAACATCCCTTCTAGAGCATTTCATATTTTTCTGTGGAGCCATCTAGCACAATGTAGTTTTGAATTACTGTCCTACATGCATTTGAGGACTAGGGAGGAATGTGTAATGCAGTGCTTGGAGTGACGGTGGTGGTAATGCTTCTGGGCTTGTGCTTGTGTGCGAGTACCGCATGGTGGCGTCAAAGCCCATTTCTGGCAAAAGCTGGATGGAGAACTATGTGCTGGCAAAGGGATTTTAGAACTTGCTGGCAGCAGATGCTGGGATGAGGTCCAGAAAGCAGCGGCTGGTACCACAGTGTGCCTTCTCCTGCTTTCCAGTGGCTGCTTCCCAACATTCCCTAAAGAGGCCTCCTTTTGCTGTTAGCCGCCCTTTGCTTGTGTGGATACATTTGCGAAGATGGAGTCTTGGGGCAGGAGAAATTGGTCTATAACTAGTCTCAGCCAGTGCTTAAACCAAAGACCAAGCTTGGCTTAAGTGATCCTGTGTTTAGGTATTGGAACTTACACTTAAACTGGCTGTGACAGGTCAATCCATTTGTATGGTCCTTGCGTTGTACTTGGATATTCACAATTCTGGAGCTTTCAACGCTCTAACATGGATGCTGTCATCTTTGGATATTTGTGGGTGATAAGGTACTTGAGAATCAAGGAGGAGCCATGGCTGGTATGTTGTTTAGTTACATGCTGAGCTAGTGGCCTTTCTGGCCTTAGCTTCTCCTGGCTGATGCTTTTGTTCAAAGTGAGAACCTTGGATTATGTGGGGATTTATGAGTTAGATAGTAGTTTTAATGAAGTAACAGTTTATCAGCTCCTGCAGAAATGCCAACTGAATTAAAAAAAAAAAAAAAAAACAAAAAAACTTTAACTGCCTCTCCTTTTACTTTTCCCTTTTCCTCCCCCAGTTGTGTCTCTAGATTCTTCCAAACTGTGTATGTGGAAACTAATGTTCCCGGTCTACATTCTGCTGGGCCTGGCTCTGAGGTTATCCCACTTCCTGCTGCCTCCCCAGGGCTGCAGTAACCACCCTCTCAGATGTTCCCCCACAAATAAACTGTTTTGTTCCATTTATTTCAGTGTAAACATAAATTAAGAGCTTCCCAGGAAAGAGAGCTTAAGTAGGAGCCATACTGCTTCCCTAGGGAGCCTGAGACATTTCCAAAGCTCGGTGCTTTCTGCCACCTTCCCCAACAATTAAGTGGTGGTCCTTGTCCCAAGGATTTGAACTGCCTTTGTCATGCTGTGTGGCTCATTCTTCATCTGTGTGTCTTGTTCTGACACTCTTCGGTTGTGCCACTTTTAACCATGTTGTAAAAAAGGCAGTCTTTCTAGCTGGAAATGTTCAGAATGGCTGAGTTCATAGCTTGTTAATATGAGGGAGAAAAATGGGAATGAAGATTTTAAGGCAGCATGCAGAGGCTCCCAAGAGCTGTTTTGGTTTGGTTTTGTTTTGTTTTTTTTTCCTTTTCATTCTGGGTAGTGAACAGTGAAACTGCATGTGGGTCCTGAGAAAGACTGATGACTTGAAAAGTATCCCAGACTTGAGAAACCTGTATCTGACATTCTGATACAGAGGTAGGCCTTGCTTGGAAAGCTACTGGAAAAGTATGATGAACTCAGTGTTTATTCCACTCTAGTCTTTGTAATGCTGTCTAGGGAATAGGACTCCAGCATAACTGCCACCTTGCTAAAAATGAAATCACAAGTACATATTTGTCTAGATCAGGTTGTCCACTTTGTTTCTCTAACACTGTAGTGCTGCTGTTGACCTCCATTCCTTCCCCAAGTAAATGTGGGGTGGGTGTTTTGTTTTGGTGGGGTTTTTTTTAATGCAGTATACTTGCTTTCTAGATTTAATGGAAAAGACTCCATTTATGGCTGCTTTGTGTTCTAAAATAACAATAGTGAGACAGTCTGTGTGGTTCCAGCTACCCATACTTGCCTAGAAAGTGAGAGTGGTAGCTCAGAATGATTCCTCTTCTAATGTCAAAGTGGAGCACTGATGACTGTCTGTGGAATGATTGTAGTGAGTCCCTTTTTGGCCCTGTCATGTGGGCTGCTGACTGCATTCTACTAATAATCAGCTCTTAGAGGCCTTGGGATTCTCAGTAGTTTTGTTCCTTTGAAGTGCATCATGGAAAGTAGTGCAAGTACTAGATGATTTTGTTGCAGCCTTGTTGATTCATTGTTATTAACAATGTGATCTCAAGCCTCTGTTTTGTTCTTTGTGATTAGCCAATAATTCATCATATAAAATTAAGCTGCAAAGTAACAATTGTCTTGACCAATAGCTCCAGAGGATGTCGTGCTGTAGGACTCTGAACCACTGCATTGTCCTGAAGCTGGTCAGTGGTTGAGTTGTTGGTTGCCTCTGGAGCCTTCTTTAGGAGAAACTGGAGTTTGAACTGACTTTGAGGGACATGACATCTCATTGTAGGAGCACTAGGTATGATAGGGATAAGTATGCCCAAGCCAGTTAAAGACCGCGTAGTTCTCCCTCCTGCAGCAAGCACTTGTGGGTAGGCTAGAAAAGGCAGTGAGGCCTGCTTTCAGGCAGTCTGAAAAATCTCTCTGGATGGTTTACTAAGAGATGAAGTGAAGATTACTGGGTGCAGCACATGTTTTTGACTGCATCCAGTGTAGCACCACTTTCTGTACTCACTGAGACATGAGCCTGAAGCAGTAGATTTAAGTCCCCTGTTTCATTCCCAGCTTTAGTCAACCCGGTGGTGACTGAGCTCTTCCACAATCAAGAAGGCAAGGCAGAACAGGATAATAGGCATGCTGATCCCACCAAAGCAATGAGTTTCTTACTTAGCTACTCCTGTGTCCTAAGGCTGAAATCGATGGAACTTGAGCTAATGAAGTCAGGACGTGCTGTGTTTCTTCACCTCACGTACCCATGTGTCTATGGAGACGGCTTACTTTTATTTTGATCTACCTGCTACTGCATTTTTCTTAATTTGTCCACCTAAGATTTTTGGAGAACAAGTAGTAACATACCTACTGTTCTGTTCCTCAGTGACATAAGGGAAGTTAAATGATGTCCAGAGGTAGTTACTGGGATGTTAACCACTCACTATGATTTCACATGCTGGGTTGAGGAACTTTCTCCTTTGTGGGTGAATATTTATTTACCTCGTAAGATTAGGATTATAAAGGCAGCCCAATTTGCAGAAAGACTCCTGTTCTTTGATGTTAGCCTTGAAGATGACCTCATTTACTTTTTTGATATCAAAGCAGAAGGACGATTCTGAGTTTGATTTTGTTATAGGTGATAAGCCCAACTGTATTCTTCTCTTCACTAAAGAAAGTAGTGGTTTATATAGAAAGAGGGCGATCAAGATGGTGAAAGGTCTTGAGGGCAAGATTTATAAGGAGCAGCTGAAGTCACTTGGCTTCTTCATCTTGGAGGAAAAGAAGGCTGAGGAATGACCCCATCACAGTACACAATTTCCTCAAGGGAGGCAGTGGAGGGGGAGGTGCTGATCTCACCTCTCTGGTGACCAGTGATAGCTGCCACAAGGTGGAATGAAGGTGTGTCAGGAAAAGGCTCTTCACTGAGTGGGTGATCTGTCACTAGAACAGGTTCCTCAAGGAAGTAGTCACAGCAACAACACTGTCAGAGTTCAAGCAGCTTCTAGAAGATGCTCTTAGTTGTGTTATTTAGTTTCAAGTAGTCCTGTGGGGAGTTAACTCTGATGCTTATGGATCACTTCAAACTCAAGATATTGTATATTTCTATGTAGGCACCCTGAAATTAATCCACTTCTGAAGACTGTTACTTGGAATGTGACTAAGTATGCTTTGGCCTGCAGTTGAAGGAAAAAAGGTTGAGAAGTCATCTTATAAGTGATGGACTTTTCTTGTTTATCTGTTGTGAAGAAAGTGCCTCTAAGTCAGGTAGTTACATGTTTGGACAAGCTTGGGCAGGCGCAGGGTGCATCTTGTGAAGTAGACAAGAACACCAACATGTGGAATAACTCTGTCACCTCTTGTTTGGTCCTTTCCTGTACTAACACTGAGAGAGAAAACCTTTTAAAATAAAATTCTCTTAAAAAACAGGACTTAAGATGTATTATTTGGAGTGCAAAGCAAATTCATCACAGAATATCAGGAATTGGAAGGGACCTAGAAAGATCCCACTGCTGGAGCAGGAACACCTAGATCAGGTCACACAGGAACGCGTCCAGGGAGGTTTTCAGGTTCTCCAGAGAAGAAGACTCCACAACCTCTCTGGGCAGCCTGTTCCAGTGTGCAGCCACCCTCACTGTGAACAAGTTTCTTTCTCATATTTAAGTGGAACCTCCTATGTTCCAGCTTGCAATTCATGCACAAGACTACTGCACCAGTACTTTTTCCAAAGCCTTGGGTGTCCAGAGCAGAGGCTTATATTCTATTGCTTGATATGACATAATGTGGCCTTTTGCTTATCAAAGCCTAAACTATTATGCTGGCCTTCTGCAGAGTGACAGGAATGATTTGGGACCTGACTGCAAAGCAGATACTGCACCATCCCTAGATAAAGTGATGGAGTTGACTTACAAAATACGATGTAGTTTCTGAAGCCTCAAGTTCGGCAATATGTTCAACAAAGCAGTGTGTCCATGACTGTACCGTTAAAAGTTTTCTTCCTTTGTGTTGACTGGTTACTGCTTTGGTTGAAATTGTAGCATGGTTATCTTTTCTAGATGAAGCTCCTTGATCCATGTTGTCTGTAAGCTTGGTGTGCCAGATAGCTTTATATAAAGCACAGAAAAAACAGGAAGGAGAAAGAGAAGGAATGCATTTCAGTGGCACAGGTGTAATTCCTTGCATTTGGAATGTCTGTAAATATGCTCCTGCTTAAAATGAGACAGTTTTTATTGCAAAAAAAGAAGAGTTGCATACTATGCAGCTTTTTTTTTTTTCAGTGTGTGTCCCTTCATAACCTCAGGTTGCCTCCGTTCAAGTACTGAACATGTACTTTGTGGTAAAGTTGCTTCTTTTTCCCCAGTGACTACGCTGAAAACAAAGACCTGAATTACAGTGATCCTCTAGGAATTGAGTTTATTCATTCTATGCAAAATCATTGAAACATTGTTTGTGCCACCAGGATATCACTTGTGACTTAGTTTCTAGACTTACAGAGAATACCATATTATTTGGGGATATTTTCCAAAATGAAGTGCCAGTGCAGTCTTTGACAGGATCATAAAATAAACTTGGAATATGTGGTAGTTGACCAGAACCAAAAAGCTTAAGACCATGTCTCTAACCTTCCTTTTAGTCTTAAAAAATGACATTGGTAAAAAAAATAAAAAAAATCTCTAAACTGTTGCTGTTAAACTTGAGTCTGAAGCTGACACTTCTCTTGGGAGGATGGGAAACTTGGTCAGCAATGACTTCTCCATGGTGGTCTGAGGGAAAGGGCAGGCTGTTTCTGCTGAGTCTTGGCAAAAGCTGGTACCTTCTGATATAATTCCTATCTCGGCAGCAAACCACAAGGGTGAAACGTGTTTTTGTGTATTGTAGTAGCAAGAGGAGGGGAGCAAGGGAAGGCACTGTGGAAACCCAATAGCTTAGTTTCTTCTACTCTTCCCTTAATAACAACAGTTGTGCAAGGTGGGTTGTCATAAGCCTACCATGGCCTGAGGCATGTGTTTCTTTCAGTCATTCTGTTTTCTTTACTCTCTCTACAGAAGTAAATGGCAGTCTTGCTTAAGTTGATAATTCCAGAGGATGTATCCTGGATGATTTTGGATCATGCTATGCTCATGTGACTCTACATCTTTCTGCTGCCTATGCATTTATTTTTACAAATAATAGAGGAGTTTCACAGTAGAAAGGATAGTTCTTCTGTGTTTAATCTAGTAGTGCATTTTAAAAATGTGGAAGAGGGCCAACGAGATATTTCTGGGATAGTTGAAACCATAGGTAATTTATCTTCTGTTTGTGCCCCAATATCCTAGGCAAACTTGAGAACTGCTTTGTACTAAGCCCTATGTAGGAAGTTGTGTGGCTTGATTCTGTTGCCAGCACATGATGCCCTGAGGTGGCACAGACACCTGTGTAGGGGTTGTAGTTATGACCTAGAATATATGAGACTTGGGGTGTTACGGAGTGGCAGTGAATTTTTCCTAGGGGACCCTAAGGCATTGCAGATGGTGTTAGATGGTATTGAGTCAACAGGTATACCCCTAAGAGCTTACTGGCCTAATAAGGGAGATGAAAGGAAAAGGAGTGTAAAGCACCAGCAGCATAGTCAGGGCTGGCTAAGGTAAAGAGGTTTCCCATATGTATTTGTAAAAGTAGATGGAGTGAGTAATTGAGTGGGAAAACAGGAGGTTTAAAGAGCAAGTGATTTGGAAAGAAGCAAAGTGTGGGAAAGGAGGACAAAATCACAGGTGCCAAAATGCTAGCAAAGGTCCTTTGAGGGGTAGAAGGAGGAAATGACCAGCAGCAAAAGAGGCAACAGCTAGTCAAAGCAAAACATAGTGCTTCCTGACTGGGGTTGGGAGGTTGCAGACCATCTGCTGCCACAGGCCCACTTCACTGTCTCAGGCAAGAGCTGCCTCCCCACTGAAGTTTGCTATGCCATTAAGAGTCACAGGTCTTCACCAAACCTAAGATTATGTTGTGAAATAATGTATTAAAATCATCAGAAGATTCTTCTGGTCAAAGTGCTTTGCTAATGTTTACACTTGCTATCCCGACCACCTCCTTTTCCTGCTACTGCAGCCTTTCCTGGCTGGGGAGGAAGAGAGCCAAATGGAGATTCAGCCTCACTTCTTCCGAGTGAACCAACACCTTAAGTCTCTGCTGTTTTGCTTCCCACTCAATGTCTGGCTACACAGTCTAGAAAAGTGAGCAGGCAATACTGGCTCTGCTGCCATTTCCTGCCCTTCCGAGTTCCTCCCCCTGTCCCTCCTGCCCCCAGCTCTTTAACTTCCCATTATAAGCTACAGAGCTCTCGCACAGCTCTCTGCATAGGAACATCTTGTCAAGCAGTCCAGCTCCCCAAAGCCAGCATCGACATCAGGCAGGCGACAAAAGGCAGAGGCAAGAACTCAAAGGAAGTAGCATGGCAAGGACATTCTTCTGCTTTCACTACACATACTAGGGAACTGGCTAATTCCACAGAAATCCTTCTTCTCTGCCAATACCCTGCTCTGTGGTGTTTTGAAAAAAATGTGCATAAGTTGTCTTGATGATCATTATACGGTGTTCCTTAATGCTGGAAGAGGGAACTGCATTAACACCAACTTCTGATTTACAGTTGTCTTTGTGTAGCATCCTTCTTGCAACTCTTTCCCAACTAGAGAGGATGTGTGTATAGAGTGAAATAGTAAAGTCAGCCTTGGAATGGGAAGCTGGTTTCAATCTGACCTGTGTAGAGCAGAACACATCTAGCAGATGTAATATGTTATGAATGTTTTGGAAACTAAGGAAAAATATTTCTATAGTGGTTTGGTGCAAAGTGGCAAGCTGTCAATCAGATAAAGAGTTAAGGGATGTTGTCCATATAGATGGTGCTGCCAAGGAGAAGACTCTTGTACTCCCATGGGGTTATTGCAGAAAAAAAGTACAGGAGTTGTTGAAAAGAAGCTGATGCTTGAAAGCAGCAAGATTTTCTATGGCTGACTGGAGCAATGAATATAGGCATGAAAAAGTAGAACAGAGAATGAAGTTCTGTTATTTCCAGGATCCAATGAAAGAAGTAGATTTGACTTGTTGTGCTTGTGTCAATTTCCCTCTTTCCCCCACAGACAGAATATACTTAATTTCAATTCTGAGAAAGTGATATTTCTCACTTAAGGAACGTTACTGTTTGTTCAGCCCTAGAGAGTTCAAATTATATGGATAGAAATGACCTGACAGAGCCTAATGTTGGACCTTACCTGAATGCTTAAAGGTGCAGTAAGGTAAACTTACAGACTCTGCTGTGTTTTCAGAACTCTATGGCTTTGATGTCCTTATTGATGACACTCTGAAGCCCTGGCTGTTGGAAGTGAACCTATCCCCATCGCTGGCCTGGTAAGTGATTCCTGGTTTAATATGAGGCTGGGACTGTTGCTACAGATGGTTGTCCTTGAAACTTATGGTCCTAAGAGGGTATTATTTCATGATGCCTGCAGAGTATTTGTTCCGCTGCTGGACTGAGAGGGATAGTTCTTTGCTTTTCCCTTTGCATAAACAAACTCGTTGCAGCAATAGGTTTTGAAAGAACCCGGTTGGGTTCATTTTCTTTTTAATTATTTCTCCTCTACAGGCCATCGTCACTGCTAACACTTCAGCATCTCCCATCAGAGCTGAATTTTGAAATTCTCTAGGCTATTGTGTGGGGTTTCAATCTGCTTGACTGAGTAGAATCTTTAAAGTTTTGGTGTCCCAGCAGAGCTCAGGCATTATGCTTGACTTGAGTATGTAGATGTATGCTTGGGCTCAAATTTTTGGTCTAGTACTCTCTTTAGCTAAAATCAAAAGAGTGAGTGTTGTCTTGGCCCTTATGCTGAACCTTATACCGTAATGAAGCTTGAGGTTTTGTTTTTGTAGATATCCAACTGTGTGTTATCTGGACTACTGTTTAACTTTACAGGAGCACAGATGCACAATATATTTCTGTAGTACTATGAGCAATATTTCAGTATAAATAATCTACAAGTCATATCTTCCTGGAATAGGAAGATTACTTACTTTTGTCTTAATTTTTTTTTCTTCCTTCTTTTTCTTCCTTAGAAATTTTTTCATACATTGTTCAGAACCCTACCTTCCACAGTACCCATTTTGTTTTCAGGTGTAACTAGAGTGTTTCCACCACACTTAATTTCCTGGTTTAGTGGTTTGCGTTCGTATACATTCACACTGAATTGTTTGCATCCTTTGCTACTTCCAACTCTAACTTGTATCTGCATCCTTTGCTCTGCTTTGTTATGATTGCCATTTTCTTTGTCCGAGCTATCAGTATCTATCACTGCTGTAAAACATAGCTGATCTCTCTGCTTCTAAGGAATCAAACTTTGCTTGTCTGATCTTTACTGTATTCGTTCATTTACCTCCTTTTCCTGCCCCCGTATAGAATTACAGATGTTTCTCATCTGTTCCCACTGTCTGATCTCTTCAAATCTATTGTCTTTCCCAACCATATGTTTCCATCCATTAGAACTAACCCATCTGATTTCACGAAGTCACATGGAAAAGACATAAGTAATTGTGTTTTGCCAGACTTCTACAAAAGCAGCCTTTATCTACTCCATGAAATGTACCATAGATACATTCAAATAAAGTGTTTCTAGTCAAGCAGAGCTAAAACAAGGCCATACATTGCTGTGTTAGAAGACTGAAGCTGTGAAAAAGGATAAACAGGTTAATTTGTTGCTGTTTTGTCTGTACCTGTGTGTGTGAAAATCACCCAGTTTTCCTCCCATGTTGATTTTGTCTGCCTTAAGGATCAGTACAAAGAAACTAGATTGGAGGATATCTTAGTGATGCACTTCTCCTATGTAATGCCAGACAAATAAAGTCCTCTTGTTCTCTGTTGCATGTGTGTATAGTGATGCTCCTTTGGACCTGAAGATCAAAGCCAGCATGCTCTCAGATATGTTCACTCTTGTAGGTGAGTGTAACAAAAAAGATCTTCAATCTTTCCCTCAGTTAAAAGCAATAAAAGGTAGATTTATGAGCTGCATGTTATTAGATGAGTAAATAGAGGGCAGCTCTAGTTAAGGAGAGCAACTGTATTTAGCACTGGGAAGTTACACGTGGACATTTCAGCTTCAGAATAATCTGGCTGTTTATGATATTTAGGTGGTATTAAGAGTCCCTGGTTTGGTGTTTGATGACCCTACTCTTTCTCTTTAGCGGGTGTTTAGTCCACAGAATCAGTATTTATGGATTTTTCTTTTATTATTTCTTTTTTTTTTAGGTTGAAAGTGTTTGTTTCGATTCAATTACATTAAAAGTGGGGTCAAGGTTGTGAAAGCTGCATGACCATCTAGTGCACACCACCTTTTAGGCATCCGTAGTATATCTTGGTTCAATTACTTGCTGCAGCTCACCCCTAGTACTAAAAGAGGCAGAATTGTTATCGGGTATTCAGGAAATGGAGCCTATCTCTATTCAGTAACTCATTTATTTAAGTACTTGGGTTTAAAGCAAGTTATGATTTTATTCAAAAACACATAATGTAATATACAGTTTGGGATTAAACAAAGCAAGTTATAAAAAAAAATAAAAGCATCCCTTTTGGTTCTTGGGCAGGGACTGGAAAGTCATGTATAGACTGAGAACATTAACAGGAATGCTAGATTTTTATTTCAGGATTCGCCTGTCTTAAAGTTCTTACATGGATCCTGATATCCATAGGTTTCGTATGCCAGGATCCAGGCCAGCGGTCAAGCCGGGCCATTTATCATTCAACTGAACCTGCCAGGAGAAATCCATACCAGAAGCTGCAGGTAAGTGACTCCAACAAGCCAGAGCTGAGAAAGGAAGAGACCTTTAAGATCATCTAGTCCAACTGTCAAAAGAGTAGGAAAGTTGTTGTCACTGAATTTAGCTCACAGGTGAGAGAGACAGTTGAGTGTAAAAGGGCTTATCTGAATTTCTAGCATTGCTACACAAGAGACTCAGGGGATGCACCTGAGCTATAGGCTTTTCAGCCACTTTCATTTTGTTGTGGACAACAAGCTTTCAGGACCCTAGAGCTTTATGAATGTTTCCAAGAACTTCTAGGCAAAAAGAGCTTTTTGCATTTTGGAACTTATGGCTTCTTTCTCATTCACTCTTGGAATCTCTCACTTCCTTTCTCATGGATCCTTGGAGTGAGGCCTCACGTGACTTGCTGTGACTGTTTGTTGCCTTTTCTGCTGAGGTAGTGCTTTCTTAGCACTGTATTGCAGAAGGGCGGTTGTTCTTGATCTCTTTGTGGCTATTAGATTGATTCCATAAATAGCTATGGAAGTGGAGCCCTCACAAAAGGCAGGGAGGACCCCTCAGTGTCATTTCATAGAATCACAGAATTGCAGGGATTGGAAGGGACCTTTGGAGATCATTTAGTCCAACCCTCTGTCAAAGCAGGCTCACCTAGAGCAGGCTGGCCAGGAACACATCCAGGTGGGTTTTTAATATCTCTAGAGAAGAAGACCCCACAACCTCTCTGGGCAGCTTGTTCCAGTGTTCTGTTACCCTCAAAGTAAAGAAGGTTTTCCTCCATGTTGAGATGGAATTTCCTGTGTTCCAGCTTGTGTCTGCTGCCCTTTGTCATGTCACCGGGAATCACTAAGAAGAATTTGACCCCATCCTCTTGACACCCACCCTTTAGATGTTTATAAACACTGATGAGGTCTCCTCTCAGTCCTCTTGTCTTTAGGCTAAACAGACCCAGGTATCTCAGCCTCCCCTCATAAGAGAGTTGCTCCATTCCCTTGATGTTCTTCATAGCCCTCCACTGGATTCTCTCCAGTAGTTCTCTGTCCTTCTTGGACTAGGGGGCCCAGAACTGGACACAGACCTCCAGGTGTGGCCTCACCAGGGTAGAGTAGAGAGAGAGGATAATGTCCCTCGACCTGCTGGCCACGCTCCTTTTAATGCTCCTCAGAAGGCCATTGACCTTCTTGGCCACAAGGACACATTGCTGTCTCGTAGTCAACTTGTCCACCAGGACTCCCAGGTCCCTCCCTGCAGAGCTGCTTTCCAGAAGGTCAGCCCCTAACCTGTTACTGGTGCATGGGGTTATTCCTCCCTAGGTAAAATACCTATACCTCCTTGGGTATAGGACCCTACATTTGCTCTTGTTGAATTTCATTATGTTCCTCTCTGCCCAACTCTTAAGCCTGACCAGGTCTTACTGAGGGGCAGCACAGCCCTCTGGTGTGTTAGTCACTCCTCCCAGTTGTGTATCGTCAGCAAAACTTATTGATGAATATATTGAACAAGACTCAGCGTCGTTCCCTGACCCCTGGGGAACGCCACTAGTTACAGGCCTCCAACTGGACTCTGCACCACTGGTCAGGACCCTCCGAGCTCTGTCACTACCCCGGTTTTCAATCCACATTGCTGTCCACTCATCTAACCCACAGTTCCTAAGCTTACCTATGAGGATGTTACAAGAGGCAGTGTCAAAGGCCTTGCTGAAGTCAAGGTAGACAACATCCATTGCTCTCCCCTCATCTGCCCAGCCAGTCGTTGCATTGGGAAGGCTATCAGATTGGTCAAGCTTAATTTTCCCCTTGGTGAACCCATGCTGACCCCTCCCGATGACCTTTTTTTTTTTTTCCTTCTACGTGCATAGAGATGTCATCCAGGATGAGCTGTTCCATCACATTTCCAGGGACGGAGGTGAGGCTGACTGGCCTGTAGTTTCCTGGATCCTCCTTCTTGCCCTTTTTTAAGACCAGCATGACTAGCTTTTCTCCAGTCCTCAGGCACCGCTCCTGTTCTCCCTGACCTTTCAAAGATGATGGAGAGTGGCTTCATAATATCATCTGCCAGCTTTCTCAGCACTCATGGGTGCATTGCATCCATAGATATGTGGGTGTCAAGTTTGCTTAAATGATCTCTAACCTGATCCTCCTTATTTGGGGGAGTGCCTTCCTTACTCCAGGCTATGTGGGGAGTCTGGGATTCCTGAAAAGCTGGCCTTAGCAGTAGAGACTGAAACAAAGATGACATTCAAAACTCTGCCTTCTCTGCATCTTCTGTCACCAGGACACCTGCCTCATTTAGCAGTGGGCCCACATTTTCCATAGTTTTCCTTTGACTTTTGATGTACTTGAAACCCTTCTACTGTCCTTGACATCCCATGCCAGGTTTGATTCCAAGTGGACCTTAGCCTTCCTCATTGGATCTCTGCATACTCTAACAGTGCTCCTATACTTCCCCCAACTGGCCAGTCCCTTTTCCCATGTTCTGTGAACTTCCTTCTTCCATGTAAGGTTTTCCAGAATCTCCATGCTCACCCATGCAGGTTTCCTGCCTCTTTTGCCCAATTTTTTGCTCCTAGGGATGTGCTAATCTTGAGCTTGGAGGGAGTGGTGCTTTAAATGTTAACCAGCTCTCGTGCATTTCCTTTCCTTCTAGAGCATTAGCCCATGGAATTTGAAGAGTCCAGAGTCGGGTCTCCTGAAGTTCGCAGTTGTAGTTCTGCTTGTTGCCCTGCTTCTTCCACACAGGATCCTGAATTCCCAACACTTCATGGTCACTGCAGTCAAGGCTACCCTTGACCTTCATGTCTGCAACCAGACCTTCTTTGTTTGTCAGCTTTAAGGTCCAGCAGAGCACCTCTCCTCATTAGTTCCTCCACCACCTGTGTCAAGAAGTTCTCATCAATGCTCTGTAGAAATCTCCAGGACTTCATGTGCCTGGCTGTGTTGTCTTTCCAGCAAATGTCAGGGTGGTTAAAGTCCCCCATGAGAATCAGTCCTGTGATTGTGAGGCTATTTCCAGCTGTCCGTAGAAGGCCGCATCGACTTCCTCTTCTTGATCCAGTGGTCTGTAGTATGGGACAACAGTGTATCCCATATTAGTCCATTTGGGCTTTCAAATGCATTTCTCCTCAGGCAAACAGTTTATCCTGATGCTCCCTGCAGCTGATGCCTATGATCTTGTGAGGAACATGTCACATGGTTGTGTAGCTCAAGGTCAGTTAGGAAATGAAATGTCATTTTTGTTCAGTGACCGAGTACCAATACACTGTCTGTTTTGGTATAGGGGAAATTCACACAAATTGCAACGTTTTGCTTCTTGTAAAACTCAATCTTGAGTCTCTGGGAAAGAGGTGAATAGTTGGTAAGGTGAACATCTATAGGATGCATGGCTGAGTCCAAAGCTTCTAAAGCCAATTTAATAGATAAGGTTTCATGCAGATCCCTCTGACCACAAAGGTGCTCTTTGTAGCAGGCAGAAACCATTCTAGAATAAGTAACTTCTTTCTTAAAGTAAATCTGATCAGACCATGATGATTTGATGTAAACTTGTAGACTTATCTTTCGTTAAACCATCCCTCCCCCCCCAAAACAAGTGTGCGAAGATTCATATGACAGGGCAGTGGCTATGAGATGGTATTAACTTACCTTTTGGGAAAGATATTCCCCTTACCTATGTTTACCAGGAACTGGCTTCTAATCCAGTGGTAAGGGTTTATAGCATGTTTTTTCCTAAGTACCTAAATGAAAATCCCATGGCTAAGTAGGTGTATAGATTTTTCTTTTTCCTATGGTTCAAGAACATTTTGGCCTGCTCTTTGCTGAATGTGTTTTGTCTCAGATTGTAGGATCTTTGATATTTCTGTTCCCACTCTCAATTGCAAAGGGTACTTTGAACCACTTTGTTTTTCTTAACTCCTTCACGGTGTCTTAAGCTTTGATTGTTCATGTAGGCCATCTTTAATCATTGTAAAAGCTGCTTTTTGGGAAAGAAATACTGGTACCAGCACTCTTGATTGTGAAATAGTTATTCTGTTTTCTGAGTTCCACCGGAGTGGACTGCAAATTCCTCCTGCGATTACTTTGGTTTTACTCTCTGAGTGTTTCTCCCTCTAGGGAAAGAAAAAATTTAGCTGCTTTCTTTGTAATTTGTTGTTGATTTGGGTTGGAGGTCTTTCAGTTAATTGTAAGCAATAAAGGGACCATGACCTGTTTTGTATAGACCAACTGTAGAGAAGAACTTGGCAGTTGTACAGCTGAAAATGATAGATAGGTCTCTGGAGAATCCTTTCTTACACCACTTGCTGTTCTTGGGCATTGGAGAGCGAGCAGAAAGGCAGCCTGAATAGCACTGAAGGCAAGAAAAATCGGAGTTCCTCTGATAATAGTTTTCTTTTGAATCTACCCTGTCACTAAACTGGTCTTGCTTGGAGGTCTGTTACCAGATAAATAATACAGGGTACATTTTGATGTTCTGCTGACATTTCTATACCTGTTTTGGAATGTTTAAATAGAGTCTTGTTTCTCCACAAGATCTGGAATACTTTTAAGATATTTAAATGAATTGACTTCTAGATGTTTAGGATTTTTGCTAATTATTTTCTACCCTCTCTTCTATGAACAATTCTCCTTAATGCCATCTGTTTCTCCTAACACATAGCTGTTAAGTATTTTCCTCTGGGTAACTCTTACCTTACAAAAGTATGGATTTTGGTTGTGAAAGCTGAGTTCATTCATCCATTCTGTAGAGCTCTTTCTGTGTGCTTTTGAAAATTAGGTGTACATGCAGATGCTTTCTCCACGCTTGAGAACATCTGAGGTTAGGATTAGAGCTGCGTTTGGAATGGGGACAGGGTACATCTCTGGAGGACATGAAGATCTGAACTGAGAAGCTCTTAGCTCTTCTCTCTGGACTTTTGCTTTAGGGCACTCACAACTCCTCTGCAACTTGGGCAGGGATGGTGGCATCTTGAACAAGGTTTTTATTCTCTCTCTGTGTCTCTTGCAGCGTCCTGTGTCCGCACAGTTGCAAACAGCAAATACCAAATTGGTAAGTACCCTTCAGCTCCCTTCACCAATATAAAGGATGCAATTTCAAATGTTACTGTGTGCAATACTTTTTCGTGCAACTGGTCCCAAAATATATTTTGCAGCTAAGTAGCCTGGTGTGGGGAGACGTCAACAAGAAAAGAGGAGATGGATAAGCACTGGCATAAGTTTCCATGTGGCTAGAGCAGAGATTGGAAAAATCTGTTCTAGCACCTTAAAAAAACCAGTAGGGGAGGTGTGCTCAGAATCCAGGTCACCGTGGTCAAACCCCTCAAAGATTTTAAGCCTACAGGTATTTCAGAAGTGCATCTTAAAGAAACTGGATATAGATGTTTAAAGATAAAGTTGTCACTATGGTCATCAAATTATGAAAACAGTGGCACCGCAGTGTTCTGGATTTGGTAGGCCATTGAAAGGGAAAGTGTATAAACTAAGGCAGAGCTGGTGAAAGCAGCAGCAAATAGGAGTGTCACACCAAAAGGGAAGACGAGTAGGAGTTTTTCTCTTGTGTACTACAGGTGATGGAATAAGCCTGAATGAAAAGTATTGCACAGGTGAATCTGTATTGACAAAATTCATGTGGCTCCATAGGACAAGTAATTATTTTCTATGAGACAGTCATCTGAAGGAAAACTGCAAAAACTTGAAGCCATTCCCTCTTGTTCTATCACTAATTCTCTGTGAGAAGAGACCAGCACCAATCTCTCTACAATGCCCTTTCAGGTAGTTGTAGAGAGTGATGAGGTCTCCCCTCAGCCTCCTCTTCCTCAAACGAAACAGTCCCAGCTCCTTCAATTGTTCTTCATAAGATTTATTTTCCCAGCCCTTCACCAGCTTTGTTGCCCTCCTCTGCATTCACTCCAGCAGATAGGTACAGAGATAAGGATTTATTAAAGATAATGGAAAGATACAGAACTATTGTTAGCGTAAGTCAGACTGGTCCCACCTTTCTAAATGTTTTTGGCACCCTCCTTGCAATCCATATGGACAAATCAATGTTAGTTTACAATTCAAAGCACCTGGCTGTGTGGGGACATGGTAAGGCATTATTTTGCTGCTGGGCTTCCTGCATGAACTTAATAGCAGTGATTCTCACGTTTGTTGAGTTTTCCCAGCAGGAAGGAAGGTAGGACAGATGGAATCATCTTGAGAACCTAATTTATTCTATGCACTGCTGTTTATGTCATTCTGTATAAGTTTAGCTGAGGCTAAGTAAGAAGAGTCCTATTGAATAATGTGGTTTCATAGAGAATAGGAAGGATCTTTGTGCCAGCTGCTGGCAGTGCTTTGTATAATTAGAATCGTGATGTGGGAACCAGAGATGCTTGCAGAATTTGGAGATAAAACAAAGTGGCTGGATTTATCTGTACTTTTAAAGATAAGCTAGGTCAAAGAGGAAACAAGATCTTTGTCAAGTTGGAGACATTTCTGTGCTACAGCCAGAGAGAATTCTGCAGTGAAATACTGAGGTGGGGTAGGGGTGGAAAAGTGTTTGTTCAGAAAGTTCAGTAATGTTAGTTTTTTCTCTGACATTTTGACAGTGGTATAGTTTGTTCTCAGGTAGGAGCCAGAGCTTCACTTGTTGTGAGAGCCAGAGCTGCTAATACATAGGCATACATTTTCTGTTTGTAATCAACAGAATCATCTCCATTGTACTGAGAGACAATGGAGGTGACTTCATTGAAGTATTTCCTTAGTCAAGGAGATCATCTGATAGGATGAAGGATATTTCCTGTAATATTCTCTTTCAGTATATTATTTCATGTGACGATTGTTATGGTAGTGTCAGGAAATGGTTTTTAAGAGGAGGTTTTAGAGGAAGTTATTAAGCGAGTTGTTGAGCTCTGCTTTTGAAATGGAGGAAAGCTTAGGAGGAAAGACAAAGCCTTTCAACTTAGTCATCTACCACATCAAGCAAATCTCGACTACTGACACTTTCATTTCTTCTGTAAGTGCTTGTGTCTCCTGCCTTCTCATCCAGATTGTCTCCTTTCTCTTGTTTTATTTAATCAGTTTCATTGAACTTAACAAAATGTTTCAGCTGGCACCTGCTTTGTCTGTTTTCTCTTTGATCTTTCTCTGCCAATCATTGTAATGTGACCCATTCTAGTGCAATGCCTGTTGCTTTTGCAATTGCTTCATCTGCAGATTTTGAATAGCTGCTTGCAATTTCTAATGAAACAGAATGGAATTCACTTCCAATAGTCTGTAGGAATAAAGATACAACCTGATCTTGCCATGAGTTTTATTTGTGTCTGAGCAGTATGGGATATTGCCCTGAGTTTATCCATCTTAAAATTTCTGACGTGTTTTTCTCTTTCTAGATGAAGAAGGCTCTCTGCATTCTTTGCTCAGTGGTAAAAGAAAATATAAATTTTGTATAATGGCATGAGGCCTTCTCAACTGGACTGTAATGCTATTTTTTACAGAGGTAGTTTATCTGAACTGGGCCTAAGACCAGCTAAAGTGAACTTGAGATCATGTTCTAGGATTTCAGTCTTGCTGCTGGGTTTTTAAGATTTTTATAATCCTGATAATTTGAAGATGCTTTAAATTCCTGCCCTCTGTTAGAATTGATCAGGACTGTCCATCAGGTTAAGAATGACCTTGGAGGGACTGTCTGCAAATGCTTCTTTTCTTATTTTTTAAATTTGTGTATGTATGCAGATTTGCATGATGTGTCTATGTACAGGTACAAGATCTGTCTGTCAGTGAGAGAAATAGCAAGTTGAGATCTAGCAGTATAGTAACAAAACAATAACAGGTGGTAAACTGAATTTTTCACCTTTTCCTGCAACTGTATCTCATCAGTGAATTACAGTTCTGTTTTTCTAGTGTAGCAACACAACTGGAACAGAGAATCATGGTTCTGGTACCGTTGAGGTGTGAAACCAAGTGTATTTGGGGCCTGCGAGTGTGAATGCTGACTCTGGTGCCCCTTGGGTGAGGAGTCTTCTGTATGAAATTCTCGCTTTGGCACTTTTGAGTATGTCTTGTGTTTTCCCAGAGGACCCAGGGGTGTAAATACCAGCAATGATGCCTGAATTGTGAGTCCTGCTGTGTTTAAAAACTAAGAATGTGAATATTCACACTTAGTGCCTGCTGGGGTGTGGACTCCTCAACAGCTGGAGTGTGAAATTGTGATTTCTGGCTGTGGTACTCTGGAGTGTAGGTTCTGCTGGGTATGAGATCCTAGAATTTGAATGTAACTTTTTTTTTAATAAAGTAAATTGAGAGAGGAACAAGGAAAAATCTGGATTCACACTGTCTTTTCAGCGTACCCGTCCTTTGTCTGCCAGTGATGCCGAAATTAAAAACTCGGCACCTTCGGGGAGGGAGAAAGCAACAGGAAAGCAAGGCAGCTCTATGCTAGGCCTCTCCATAGAGGAGGTAAGCAAGCTATTAAATATCTCTTATTTACTTTGGCTTTCATGCAGTCTATAGGGTTATTTGTTCAGCAAAGAGCAAGTGTGTATATGTATGAAAAACGTGACAGAAGTAGTATAATTTTTGAAATGGAACTGCAGAGTTTTACTGCTGGTGCTGCCTTTGCCCACAGTCATGCCAGGCATATGTATGTGCTCCAAGCAGTGATAAACTCCTTCAGAATTCAAATAAAAATGAAATTACTGAAGGATATAATATGTATCCAGCCCACTTCTGGGACAGTAACAGTCTTGTCCTCTGAAACATAGAGATTTTTCTAGGTTTCATTTTTCATTGTATCTATTTTGCTGGCTATCTTTTTTTTTCTCTTTTTATTCCAAGATGAAAGTGCTTCGTCGAGTGAGAGAGGAGAATGAAAGGAGAGGAGGCTTCATTCGGATATTCCCTACACCACTAACATGGGACATTTATGGGTAAGAATAAGAATCCGATAGGATGGCCGAGTGTTGCACTGATGCTCTGTGTTGAGGGATATTCTGTGTTAAGTATATGTAGACCAGCTTAGCAATCGGAAAGACGTTTATCAAGGGGTTTGGTAGAGTTTATTTTACTGTTGAGGATGCTTTTTTCTGATCTCTTGTTTTTTAACTGCAGCTGCTTTGCCTAACTGCACCTCGTGGAAGGCTGTCAAGCATTGTTTCTGATGTTGCTTTTGTCAGAATAAAAATGTCTTCACTTCAGATAATCCATTCGTGCTATCTGCTTTTACATGCTACAGCTGTGTATACTGTGTACTCTGTCATTAGGCCATAAACACAATATAGGACTTATCCTGTGGCTGATACAATATTACACGTTTCTAATTTTTCCAGTCTGTAATGTTTCTCTGTGTCTCTTGCTTCAGCAGGAAGAGAAGTGATAGCTCTCCTCCTTCACTCTTTTCTGTTATGGTACAATGTATTGTCTCAATCCACTTCTGGGATGCTCCTTATAGATCGTATTTCTGTATTATGCTGCCTTTCATTGTGTTGAACTCTATACATCGTGTATTTTGTTTTTCTAGATCCTTTTTAGAGCACAAGACATCAATGAACTACATGCTGGCTACACATCTGTTTCAGGACAGGTAGAAAGCTTTTCTATTTGGGAGGGAGGCAAAGAGCACAAAGGGCACGAAAGTCATGAAAAGGATTGATTCATCACTTGGTCAATGCTGGTCTGTGATTAACAGGGGTGGTAGCAGTTGTGTGTCTCTCTTCTAGTGTGTCAGTGACTATGGAAATTTCTCACACTTTTACATGTTGTGCTTCTGAATCCAGGGGCAAAAAAGGACAATACAAAAAAGCATGGGAGTCATTAAAGTGCAACATGACTATAGACATGAAAAAACCTTTAAGCACCTAGTTTTCCCTATGAAGGGATTATCATGGTCCTTATTTACCTTTTGTTTCAAATTTAAAGTCATGTTAGAGCTTGTCTTCATGTAAAGTAAGCACTGAGATTTACTCCAAAGGTTTAGTATCTCTATCTCTTGACCTGTGCATGTGTAATTTTATGTCTCTCTGTTGTGCTTGGGTGGAAATGACGGTTCATGTTACCAGCTGAACTTCCATTGGGAGCTGTATGCAGTAGCTTTCACTGTGTTTAATACTGTTCCTCTCAATATTGGTTTTTTTTACTCCAAATTTGTGATCCACAATAAAGTACCTACAGAGTAAGAGTAAGGTGACTGACTGAGGAGACAAAATTTACAGAAGGTCTTCCTGCATCACCATTGTACAATATTATTTTTTTTTTGCACTTTACTTTGAGGGATGTGTATAGAGGGTAGCTTCAAATGGTACCTTCAGTTTAAGCCAGGCAGATCCAAGGATCAACTGTAGAACAGCTGCTCAGATTTCCTCTTTTGGAGCCTTTCTTTTCTCCTTTAAAACAGAACTCACAAGGAATTCTGTAAATTTGCTACATATGAAAGACTTTGGAGGCTTTTTAATCCAGTCAATGATCCAGAATGGAAGGTAATTTTTGCTGGTTTTTCCCTTTGTAGGGACAAGATGAAAAAAGACTTCATCACTGGGAGATGCCGGTAAATGACTTACTAATAAAATAATTTGTACTTTGTAGAATTTAATCTAAACTCAGATTTCCACAGCTTCATCTTCCGAGTCCTGAGTCAATACCTTTATACCTGAAATCCATCAAACTAATTTTAGAAAAGTAAATACAGTGAGCAGCAAAGAGTATCCCAGCACGCAGAGAGCTTAAGTTTTACTGGATTGGACCTTAAAATTGCTCCCCCTTAGGCTTTCTACATTGGCATTCCTACTATATATATATCTATAAGGTGAATCATTGAGCTCTCTCAAAAAGATCCTGTAATGCATGAGGGTTTTGAACTCATACCCGTATATTCACTTTGTTATATCTGAAAGATGAGTGGAACGACAGGAATTTTTGTACTTATATCATACAGAGCACTTTGCTGGATCTTTGGGCAATGGCAGAAAGTTATGTTTGCCTCCCTTAAGGAATCTGGCAGGGCTTCTTCTCCCTTGGTTTAGGCAGAACTTGTAGACAGGTTGTCATTTTTCACTGGGTTTATGTTGAAATTCTTATTTCTGACCAATGAAGAAGAAGCTATCTACATAAAAGGTTCAGAAAACTGGACTCAGGTCCATGTCCTGTCTCCCCACTGCCCTCCATTGTTCTGTGCTCTTGCAATTCAGTTTTCCCAATTAATTGTGCCTTGAGCTGCTGCATAATGGACAGATGCTGCTCAATCATGAAAGCATGACACTACATAAGTGCATTTTGGGGCTTTGAGAGATGATATTCTGTGAAGTGCTTGCAAGACTTCTTCAAACATTTGCAGGCTTTAAGTTGAGCAAAGTTAGACTGACCATAAATATTTCTTCCCTGCGTCAGGAAAACTGTTTATTGAAGAAGTTTAATGATTGAGGATGTCTCTGTATTATGCTTCCCAGAGCAGGTTTTAATGGAAAGCTGGATACAAAGCTGGAAGCTGTAGACTCTCATGCTCTTTTTTATGAGAGAAAGCTTGTTTCACTGGAGTTACGGAAGCGCCAGCGATGTCATGGCAAGGCTAGAGCAGCACGGACAAGATCATCAGGTACACATGGCTGGAGTTTTAGATGAGCAGCTAGTCAAAACAAAGCAAAGTGAGGACTTTTTAATTTGAAATGTGTATGAATGGGGTTGGTTCTGGCCTTTGTAGTTCCTAAAAAGATTCACAGGTTGAAGTTTTCATTTCATGTGTAATGGTTTTCACTTCAGTCCTCTTCTGAGCTTACTGCCTTCTTAGTGCCTAGAATTTCATTCCTACCATTCCACATCCCTGTGTATATGACTAAAGGTAATCAATGTTTTCTTGAAGATGAGCTTGTGGTTGTATTTTGGGTACAAGAATTCAACAGTATGTTTGCCTCCATAGTCCCCCAGCTTTTCAGTGACAGATGAAAACTTAGGACCTCGCAGGCTGGTTCTCCTACACAGCAGTTACTCTGAGCTTTTGGAAGGAGAGAAATCCTTCTTATCCAAGCTGCTGTGGGAGAAGCTTAAAAGGATACAGAGGTGAATGATCCTCTGTAAGATAAGTGATCTGATAAGTGGCTGTTCCTGAAACTATTATCTAAACTCTTTCTAGTAGCTATGTGTTACTGACTGCAATGGGAGAGATTGCATGTTATAAAATTATTTTTGGTTCTGTATTAATGTGTATGATCTTTATTGGCACGTGTAGAAGTTTAGATATCATAGCTTTTGATTTTTCTGACACGAAAATACACAAAAATGAGTATATACATCAAGTATGAATGTGTATATGTCAGTATATATAAAAGAATCAGGATAAAGGGCAGTGGTCCTTAAGATGCTATCCTAAAATGGTGGTGTTCTGTCCTTCTAGCAGAAAAGAGTTTAGAAATAAACCAAAGGGAATAAATAGTGGGGAAGACTGGCCTGCTTCTTGTTTTGTTTTTTTTTTTCTTAACCAGCATAGGTGATTTCTCCTCTGCTACAGGAACATCAGACCCAAGAAAGCTGTCCCTCAAGTCAGACACAGAAGGTGAGGAGGAAGAGGAGGTGGATGCAGATGAAGATGAAGAGCTAGATGGAACTGTTGGCTCTCTTTTGGACACCCAGGTGAAAAGCAAGCCAAAGCACTCTGACTTGGTGAAAAGGACTTGTAAGGAGAAGCTGACAAAAAAGCTTGACAAGAAAACTGGAGGTGGAGGAGAGCCGTTTCTTCAAAAAGCAGACTCGGAATCTCAGTTTAACTTGCTGCAGATTCTTCAAAAGCACGGAAACCTGAGGTGAGAGATTTCTGTGTGTTTTGCCTAGCAGCTAATACTGGTTAAAATATGGAGGATGTACATTTAGTGACACATTATGAATGAATGTGAGGAGATAAGAGGACCATAGAGAAAGGGGCCTGGGTTTTTGCTGTTGTGACAGGGAAGATTCTGAAACCTGTTTTGAGGATGAGCATAATAAAGCTGTCATCTTACCTATATATAGAACTGACTCTTGCCAAGAACCTGAGCTCTGTCTGGTGTTCCTGGCATAACATTGCTCAGCACCCAGTACTGTTGGGATTCCCCACAGAAGTGTGTAAGGCTTGTGGTGACCTCATCTTCCAGGACTGTGCTGGGCTTGGCCTCATCTGATCTGTCATTGATGAAAGCTTTGCTTGTGGAATCAACAGGCAGAGGAGCTGAAGTAATGTAATTTTCATCCAAAAGAAACCAGGCCTGTTCCAGTCAGTTTTTATAAGTAGTAGGACTTCTTTCTCTCTCCTTTAGTCAGCCTGATGAGGCAATTTCTCTGCATTCCACACATGGTGTGTTATTAGTGAAGAGGTGACAGTCAGATGAAACATGTTCTCCCAACTGTGCCATTCACAGGGAAGTAAATAGAAAAGAGAATTATTTGTTCCTGCATTTAAGCCCTCTGGTTTCAATATTCTGCACAGTGGAGGAGAGGCAGTGTTATACAAGGACCTTCTTTAGTTTCACATTTTTCCCATTTTGTGGTCACAGAAGTATCAGGTGCAGGCAAAGAACTGTTGATGGAGGGTCCTTAATTCCTACCAACACAAATCTTGAACTTCTGGTCATGAGATATTTAAGTTGCACCTAAAATAAACCTGCCAGCCCTAGAGAGCCCTCAGGGGAGAGGCTTTTCTGATATATATGATGGTCTGATGTATAGAGTATTCGTAGTCGGGGTTCAGTGTTCTGATGTTCCACACCCATTGGGAAGAAAAGGTATGTGTGGTGACTTGCTACATACAGAGCTGTTAAAGGCCTGCTGTGCATTCTGGAGTTCATTGGAAGACATGAATTGTAACCAGGTATTTTTATTATGTTTTAGTTATCGCAGTACTGG
The DNA here is from genome assembly GCA_013400055.1 of Nycticryphes semicollaris. Taxonomy (NCBI): domain Eukaryota; kingdom Metazoa; phylum Chordata; class Aves; order Charadriiformes; family Rostratulidae; genus Nycticryphes; species Nycticryphes semicollaris. The sequence goes on from VXBJ01006922.1 coordinate 307,431, forward strand.
TATAGGAGAGGAGAAATCGTGCTTGGTGGTTCAAGGGACAGCTTGCAGTGGCTGTGTGGGAAAACACCAATATTTGCTCTCCCAGTCTCTACTCTTCCTTGTAGAAGAGGGTTTCGGCCAAGATGACAATGAACAGAATTAGACAAAGCTTTCAGCGTTTTATCTCACAGCAGATGCATATGCTAGAGTGACTACCATTGTGAGGGAATGAGAAGCCATGTGTCCCTCCCAGTGCTCTCCTCAGTTCATGCTCACAGCTTTCCAGCATGTTCAGCCAGCTGCACAGCAGATTTTGCTGAGGTTCTTTCATTCTTCAGTGGTGCCTTGCTCAATGAAATTTGGCTTGTGTCCTTGGGCCAGCAGGGAAAGAGCTCACTTTCACAAATTTAATTCTTTCAGTTCCAATGGGAATTGCAGGGCCTTTGTTATAACTTTGGCAACAGTACCAAGCCGTTTGTTTATTTTATGCTCTGTTGTTGTGGTGTTCAAAATGTTTGTGAAGACAGAGGCCCAATAGAGCTTTGAATCTGGTTTAAAAATACACATTTTTTGCTGATGTTCCTGTTACTGGCTTTTGGAGGAGAGTAGCTAAGGCTGTGAAAAGGCATGGAACGCATTCCACTTTTAGAGATGATTTTAGAACTTCCAAAATACAGCAGATGCTCTTTATCTCCTGCAGTATCTACCCTATCTTGGTAAACTGAAGGTCTCCTTGAAAATACTGGTGGGGTGAAGGGGTCCTTCTTCCCTTGAGCTTTAACATTTGTGCACCTAGGAGGTGCTTGTTGTCCATACTTCGGGCCATAAGCTGTACCTGACTTCTGTAACTCTTCTCATTACTACTCTGAAGACAGCTGACTGATTCTCTTGGTCCACAGCAAAGTGCAAGCTCGCAGGGCTTTCTCTGCCTATCTTCAGCACGTTCAGTTGCGACTGATGGAGGCTGGTGACCAGATCCAGAATCCTGCCTGGGCTGCCAAAGAGGATGAGCAAATGGTAAGTTTTGTGTTGGCCAGAATGAGAAGCCAAGCTGAAATCTGCCTTGAGAATTTTAAGGTCAGTTCCCACCCGTGGGAGAACTGAAGCCCAACTGAGATTATAGTTGTCTATCTTTGTCCAGCTGCCAGTGCTGTAATTTTAATACACAGACAAGGGAGGACTGACGACTGACATCTCAGCAGCAACAGATTAGGCAGCTCTGAATGGCTACAGTGTGGCTGACATTCAAACTACTGAGATCTTTCACTGGTTCTCCTTCACTGATCTGGGAGCTTACCTGTTTTTGAATTCTTATGTCTAACATTCTTTAAGATTTCCTGGCATTATCTGATTTCTGCTGCATTAAACAAAGTATACATCTACTCAAATAGAACAGGTACCCAGTTAAGCTTTTTCTCCTATGTACTGTTTTACTCTTTGCAGACACCTGCACTTAGGAATTTTCCTTGTGTTCTAGAAAGGGTTGGGGGGGTGGGAAGTAAAAGCTACTGAGGAGAGAAAGTTACTTTCTAGCATAGGTGTGTAGTTTTGTTTTGGTTTTTTGGTTTTTTTTTTTTCCTTCAGAAAAAAGTGATGAATTTTTCTAGGATTTGATGTATATACATTTTAAAGAGTGCAGCAAGCCCAGATCCCTGCACAAATCATCTAAAAGAGCTTTGCACAGTAGGTTCTTGAGCTTTCTGCAAACCCAAATGTATTCTTGCTGAATGCGTGTTGCAGGGAAACAGCCAGAGCAGTTCAGAGATAAAATTGTGTGTCAAGAACAATCAGTCGACTCAGTGGAAAATGTTACCCCTGCTCTTTCCAAGTGGAAATTAAAACTGGCTTTTTGAGAGTCACTTTGTCTGCTGTACTGTGAAAAGTAATGTTTAAAATAACAGATCAAACCAGCCTGGAGTAATGGCAGTGAGAGGCGAGCTGTGAAATCCAATAGTTTGGCTGTGAGGCTGCTCATTTATGCATTACCAGAGCTCCTAACCAAAAGCAAATCCAGAGGGGAGACAGAAAGGGCTCAAAACACCCACAGGATGTATTTTGCCTTAGGATGTGCCTTGCCATATATTTCCCCCACTGGAGGTCAAACAGACGTGGTGGGAGATTGGAGTTACATGGCTGTAGATGTAGTCATCTGTTGCTGTGGGAGAGGCTGTGGCATTAGTGTACATAAATAAAAAGTGAAGAAATGGGGCTACGTGACTGTAGTGGAGATACCTGACCAAGGTCCCCATCCCTCTGATGGTGCTAGGAGGGTTTTATGTCAGTACACTTCACCATAGGCCACCTTTAACACATTGCAGATTGTTTACTGGAAGTGTTCTCCTAAAGTATTGGACTTTACAAGTTATTATGTGATGTGGCTGCTTTTTGCTGCTTGGTTGTTTTTTCTGGTTTTCTTTATCTGCCATGCTTTTCAGACAAACACTCCTCAAGTGTTCCTAATTCTGACCCACTTCAGGCAAGGGACACTGGCGTTCTTCTGCCCCCACCTTGGATTTGTAGGGCTATATTAAAAATGCATCTTTGAGAATGCCTTTGCCTGCCAGTTATCAGCTCATTTTCTCTGGATGGTGTGTTTAACTCTTGCCAGTCTTTAGCTGCTGTAGTACCTCTGTTCTCTTCCCACGTCTTGCAGCTGGTCCATTGTTAACTCCATCTCTCTGGCTTGCAGGAGCTTGTGGTACGCTTTCTGAAGCGAGCTGCCAGCAATCTTCAGCAGTCCTTGAGGATGCTGCTCCCCAGCCGTCGTTTAGGACTAAACGATCGTCGTCGTGCCCTGGCTCACCAGCTGGGTGACTTCATCATCTGTTACAACAAGGTGAGTAATTCTTTCTTGATTCTTCTTTTGGTAGTCCATATTCTAAAGTATCTTCCCCTGGGCTGCTGTAATAGTCAAGACAACAGGCTGTTTTAAAGGCTTTGGTTTGTAATTTACATGGTCTGGTTGCAGCTGAGCATCCAGGGATGGTAGTTTGTAGTGTCCTTAAACCAGGATACTTCTCTGTTCAAATTGTCAGACAACAGTATTACTACATTATATGTGCAGTCTGGTAATTATGTGCATAACAGTGAAAGAAGTGTTGAAATCAAATGGAATTTAACTGGGAGTTTGCTTTATCTTTGGTTTGTCTTTGATTCTTTGCAATGCCTCTTCCCATTTCTTCCTAGGTTTATGATGCTTCTTTAGGGGTAATTTTCTTTTCATACAGAAGAGTATGAAATATGTGTTTTACTATTTGTTTGGTATACTGAGCGACTGCTACCTATCTGTAGTATGGGACTCTGCGTGGTCAGTGATAAGGAGAAATAGGTACCAATTGAAATAATTTTCACCTCTTAAGATGCAGAAAATGCTGTTCTTAGCATAGTGGTTTCATGTTAATCCATGTTTTGCAAGAACAGTTTCCCCTTTCCTTTGCCCCCTAGCTTTTCTTTAGTGTTAGAACAAGGGTAGTTTTAATTTTTGCTCTCAGATGCTGCTGTGCACACTGGCCTCCAAGCTCTTACTTGTTAGCAGAGGATGTTCACTTCCATTAGCTTGTCAGAACTGACATCTGGTAACTTGATCTGTCAAGGCAAGGTTGGTATTGAACCAAATCTGTTCCAGGGAGTGCCTTGTATGCCTAACACTCACTGAATTACTGTGTGTGGAGTAACCACAAAACACACGGGTGGCTCTGTGGTGAGTGAAGAATGCAGCTGCTTTGGGTATAATTTCCACTCAAATTGTATTCAAACATCAGGATTTTCTACTAACACTTGAGTAAATTCACAAAATAAAGCTGTGTAACTGGTAATAAATCAGTGCATAAGCATATTTTCTCAGTTAAAACAAGTGAGAACAGATCACTTGAGGTTTTAGGACGTACATGTTTAAGCCATTGAGAGACTCTTAGGCTATGAGGTTTTTTGATGTCTGATTCCAACATACAGACTTCTTCCACTGGCTTGTAACTTCATATTTAGTAAGGGACTCCTACTAGCCATTATGTATCTTTTGTAATGACACAGAAGAAAAAATATCACCTCCAGTAAACTAAGTAAAATAGATTGTGTGTTGTCCAAACTGTTACTTAAGTAGTAAAGGGTGGAGACATGTCCAGAGTGGCGGCTGCTTCCCCCGTCTCAAATTTTCTTTCAAAAGATGTATCTGACCCTGTCATCCTGGGAATGCTCAGACTACCTGTAGGAACCAATGAAGTGGAGGTCAAGTCTGGTCAGATAAAGCTCGTGTGCTGGTACTGGTATTTCAGACAGACCTGTAGGGGGTTTTTAATTAACAAAAATGCTTGTATCAATACAACATCTTGTATCAACAAGTTCTAATGGTATAAAATAGATCATTTATATCTGAGAACTTTTTTCCATTCTCACACATGAAAGGCTTACTGTCTTTTATTCCAGTACATTTTAGTGTATAAATACATATTTGCTACAGGCTGTACTGTTTCAGTTTCTTTGCATTTGCTAGAGCAGTGTATTTTTGGTATGTAGATAAGCCCTTGGCAATTTTCTGCATGACAAGAGAAATTAACTGCAGAGGAGAACTCCTAGTTTACAGTAGGAAATGTGGATGCCCTCAGCAGACCTCCTGGATTAAGTTTCTTTAATAAAATTTTATATTTTTGTCATCCTTTCTTCCTGAATTTCTCCTTTTGGGACAGGTGCTCAGATAAAAGCTATTTTGAGGAATTCTGTATTTGTGACAGAAGCAGCAAAAGTAGAAAGGGGACCTAATATCTGTAAGCAATGAGTTGTTTTGTTGGGTTTTTCCCCCCCTCAATACTTCCTTATGTCCCAGCAAAGAGTATATTTGTTTGAAGGAGCGGCACGTATTTGTGAAAATTTGACCTCCTCTCAGCAAATGAATTCTAATAAGTTATGTCAAGTGGAGGAAAGAGGAGTTTAGTGTATGCTTAGCATGCTGTCTCTAGGGCTCCCTATTTATCCATTCTGTTGCACATAGTGAAATACTTGTAATTTGGCTCTTTGGAGTTGATGTTCTTTTTTTCTTAGATCCCATAGAATTGGGTTTTGTTTTCTCTGAGCTGTAGCTATAACATGGATCGTAAAGTAACTACACAGAGGCATTCACTGGTACTGCTTATTAACAGGAAACCGAGCAGATGGTTCAGAAGCGATCAAAAAAGAAACAGGAAGAAGAGGAGGAGGGAGTGAATCCTGAAGGTTTTCAGAACTTTATTACCAAAGCAAGGTAGGAATAGATTTTATTCCCTTTGTCAAAGGATCTCCCAGCCCTGAAAGTAATGGGGTTGTTCTAAAGATTGTCTGATTGATCTAAAGGCCTCTAGATACTTCTATTGACTGTAGCAACTGCTCTTGCTCAGGGACGGAGAACTTGTCTTTTCTCTTTTCTCCCTTCAGCCACAAAACATTTGTAGCATCAGCATCTGGTACATAGTGAAGGACATACCGTAGGTGTTTTGATCATCACGTAGATTCCCAAAGGACAGCAATGGTTGCCCTGGTCTGTGTAAATTTCAAGACTGGTGGTGGTGAGGTAATGGTCTCCCTTCCTGTGATGCTGGAGCACATATAGTGGTACTTTGGAAGGACAATGAAACTAGAGCTGTTGCTCAGATGGCCTTGACCTGCTGTGGTTGAACAGTTGTTGTGACTCTGGCTCTCAAGTTTCTGCTGTCAGAAACAAATCTTATGCTTGCTGCCCCTCTTCAGGAACTCACCAGGTCTGGACTCTGAGATGAGGAAGAAAGTGAGTTAGACTCTCTGTCTTTATCTTAGCCTCCTATCTGTCTTGCTAAGGCAGTTCAGTGCAAGCAGTTACTTCCACAATATAAAAAGCAGCATTTTCTAGCTGTGCATGCTCTATCTGCCTTAAACTTACAAGAATCTGGCAGGAAATGTATTTTGAAAATAGGTAAATACCCTTTATGGCCCGTGGCATTGTATGAAAAACAATGGTATTACAGCTACGTGACTACGGAGACATCTGAAATTATTCAGTGATCTGAATTAGGTCCTCAAAGTCTCTGCTTTGTGCACATAAACTGATTCCTTTTGACTACTTTATTTGACTCATATATGACATTGCCTATATGGACAAGGACCCCTGTCACTATTTGGGCAGGTAGAGTTTATCTGTCTTTTCTGGAAAGATTGGCAGTCACTGCTGCTTTTTCGTGACTGGTTATGAAACGGTGCTTTCTTTTTCTCTGGATAGCACTTAGTTACTGACAGAAATGGGTGGTAGCTGAGGCTTCTTAACTAAGTTCAGGAGGCTTGGCAGCATCAGTTTGATGCTACATTCTCATAACAGTTTATTTTACATTTAGCTAATATAATTGATGGAGTCATTACTGTGACAGAGTTGCAAAGTCCATCTTGCTGCTTTTCAGTTGGAGCTCTACAACAGAATGATAGTCAAGATATCTGACTACCATATACCATAGCATCTACTCCTGTGACTAGAAATGCAGATTAGATGGGGCTACAGCATGATCTTGGTTCTCTAGCATCTCTGGCCACTAAAATGACTGTTGCCTCCTAAGGCAGGTCATTTTGCTTTTTGACAGAAATGCTAAGAGGTGACTGGGCCAGAACTGTATACTCTTCTGTTTCCATGTTATTGGCTACCATGCCATCATGGTGTGATGCACAGTCTGGGCTGGGGCTGGAGATCTTTGCTTGATCATCCTCTTGAGTGATAAAGAACAGAAAAAACCAGTTTGCCAACAAGCAGGCAATTTCTAGTTACCTTTCTGCTTCTTGTGAAGTATCAGGTATGTTTGAAAACTCTGATAATTGACACTGCTTTACTCTGTGCTTGAAGCTTAAACCAATGAGCTAGTTATTTGGAGCTAAGCAGAGAGGGTAGATTTCAACTTTGAGTGTTTTTCTGCAGTACAGTGAATGCAACACTTGGAGAAAATGGGTAATAAATGTTGCCACTTAATAGTTGGGATTGTCTTCATCGATTCTAACTTTGATATCACATGGGTGCCATTCTGTTCAGTTACAAACATCCTACAACTGTTGCTTCTTTTGAATATCCTCAGTGCAATGTAAAAGTATATACTTACCCTGGTAAATGCACTTAAAAGCTTTAAATGCACTTTTCCACCAACAATTGTTCGTTCTTGCTTTTTCCTTTTCTTCTCTGTTCCTATTGGTTTGGGAGAAATGGTGAAATTTGCAGCGTGCCCTGAAGGCCAAAACTCCAGTGGGATTGGCTTGAGACATTGCTTTTACCGAAGCTTAGGCTACCTAAGGCTAGTACAAGTGTGATATGCAGAGGATATTTTGAAGGACTCTAACTGCTGCTATGCAAACGTATGTTCTTGTATTATGTTTCTTTGTTTGCTCTGCCACATACCTGCTCACTAATGCTGAGAACACCATAAAGCAAAAGGGAAGGCATGTTAGATATCGAAACAATTAAAATTACAGCTTGCACAAGCTCTGATATGAATTGCTAAGTAACTGATACTGACTTGTGACCAATAGCCACTTAGACCATTGAGACAGTTAAGCTCTCCTCTTCTAAAGAAAATGAGAAATGTATGTGAGTTTTGTGAGATTCACAAAAATATTGACTGGTCTATTTGTTTATCCTGCAGTTTTGGTGAATTGTCAAGCTCTTCCTTCCTCTTTCCTCTTCTTCCTCCACAGCTGAATTCAAACTACCAACAATGACTAAAACAGGCTGAACTGATTTCTCTCATGAACAAGTTGGCTCCTTGTTCTAGAGAGCACCTGAGGAAGACTCACAAATTCAGCTGTGAACTGCATCTCTGCTCTTGAGCTGATCTCTGCAAAAACGTGTTTGGAGTTTTCACTTGCTCTTTATTTATCCTAGGAAGGTTTCTGAATGCCTTGCATTTTCTAGTGCATAAGAAAATGTCACTTCAGTGGGAATCTCTGATTTAACCAAGGCATGTTCTTTTGCTTCTGCGTACCCTGCAGAACTGAGCAAATGGTCAGCTTGTCTGGCCTCATACCCTTTTTCTTCTTTTCCCCTACTTCCCTCTTCAGCCTCCTTATTGTTTCTTGTCTTTGATTGTTACGTGAACACAGAAAAGCTTAGAATTCTCACTTGCATCCATTCTTCTCTCCTTATTGTAGCGAACGTGACTTGGAGGAAGTGCTGACATTTTACACACACAAAAACAAGTCAGCAAGTGTCTTCCTAGGAACAAACTCCACAAGCACCAAATCCAGCAACACCAGTAACCAGTCAGAGAAACAGCCTCAAGGGGGTAAGTGTTGCAGGCAATTCAGAGGTGATGTGGCCCAGACAAATCCCATTTAACTTCAACCTAGGCAAAGAGAACAACTCCTCCATAATGTTATTCAGGTTTCTTGAGTTTGCATATCTTACTTTTTTTTTCCTTAATTAACTCTATATGTGAAGACTAGAGTAAAACTCTTGCCTTCTGGACTAGCATTTATAAGGAACTAGTTATGGTGGCTTATGACTGAAATGGGAGTGTGCAAACTGAAGGCACTGAGGTATGAAATGAACAGGTTCTTATCATTCATTACTTTCATTCTTTTCTAAGTAAGGGATGAGAGAAATCGAGGCCTGTTAAACTGTGCTATCTCCAGTAAGCATACCCATTGGAGGGCAGAGTGTATATCTGAGCCTAATTACGCGTTCCATGGAAAGAAGTGCAGTGCCAGCCGTACATATCCAGTAGTCCATGCTACTGTATGTGACAACACAGTTGTGATCAACAGCTTTGCATGGTCTACAGTAAATAGTAGCAAGAAAGTCCATTGTGACAAGGTTTAAATTCTGCAGTCTTGTTATAATGATGTCACAGTTTGTGTCATTCTGCTTCCTAATTCCTTGATTTTGTTATAGAGCATCCTGAGATGGTGAAAAAAACAGAAGGTAATCAGCTCAGAAGTTCAGTTGCAGATTTGCCTGCAGAAGGAGCATTAAAAGGCTATAAACCCAAAGAAGTTAAATCAACCTGTAAGTAAACAGGCTTAAACCATCATCAAGAAAAATACGATTTAATATACTGTTTTTAATACCGTTTTAACCCAAAGGCTCCAACCGTTGTTTCAAACTGAAGGGATCAATTGCCCAATTTTGGGGAAGTTTAAAAGTAAAACTCAGGAAAAAATACTGTGAAGTGAGCAGTATGAAAAAGTTGCTTTTCTGTGGGGGAAGGTCTAGACATGGCAAGCTTTGAAAAGAGTATATTTATCATGTAGAGCCTAGATGAGGTCATTTTGGCTTCAGCACGCCTTACTAGAGGCATCTTTGGTGTGTTGATATTACCTGAAGAACCTAAAACCCAACTATTACTCATGTAATGTTCATTATCTTTGTGTAGTTCCAGAAGGACCCACCCCTTCCTTAAATGCTGAAGTGAAATTACCTCAGTGCGGCCCTCCTATTGCTTCTTCCTCTGTTTCTGATGCCACGTTCCAGAGAAGTACCAGTTTCTGCATACCACCTCAGCCTGCAGCCTCGGAAAATTCACAGGTGCCTGCTCACCATTCGCTGCTAGCTCCTCCAGTTGGTCCCAGGCTGATTCAGTCCCCATCCCCACTGCCCTCCTCGCAGAGCACAGCTCCTGACAACTCTTCTCTCTTCACAAACCCAGTGTTCAGTCAGTCTTCTAGCCTTGCAGGGTTACATCGTTGTCATTCCGGTAGCTACACCATTGGCCCATTCTCATCTTTTTCAAGAGCTGCTCAGATCTACAGCCAAAGATTGTCCCGACCATCCTCTGCAAAAGTAGGTAAGTGTTCTGGGGTACATAATAACCTGTTAGTTCAGCATAGAGATTGTGTGGTATATAAGTTTTGTTGAATGGTGCTAAATTTCTAAGGGAAAGGAGAAGCAGGACTTGTTTGCACAAGGTGCCTTTTTGTTGAGCAGATGAACAGAGAATCATAGAATTGTTTAGATTGGAAACCATCATTAAGATCATCAAATCCAACTGAACCATGCCTCTAAATGCTATGTCTATACATACCTTAAATACCTCCAGAGATGGTGACCCAGCCACTTCCCTGGGCAGCCAGTTCCAATGCTTGACAACTTTTTCAAGTGAAGAAATTTCTCCTGTTATCCAGTCTAAACCTTCCCTGGCACAACTTGATGCTGTTCCCTCTTGTCCTATCACCTGTTACCTGGGAGACTGACACCCACCTCACTACAACCTCCTTTCAGGTAGTTGTAGAGGGCGATAACGTCTCCCCTCAGCCTTAAACTTGAACTCAGCCTTTGAACTTGTTCAAAAAGATCTGGAAAATGAAATATTGTACACTTTCACTTCTTTCAATTTGATTGTATTACTGATCTCTAGTTTATCTTAAAATGATTTTAATGTAGCTTTGGTTAGCAGAAGTCCCGTCTCATTCTATGTGCTGTTCTTAGTTTTGTGTTTCTCTATAATGCAGAGAAATCCTTTAATGAAACCTCATAATTGTTGAATACTTAAAGGTGTGTCAAGACCTCCAAAAATCAAAGATCTAAATGAATCCTTACAGGATCTCATTCTGTAGAACTTTCCAGCACTACCCTATCCAAGAGTATCTTAAATACAAGATCTACAGACCTCTCATTTACCATGCTGGGGTACAACATAGTTGAGCAATGCAACTTTAGAGTGTAAGAGTAGACAAAGCTGTAGGAATTTATGGATGCAGTCTGTAATCCATTAGGAAAGTTTTGGGAACCACAGATGTGGTCCTGATAATATGTGTGTGTGTGTGTATATATATATATTATTTTTTTTTTAAATGATGGTATATATTTGCTTTAGGTTGTAGGTCAGGGTTAGTGCATGTCCACTAAGGTTGCTATGTATATATTAACAACCTTTCTAGCATTAAAATAAATCTGACTTCCCAACTGAGTAGCTTATTTAAAGATATCTATTATTTATAAAGGAAAAACATCATAGATTTAATTTGGATTACGGCAGCCAATATTCTCTGGAAATGGGTGCCATTAGATGTATTATGATAAAGATAATACAGGTTTGGAATTGACAAAAGCTCAGATAGGTGATACTCACGCACAGTAGTAGGCTGTACTGCTGTATTTACCCTGGAATCTGCAGAATGTGTCATAACTGCTTTTGTATCTCTGTGGTCAGCAGGCTGACTCAGATACACCACTCACTATACCTTACCCACGTGTTTGGTTGGTAGGTTTGTGCCATCGCAGTCCAAGCGGGCAGCGTGCGGGTTCAGCCAGGATGCATAAAGATGCAGAAGATGCTTCTTCCCAGGACAAACATTACAGTCCCAGTATGGTAGCATCAGAACTGCAGCAGCTAGCAGAAAAGCAAGCAGCCTCCCAGTATTCCCCACCAAGCCACATCAGTCTCCTGACACAGCAGGTATGTAAGCAGTAAAGCTAGAGTCCCTGTGACAATGAAAAGTTTGTCACGGACTTCTATGTCAGCACTGGGCTGGGCTGAGACACGCTGGTTGGATTAAAACTCATGAAAATAGATTTCTGTCATATTGTTGTTTTGAAGTGTTCACAGTGATAAGAGTTTTCATTTCCTGTGAGATAAGAATGTTGCTAAAGTCCTTTCACAGAAGAAAGAGGGACTGGGCAGAGGATTAGAAAACGTGTTAAAAAACCAAATTATGTTTGGTCTTATTAAACAGTAAAGCTCAGTCATCTTAGATTTGTGCTTCCATGTAATTTGCTTTCTCGTGCCTCTAGTGTGTCATCACAGTGCTGGGAATGGAAATCTGCAGAAAGGGTTCTGATGCAAATTCTGTATCGCAATAACATTTTAAAGACATAACGAAGTACTTGCTAGCGTGGGATATGATAATCCTTTTGCCTAAGTATGGTGGTATAGATCAAATTTACATTGGCTTCTGGTAGAATTCCACTTAGTTCTATATTTCTTTTTGTTGTGTCCTAAATGGCTACATACGTAGTATTTTTTTCTTTACAGTATGCTATAGTTGTGTTCAAGTTGGACAATTTCCAGTAATTAAGCTTCCAGCTGGACTTTTCCAGGACAGGTGCTTGGCCTTGGAAATTAATTTTTTTCCCTCTTTACTTGCTAGTGACAAACAGTTTGTCCTGATAGTTTGATTTTTGTAAGTATTCTTTTAACACTGATGTTATGCTAAGTTTTCTGAGGCATGTTTAATAGTTGCAATAGCTGCTGCCATTTGCTTCTTTCAGTTTTATTGTGGTGGTTTTGAATTTTGATTATCTGGTTAGATGGTTGGCAATATGGCTTCTTTTGAAAGGTGAGGTGCATTTACAACTAGAAAGTTGAATAGATTTTTGCATCCTTCTACATCTGGGCAGGCACTCTGGTCTTTGCAGATGGGTTTTGAACTTTAAAGGATGTCACAAAACCAAATCACCTTCTTGTTGATGGACACTTAGCAGAGAATGTGAGCACTGGAATATACCGGTGATGCTGGGGCCTGATCTTGCATCAGGCCAGACCCTACTTAGAGAATTTGATCTTTCAAAGCCTGAAGTGGTATAGGGAATATCAGGAGAAGCTTGTTTGCTTGTCCAGTAATAACCAGAGCTGTCAGTCTGGTTCTTGTAATGAAATCAGGCTTCGGCTTTTCTTAAGCGAACTTTGTCAGTAAAACTGTTCAAAAATTTGGCAATGAAACATTTGCACTCAGAAAATGCTGATTTGATGGAAGATAAATATATGATGGAAACTGCCTCCTTGAATAAAAGTTAGTATTTAAACAAATATTTGGTAAGGAACTGAAATGCATCTGTTTAATTTCAGTCTTTCTGAAAAGAACTTGTAAATTCATTGACTTTCTCCCTAAAACGACTCATTTCCCACTTGGCTCCAACTGCTGTGGTTTCTAAGGTCTATTAGAGAACCCAGGTTGTCCTCTTGCTACCATTTAGCTATTAGGTGATCTTCTGTATTTCTACCTTAGCAAGCCACTGCTAGTTGAATAGGGAAGTACAGAAGGGGTGAATCCAGAGATGAAATCACAAAGAGATATTTGGGGAGGGCTGTGTAGCTTCCTGAGTGTAGCTGTGTTGAGTGACACAGGAGTGTACTCTGGTAATTTTAGATGGTAGGGGCTGAGACCCGTTTAGCCATCAGTCAGCCAATCCATGTAGGTGTACTCAAGTCTGAAAGTGAAGCGCAGTGGTAGCTCTGGAAATGTGCTTGTTGCGGTAAATGTGTCTGCATTGCTTTTTGCTCCTGGGTTCTCCCAAGATGCTTTCCCACAGAAGAAGTGGGAAATGTATAGAAGGAGAACAAAGGTGCTAATTCCCTTATTTGTGACAAGCAAACAATAAAGACCTTAGCTGACTAGCAGACAATGTACATTTTTCTGAGTATCTTAATGTATTTTGTATTTGGCTACACAGAGTTTGTACAGGCTTTGCTTCTGTAGTGAAATAGAAACATGGGCTGTGTTGTGTCTTAGTAGTCTTCTGTCATGGTCTAGAAAGGGATTTACAAATCAATGAAAAGGTTAGAGCTGGAGTGCTATTTGATAATGAATTTCCTTCCTGAGTCTGTGTCCATCCAGTTCTACAGATCTTCTCTCTGCTGTGATTCTCTAGGCCGTTTGTGGTGGTTTAACCCCAGCCAGCTTGCTCGCTCCCCTCAGTTGCAATGGGGGATAGAATCAGAAGAATAAAAGTGAGGGGAAACTCATGAGCTGAGATAAAGACAGTTTAATAAGTAAAAGTCCCACACTTGAGCACAGCAAAGCAAGGAAGTCGTTCACTACTTCCCATGGTCAGACAGGTGTTCAGCCACCTCCAGGAAAGCAGGGCTCCATCACACGTAACGGTTACTTGGGAAGACAAATGCCATAACTCCAGAAATTACCCCCTTCCATCTTCTTCTCCCAGCTTTATATGCTGAGCATGATGTCACATGGAATGGAATATCCCTTTGATCCTGGCAGCTGTCCTGGCAAATCTTCTCACTGGTGGGATGACAGGAGGAGCAGAAAAGGCCCTGATTACCCAGCAACAACCAAAAGCACCAGTAGACTATCAGAATTATTTCATATCTCAAATCTAAAACATAGCACTTTACCAGGTGCTAGTAAAAAAAGTTAACTCTATCCTGACTGGAACCATTACAACATGTTTCTGCAATAATCCCTTTGGAGAAATGAAACCTGAAGCTCGCTTAGTATGAAAATTTGGATGGTTTAGTTGAGGACAGTTTGTCTTTTATGAAAATCTTGCAACAAGGACCAAGGGTTTTAGTCCTGTGGGAGGACGAGGCTGCCATGACAGTGCAGGGTGATGAGGTACCAGCATACAATTGAAGTGTACCAGCATGGCAGCAAGTGCCTGTACAGGCAAAACTAGAGGAGCTGAGCAAGGAGCTAAAAACTAGAGGAGCTGGGCTCATTGTTGAGGGATCTGGAACCAGGACACCTGGCATTGAGCTACGGGTGTGAATGTAGATTTGAATTTTGAATTTGAATGGAGGGTGGATTGCATGAATAGGAGCAGTGCAGGCATTACAGAGTAGGCTGGTGGTTTGGAAAATGATTTGCAGAAAGGTAGATATCAGTGAAGCTATTTGTGAGCACTGTGTTGTTACAGATTTGGGCAGCCAAGGATTTGGTCTGAACCAGAAGGAGAAAGTAGGAGAAACATGTGGGAGAGGATTTAGTAAACAGCTGGCGAGAAGTGAGATGTCAAACACCATTAGTAAGAGTTCAAAGGGGGAAAGACTTGGTATGGGAGTGTTTGAGGACTCTTGAGTTATAAAACTCTGGTGGCTTAGGACAGAAGCAAGGGATTAAAAGCTGACAGAAGGTTAAAGATGGGGCTTGTATGAGGGTGATTTAGTTAAAAAGAGGCACTGCTTTCCTGTGCATTTCTAGAGAGGCAACTCTGAATTGTTATTTTCCCCCTTTTCCCTCCTCTGTTTAACCCACTTGAAATATAATAGTCCTTTTAAAGTATAAGCATTCTAAAATAAATTGCCATGAAGAGAACCACTGGAAGAGAACATCACTCAGCTAAATAATAAAGATAGTACAATTCTTTAAAGCCGCTTTAGAAACTTGTAGTTAGTCTACCTTGTTGGAAAGTACCTGGCTGGTATGAAAAGGAGTTGATATTTGGATTTAATTATGTTTAATGACAAGATTAGGACTATTGATTTGGAGGAGGTGTGTGAAAGACTTTTGAAAGAGACTATTATAGCTGTGGACTGTGTTTCTTTTCCAAGGGCCAGAACTTCTCTTGAGAGTTGAATGCCTTTGTCTGTGCCTTGGTTTCCTGCGTTGTACCCAGCTGTGTCTTGGGGGCTGGGTGTACTTTGAATACATCCCCTCCTTCCAAGAGCAGCTGGGAAGCTTGTTTTCCATTCCCATTCTTGTGAGAATTGCTTCTGGTATCTGTGTACTAGCATGGGTCTCCGGGGTTCCCAGGAATGTAACCTCAACAGCTGTGCTTGGAATGATGTTGCCATTCCGGTTGGGAGTTCCACCTCTGTCCCTCTCCAGTCCTTGTGGTTCTTCACTGTTCCTACCCGTGCACAAAGCACCTGTTTCACATTTTCTGTAGAACACTTGTATATTCTACCCTCTGAATTAAATCATCTTAATTTATTAATCCAATTTGCTGCTGAAATGACAGCGTTCAAAGGGAAAATTTTAACTGTAAGGATTTGAGGAGCTTTGAGCAAGATATTCAAAATCTTAAAACAAGATTTTTGTGATTATGTCAACTTTCTGACTTGCTAGCCCTCTCCGTTCACTTCTGAAGCACCAGATGGGAACTTCACAGTGATTCTCATAAAGTGAACTGTTCTTATAATATGGGAGGTGTAGATGGTAGGAAGGTAAAGCCTTACTGATGTGTGGCTTCATTCTCTCATACACAGTTAATTTTCAGTCCTCACAGACAGCCTCACGAAGTGTGTGAGAACATTTTGCCTTTGAAAAAATATTTTTCATTATATCATATAAAATTTTGTCAGTGCATCTTCATGTTTGCAGCATGAAGAAAAAAAAAAGAGGTGCCTTCACAATGGTATACAATAGAAACTGTAGTACCCATAAGAATCATTAGGTAACCCCTTGCATCACTGTATGTATCATACCTTACTGCCCAGTTGCAGGAATGAGAGATGACTAGAGAGAAAAGAGGAGCCGTATTATTCTTAAACTAGAAAAGGAGCAGCTGTTTGGGTACTCTCTGTAGCTGTCTTTAGTGGTAGGTGCAGGAAAGATGTTACCTTAAGGACACACTGAAATATGACAATCTCAAGTTAGGGTATGAAAGAAAATATTCAGCATTACAAAGTGAAGCTGCTAAGAAGAATATTATTAAATATAGCTGTTAGCAGTTAACATTAGTTTTTACTTCTGAGGAATTTTATTCCATTTTATTAACATATTTACAATGGTTTTATGATTACATAAAATCTAGTAGTAAACCTGATTGTGAAGTTTTGACAGTTATGTACTTCTGTTCATAAGAGATCTTTCAAACACTGACTGATTTTGACAATACTTGCCATCTAACTCTATCAGTATGCACAACAATGTGTTCTAGATAACTACCCAGTATGTTTGAGAGCAAGCAACACAGAGAGCTCTATGAAAATGTGTGCCTTTGAGGATGCAGCATTAACCTGGTAAGTTCGTGCCTGTGTAAGACAAAAAAAGAGGTATCTGAGCTCAAAACACAAGAACAATTAAGAAAGAGAAAGCACCTGTACAAATCCCCCAAGTTTCAGCTGAATTAGTCTTGAGGACAGGAAGTTCTTACCTGTTTCGTGAAAAATGTTCAATGTGTAGAAGCGCAAAGCCTTATGGGAGTGTCTCAATCGAGGGCTAAAATGCAGTGGAGTTCAGTATATCTGCTCTGTTTGGACTGCTGCCTAGCCAGTCAGAGTGCACATATTAATTAGCTTCTAATTTGGAACTAGATGCAATGTGTGCTGCTTCTTACTTGTAAGTTAGGGCGATGCGGGGAGGAAAGATCTTGAAGATACCAAAGGTAGCAGACTTGTGAATGATGTGTTTACTGGCCAGGGAGGCACACAGGGATTGGCACAGGAAAATAATTTCCTTAAATATGATATTGATTTATTAATTCAGTGGGGATATAGTCTAGGTCTGTAGAGGCAAATTTTGGAGGATATGGGCATTAGAGATACTAAATTTCTTTTGCGGTTTTTTTCACTGTAGTAGATACTGAGGAGCCACATTTTTCTTTCCAGGTAAGGAAGTTCAACTCCTAGGAGATAAGACAGGCAAAACGTGATTTGTGAGACTCCTGTGGCTGGATGGTACATGTAGGAGTTCAGGAATTAATGGTGATGTGCCAAGTGAAGTTTCTACTGAAAGGTGTGGTCAGCAGTAAAGCTGTTACAGAGGACAGAAAGGCAACAAATTCGCTTCTCTGTAATAAGGACCCTAAAAGTTCCTGTAAATTTTAGCAGATATACGTGAAGTTGAACTAAAAATGGAATTGTAATTCACATAGATAAACATAATTCAGTCCCCCCAAAAGACTCCAGAACACTCAACTCGTGTCTTGATCTTGATCAAGAATTCCTTGAACCGAGAAAAACGTCATCTGGTGAAACTGGTTCTTGTTGTTCAAACTTCCAAAAAAGTCTGTGACAAGCTTTCAGCTAGGACTGTTAAGCCAACCAGGTATCTGTAGGGCGAGAGGTAAAGTTTTATTATAGATTGAAACCAGAAAGCAACCAAAAGAATGACCAGCTGGTTTGCTGTGCAGTAAGTGGAGACTGAGGACACAGAATGCACGTGATAGTGTAAAATGAAATATCTGAAAGGAGGAGGTACGTAGTGACTGGCATATTTTTTTTTACCTAAAGAATGAATATAAAAGCAAGTTATTGCAAGGTAATATGGGGTGTGAATTTACAGTAGATTAACCACTCTGTAGCGTTCATCCATGTGAACACAACACTTGTGCAGCTCATGTTTACTACATGAGGCAAGTTCTTGTTACCTTCAGTATGATGTGAGCTACAAGTGTCCAGATGTTCAATTATTGTGCACTTACATGTGTGCTGTAAACTTAAACTTAAGCCTATTGCCTGGTAATTTGTCAGTGTATCTGCATTCTCTTTTTGATTATTATGAGAAAAACTAAGAGAAATTTACCTGCATTAACTGGGCCAGACGATTGCAGTTGTCAGATTGCAGTTGACAATGGCAGATGAAGCTCAGTGTTTATGAACAACTGATTACATACAATCATTTTAACTACTTCAAGTAATAAGTTTTAAATTAATCAGGGAAGAAAAAATGAATTTTATTGTGGAAAGCTCCATGGAGATACCTATTCTAAGTCAAGCGGTAAAGGCATCAAACAAAAATTACTAGCATGTTTTAGGAACAGGATAGGAAATAGTATGTAATTACCTAAGTATCAACTACATGCCCTCTATTGAAAAACTGTTTTCAGTTGTGGTTGCCGTTCCTATTGCCTTCAGTATGTGTAGTGGTTCACCTGCAGTATTGTCAGTGTGTTAATGATACCCAACTGAATTTCTCAGTTCTGAAATTCCTTTGTTTGGTTTGCCTGTGGCCTAGCATGAGCCTAAGGCAGTCACAGAGTTGTTGGAGAATCAAGGTAGATGCACTGGTGGTGAGTTGGGGAATGAAACTGAAGATATACAGTTCAGTGAGTCTCTTTCTTTTTGTAGGGTCTTACTGCCTTCTTGCCTTGATTTGTGATATAGGAACCTTACTGGCTACTGTGTTACTTCTGGACAGCTGGACTAGGAGGGTTCTTTTGCCTGTATCTGCTCTTAGCTCTTAGCCATTGGCCTTTCCTGATGGATGAAGGCTGGGACCAAAACAATCCATATTTTCTGCTGTTTTTCTTACCAGGCGTTAACCCTGAAGTTTTGGTTTTTTTTTTTTTTTTTCCATGTGTGTTTAGCATAAAATACTTCCGTGTGCTTGTATTTTGGGACTTCCTACAGGGAGTAGGACATTAAAATACAGAGCATGTGTGTAGATCTGGAGCCAGGTGGCTGGATCTGGATATGTATGTGGTTTTTTTCCTTTGTGAATAGCATGCTACCTCTCTCTAAAATATGCTGTGAGGTAAAAAGAAGGTTTTCTTCTGCAATGCTGGATCTGTGTGAGGTCCCTATCACTGGCTGGTGTGGGGGGCTGCAGTCGCTATCTAGTATTTTGTGGTTATTAATGCTAGCGAACTGAAGAATGTGTTGAATTGGCCAGCCTCACCCGGAGGAGGAGGAAGAAAAGGAGAAGGGGAAGCCTGGTGGGAGCTCTGCCCTTCTCTGTAAGGGAGAGTGTGAGATTTTGGGACCCAGCTATCATTGGGAATAACTCCAGTTCTTCTAGCCAGGGAGTTTAATCACCAGGATAATATCAGACCACCCAGGCAAGGACCTATACCAAGTTGCTTCCATCTTTGCTCTGCACCCAGTCAGTGCCCACTATCCAGCAGCCAGGATTCCTGCAAACATGCTGACAGATACATATGAAGATGGGGTGGTTTTTTCTGTGGAAATTAACAAGAAGCAGATGAGTTTACTGAACCTTAGTTCAGGGAAGAGGGAGTGAGACAGAATTGGAAGTGACCTTGTGGGAATAATATGCCACAGGAATCCCAAAATAGTGAGCTTCAGCTTAAAAACATAATTGAACAAACACCACTCCTCAGTTACCTGTCGCAATTACACAGTGTGGTACCTTGGTCTGTCTTCTCCTCAGCAGAGGAAAAGTGCCACAAAGCAAACTGCCAGTGTCCCAAAATACACTGCAGAGGTCCCAGTGGGCAGCAGGTCTTTCCATTCTAGCCCTTAAGGAAGCACAACACGACTGCAAAAAGACCATGAAACTCAGGGTGCAGCAAATATTTGCAGAAACTTGGTGGGCATATTTTCCGCACCAAAGGGTTGGTTTTCAGTGTTAGTCCCCTGCTTTGGCTCAACCCACTTTATCTGAGTCTTACTCAGTTTTATTTTCCTGTGTAACCATTTGGTTGCCTTTTACCCTTCCACTGATGGAGAGGAAAGGAAAAAGGAAAAAGGCAGACCACTGTAACTAGGAAGAGGAGTGAGAAGCCACAAGAAGTAGTCTGAGGGATTTATTTCTTTCCTCTTTCGCGCAGCTCTGCACTGCTGCAGGGCCCTATCTCCTCCTCATCCAAAGGCTGTTCACACCAGAGCTGGAGTTACTTTTAATACTTCTAATGATTTGTAGCACCACCAGTACTATAACTGGTTTTAGCAGAGGCTGTAGGAAACAAAAATGTCAGTGTAGCTTCTGCAGTGCTTGAATTGAACCCTTTCTGCTCCGAGGCTCCCAAAGGGAATAGGAGCAGGGGCTTTTGTTACGATGCTGCAACATCTGCAGATCTGCAGGGAGTCACCAAATGGGCTAGCCTGAGCAGCTAGAACTCATGTTATGGGAAAGATGACACCCTCATCATCAAATGTTTGGCAGGACTGTGCCTTATCAAAATCACTCCCTCTGAGAAGTTTTGAGGCAGAGAGTATCTAAATGAAAGCCTGGCTTTTTCAGAAGAAGGAAGGAGGGGGGTTCAGCCCTCCAGAGCAGCAGCATTAACTTGGAGGGTTTTTTCATTGTTAAATGGATGCATACGCTGGAGACACTACAAAGGAATTTGCAAGTTTGTCAGGTTTCCCAGGAATGTCTCTGGCAGGTCTTTGTCTGGAACATTTTCTGGAGACTGGAACGCTTGTGCTCTGTATGCATATGTATATCCTGTAAGCTGGTAAGCTCTGTGAGCAGAGAAGGAATGTCACAGGCCTTTGGCCAGATCAGCCTTGGTACACACACAGATTTCACACTTCCCAGCCTGTTAGCCCCAGTTCTTCCCTTCTGGCTGGTTGCTCCTGCAAATTCAAATCTGTATATAAAATGAAGGTATTTTTGTATGTGGTGTGGTCAGCAAGCTGGCCTGGGTAACAAAAAGGTGGCACTAGAAAAAAAAAAAAATCTGTTTGTAGTAGGTGGCTTCTTCAAGGAATTTGTACTAGGTATAATTTTCAGACAGTGAAAGTGTGTGTGTGTGTGTGTTAGAGATTTGTGGTTTGGGGTTTCCTTTGCCTCTTAAGGAAAGAGTCAGGTTAAGATCCTGTGATGCTTCCCGTACTGGAACAGCCTGTAGGATTCCAGTATCTTGATGTATTAAGGAAGGCAAGACAGGTGGACTGTTTCCAATAGTACTGGAAGAGATGGGTGCTGTTAGACCAAGTTAGATCTAGCCCTCGCTAGATCAGAGGTACATGGGAGCTCTGCAGTGAAGCCAAGAAAAGGCAACACACAGACTAGGGAGAGGACAGACAGATTAACAATGAATATTTAGATTATTGTAGAATCTAGTCATAGTCATCTCTAAAGAAGAAAAATCTAACAGAGAATGCAGCAATACTTGTTTGTTTGGTTGGTTTTTTTTTTTAATGGCAAGTTGTTAGCTCTTCCCCTCTGTTCCTGGGAATATAAGTATTTCACTGATTTTTTTAAAAGCCCCAGGGGGATATGTGTGTCTGAGGAAGGTTTGGCAGATGAAAATATGGTGACTATGGAAGCTGGGTAATGAAAGAATAGAAATGTTTCTTTTTACAAGCTATTGAATAAAGATGGCATTGCTGGATGAATAGTAAGTAATAAAATGGAATTAGAGAATGATTGAAGGGTCCTGAAGGAGTCAAACTCTGTACACATGAAAAAAAAAAAAAAAAGATCAGAAGTCAAAGGAAAGGATGTTACAAATGATGAGATGTTTTGCATGTTTCCGTTCTCTAGTGGAATGCTTCCTTTTTTGAGCTTAGGATACAGTGTTGCCCTGTCTGGTCTGAGGCTTCTAAACCTAAAGGTCTGGTCTGGTCATAAGGCAGAGGACCAGTGATCTCAAGTGTCTTTCCATGATCCCTGTCCAATCTTCTTTAAAGGAAAAAGTTTCTCAGTGAACTGATGTTCACATAGACCTTTGAAACTTGTTGATAGTGTACATCGTGCTGAAAGCTCTGTGGCATTAGGTCTCCTGTTTCAGACTGAACTCCGTTGTATTGAAGGGGTTTTGGGGAAGAAACAAAGTAGGCCTATGATGACTGTTTTTTTGGCATATCTCTTAGTCTTGGTCTTTGAAATATGGCTTGAACTCTGGATCCCTTTCCCTCCTCACTAATCAGAAAGATCCAAATGGAAATGTGAGATTTGTGGAGATGATGCAAGCGTGGCTCCAAGGAAGAGAAATGCTCGGTCTTTAGACTTTGTAGATTGCCAGTCCCCAGCAGTTTATATGCAACAGGATACGTCTGGCCTCTGGCAGAAAAATACTAAACCTGCCAACTGAGGAGTGTGAACTAGGCATTTTTTATAATGTATAGTTTGCCCAGTGTTGTAACACATTGACCAGTGAAACTCAGGGTCTGCTGTTCAGGATGTTGGCAATGAAAATTTAAGTCACTTTTCCACACTCTCCCAGGAGGGACAGAGTAACAACAGCTAGTGATGATGTGTCCCTGTTCACCCTGGTTGCCTCCTGCAAACAAGCAAGAGAAACACTCAAGCCTTTAGGAGGTTTTTCCTGAATCCATGCAGGCTGGTCTGCAGCACTGTTTTTTAAAAATTTACTTTATTTTTAAAAAATTTTTGGCCACTACTAACATTTACTGCTTCAGCTTATTTGAAACCCTTGACAAGATCAAAATGAAAATACCCTATTATAGAAAAAAGGTTAACTCAATATGATAATGGGAAACTATTGGAAGGATAATATAATGTAAATCAGAAATGTGGAAGATACCAAGCTCCTCTTCTGACTCTTGCTTATGTTTTCATAAAGACACTGTACAATAGGTCTTTGTCTCTAGGATGCTATTCATTAGAATCAAATTCTATGCTGGAATTTTCTTCCTATCTGTATTTGGAGATTTTGTATTTCCAATTTAAATTATAAAGGAGATTAGCAAAACCAAACCCCTCAATGCTTATCCAGCACTTTTGGATATCGTTCTGTGTTGTGGTCTTGCTTTTAATCTTAGATTTATTCAGAAATTTCTCAAATTTTTTTTTTTAAGCTTAAGTGTCTCTGCTGTCAAGAAGGTGAGCATATTGCAGTCATAAACTTACCATGTAATGCTTCAAAATTTAAAATAAAGTATTTTGGTATTGTGCAATAACTTGTCTTTTGGCTTATTAGCATTGTATTGAACAAAGTGTAACAGCAGATACATGTAGGTATATGTGTGATTAGATTTGCTCACACAAGGCTCTATTTATTGATATGGCTGTGACAACCCACATGTTCTTCTCTCCCCTACGTCTTGATGTTGGATAATATAATAAGTCAAGTTGATTCTCCTCCTTCCACAAGAGCTTTTTGGGGATTTATTATCCCATTGTATTCTTTGCTTAGCATGCTCCTTTCAGCTTGTGACCTTTTTGCTGCCCCATGAGAGATACTAGCTGTGTATTATCTTGCCTTTTAGAGACTTCACAGAGAATGTGAGGAGAGATGAAAATAGTGATGCTTGAAGTGTGCAGTGCACCACACACAAGTCTCCTGTCATACTGTTTGTGTCAGAAAAAAATATCCTGAAGTCCCTCACTGCTAGTGAAAAACAAACAGGGATCTTACCAAGCAGGAGCATTGAACCCATCTTGATACAACTCAATGTGAAAACTAACTTTATTCTTGTAGGTCCACACCAGTAACCACCTTCCCTGTTTGAGCCTCATTAACCTGCCTTTCTTGTGGTTTTGGTTTTTGTTTTTTTGTAGTGGTTGGGGAGGAAGGGGGGCGTGGGGTGTATTGGCTGTATTTTGGTTGGTTTGGGGTTATTTTGTGGGAGTTTTTCTGGTTTTGGTTGTGTGGGTTTAGGTTTTTAAATTTATTTTGTTTTCCATTACTACAGTTTCTGAAGCTGCAAGCTATTCTTTGTGGGGGTATCTGCTTTGGTGCTATATATCATCCTCTTTTAAGACAAAGTAGGAATTGATTTGTTGCTAAGTATTTGCCACTATAGAGGGAAGAATACAGTTTCAGCAGGTGCCCGGGAGGACTAGTGAGATTTTCTAATGAAGCCACTCTACTGAGCAGAGATGTGCTGGGGCTGCCCCAGCAATTCACCAAGGCAACATCCCAGCAAGCTAATTATAGCAATTGAAATGTCTCAGCGCATGGCATGGTAACGAGCATTGAGACCCATCCGGGTGGGCTGGCTGCAACTAAACCTTGTACTCTTGCTGGTGGTCGCTCCCTCCTTCTGAGTCCTTTGCCTGCATTTAATCCTGCTGTAGTTTAAACCCCTGTCTAGCTGGAATGTGTGAAATGTCCCTGCTACCCATGCTAACCTGTTTGCTTACCTGCTTTGCTATAGAAAGGCAGCTTTCAAATAAGCAATGAAAGGTTTTAGAGGGAAAAGCGTATCACGTTAATAGAGCCGGGGTGAGGTGCAAATTCATGAGACTAAATGATTCTTGGTATCGAGGAGAGAAAATTGGATGATGTAACCTTCATTTCACACACTGTATGTGTTAGCAAAGTTGTGATCGCTCGCTGTTGCTGACAAGCTAAGAATTGTGGATGTCCTGTTTCATTTACTATGTTGGCCTCTGTGTTTGCCTCATTTGCCATTCTTGCTTCTTTTCAGACAATAAACTCTTTGTGGCCAGAAACTGTCATTGTTAGGTATTTGTATAGCGCCTGGCACAACCAGAACTAAACCTAATTTGAAGCTTTCTGTTACTGCAATGAAAATGCTTTAGATTTTAATTAAATTCTACAGAAGACAACAACATTTAAGGGTGAAATAGAAGCACCTCCATGACACCTAATGCTGATTTCCATATAAGACTAAGGCAGATAGGCACTGCCTATTGCTAAACTTGCCCAATATGTTTCACTGTAAGATCTTGTTTTAAATTGCTTGTTACATTCTGAAACTTTATCCATTTGGACTCATGTTTTCTGTGCTTACTGTTCAGTTTTCAGAACACTTCAGGCAAGGTGAAATGTTCCAGCCAAAACCAAGGCTGGATAGAAAAAAAGTACTCTCTGCATTTCACTATCTACAGAACTTTACCTTTAAATATCTTGATCTCCCATGCTTTGGAATAGCAATTTGGAATTTAAAACTTTATCCAAGCTTGATTGCATAATAACTATCTGAAAAGCTTCAGGGGAAATATACTCAGCAGCACCTGCTAGAGATTCTCAGCTTTCTGGAGGTTTCCCTCATGCTGAGGATGCTAAACTAAATTTCTTTGTGTTTGCACCTCTAGAGTTCTGAGGCTTAAGACCCTACTCGACTGTGTTGGGTTGGGAGCCTGTCTGACTTGAATGCAGAATGAGTGGGAATGCTGCTGAGGTGTGGAGAACAGCTAGGACAAGGAGGTTGTGAAATTTGGACCTGAACATAATTTGGGAGAGGACACTGAGAACCATTCAGGTGAAAGGACAGAAATGGAAAGAATGGCAGCATGGTAAATGTGGCCCTAGCTGTTGGAATCTTATTTCTGACTTTGTCCTGTGTCGCATTGGCTACATGCCTTCTAGTCACTACAGAAGTGAGCAGGGGCAATACAGATAAGTCCTGTTTGCTTGGTGCAGAACCAGGTCTGTTCCATGCTTCTAAAAAGTAGCATGTGATCATGTAGTTGAAGGCAGTCATAAACATAATTCTGGCAATGCCTGACTGGGAATCGTAGCTTTGTAACCTTTGCAGTGTTTTGTAACCTTCAGAAAATGTTGGATTTTGTTTTGTTGGCTCTTTTTTTCCCCCCCAGATGTAAACTAATATTTACACTGCTGTAATAGACACCATTAGTTAAGTGTTTAGGCTCTTGTCAGTAAACCAACAGATAGAATCTGCTTACAGATTTTGGTCTTTTAAAAAGATCAACACGGGAAGAATGCTCAGAGAAAGAAACAATGGAATGCATCCTAGATGCTTAAAAACACATAGTTTCTTTAGAACTTCTTATTAGGTGTATGTTTGTTATATGATTTTAGGCTATCGTTAATTAGTGCATTCATTTGTGTGGACAGGTTGGAAGTGGTTGTGTGAGAAGTTTCTCATGTGTTAGAGTTTGCTTCTGAATTTTACATCTAAGATACGTATGCTGTTAGGTTGTGCCTCTAGGTACGCTTAGAGAGGGGTGCAGAGAACAGATGTATATTGCTGGCTTGGTGACACAGCCCATGGTGACTGGGCAGACTCTCTGGTCTCTGCTCAGTGTAATAAGAGCTTCCAGTTTTTTATTAATGCATATAGAGTTAACTTTTCACATGGCAGGAATGTGATGTTGCTGTCTGGGATTTTTGCCCCATCTTTGTTCTTTTCCTTCATTGCTGTTCTGTGCATGGAAGGGTTGTAGTTTTAATGCTAGTACTTGAATTAATCTCAAGCATTCTGGCTGTTGGTGTCCCGTCTCCCACTGCTTTATGCAACCAGCACAGTTTTTCTGCCTTTGAAGATATCCTTTCTCCAGCAGTCTTGCTTCTTGTAGTACATACTCCATCCAATTTACTCGATGACACCTTTTGCTCCTTTCTTTTCATTGTTTTTGATGTCTTTTGTTTTTCTTCCTTCTTTTTTTCCACTTTAGTTAACAAACCTGAACTTGGCAAGTGGAGCTATAAGCAAGGGGAATCCAGCTGCCCAACAGAGCTACCGGTCACCACTCGACAAAAGAGGGTCCTTGTGGGCTATTGAGTCAGACACTCCTATAGCTGACAAAAGATCTATCTCTTCAACAGTCAGGTAAGTTAAAGTTGCTGCTCCAGCTTTTTGAAGAAGAATGCAATGCACTCAGGAGCTCATCTGTAATTTGTATTTGGCTTCTTGCTCAGAAGATAACATCTAAGGGCCTAGTACTGGTTCTTCTCAGGACTATGCTAGAAACTAGGCCTATGAAAATACAGCTATATTCCCAGAGCTGGCATGTTCATGATGAAAAAAGGGCATGGATAAACATGTAGAGTGAAAGGGAAACGTTTGTTTCCCTTGGATTGTTTCTCATCCCTGCATCTGTAAGTTTAGGTGTACTGGTGTTGAGACATTTATGCAGAATACGAAGTTACACCTGAAATCTTCGCTAAGACTCATCTTCATGCTTTTCCCTTGAATATCAAGTTTAGATTGTTCAAAAATAGAGTAGCATATTGCTGTGTTCATAAAAGTTTCTTTTTTTGGATGGCTTCTTTATGTTATTTATTTTGAACATTAGAATTTATATTTATGGCTGATACACTCATGGGACTTGGGGCAGAGGACTGATTCTGCAGTAAAACCATTCTTCTTGGGATTGAAGGATCTTGGAAGCTAGGAGCAAGGCAAGCTTGCTGCA
The DNA here is from genome assembly GCA_013400055.1 of Nycticryphes semicollaris. Classification (NCBI taxonomy): domain Eukaryota; kingdom Metazoa; phylum Chordata; class Aves; order Charadriiformes; family Rostratulidae; genus Nycticryphes; species Nycticryphes semicollaris. The sequence goes on from VXBJ01006922.1 coordinate 334,722, forward strand.
GTAGACTAGGCTGAACACAGGCCCAGAACTGCTGGAGATTTGAGTTCTTCCTTTGTCACTTGAGTAAATATTATTTATTCTTTTGCCCAAGTCTTTATTTTTGTGTTTTAAAATAGATGAATGAGGCAGAGCTTCTCTGACACATGCGTTTAGGACTGGAAAGCACTGTATACATGAAAATATTGATTCTTTTAATTGATGCATGAAAGCTACTGGAAAATGGTGGGAGATGAGAGAGGCAGACATACAGTGCAAAAAGCATGTGACCTGACTGGTTGTCCTTTCCCAAATGGGTTCTTCAATACGAGGATTGGAATGGGATTTGGAAAGCTCAAGTAAAATTACTCTTATTTCATTAGTCACTGCTTTTCATCCTGCCTAAGGAAGAGGAATGTGAGAAATGAATTCCTGGCCTGTTTCTGCTCCAGCACAATGTTTGCCTCTGGGGTTTAGAGTTATTGAGAAAGGTGGTGGTGATTCTGCTCTTGGAGCCCAGCCAGGCGAGCTATTACCTAATCCAAATAAAGAACCCCTCCAACAGGTGTAAACTGCCTTCCCCTCTCACAGAGCCCGAGAGCATGGCAGAGAGTGCAGACTGTCCTGGAGCTTCTGTTCCTTTCTCAGCTCTGCTTGCACCTTCTTCTGAACTCACAGACATGGCTTGAAAAGTATTACTCCTCCTCAAAATCTGCCATTGTAGATCTCTGCAGAAGTCACTGAAATTACCACATAGCTCTGAAATAATTTCAGCTATATCTTACCTGTAGATCTGAGACCCATTCTTTAATGTCCAGAACTCTACTCTGAATCATTTAGCACTGTATGTGTCTTTAGAATGTCATTAGAATGTCTTTAGAAATTCTGCTTTATTTTGTACAGCAATCCAAAAGTCCCTCAAATTGTCCAGCTGCAGCTGGTATAAGATCCTGTCTTGAAACCTTTTATGAACCATTTGGTCTTTCAGTATTTCCCTTGCTCTGTTTTTATCCTCAGAGCAAGAGAGAGAAAGATGCCTCAAAACCCTTTATTTTATTACTTTATCTCCATGCTTGCTTGTATTAAATCTCCAGAATCTTGGGAGTTAGCAGTTTTATGTAAATCTGGAAATGAAAAAAAGGGATTCTTGAGGCAAGAAGGATTACTTGGGATGTGAATTTTTAACGAGAATTCCAAAAGGAATATTAATGTCATGATATATGGAGATGGCTATCTTGTACTGTAAATGCCTTTTTTGCTACTTGATCTGTTATATTGGAGCAAACAGTTCATAGAGGGTCATCTGATGGGTGTCAGCCTGTGCTTAGTGCTGGATGACTGTTTGAAGAAAAGCTTCCTGTTTTGTTCCATTAAGGTTCTGGTCTATCAGTTGTAGAATTCAGCAAGGATGGAAATATTCTGTAAATGGGTCTCTTATCTAGCTTGTACTTGGCTCCAGTTCAAACATCTGCCTCTGAAACTCAGTCCTTACAGTTTTTGTATGGCTCTGTGGTAATTCTAAGCAATTCCAGTGCTACTGAGGTTTGTTTGAAAATTTTATTTTGATGCTTGCAATCTATAGGATTTAGGCTATTCTTATTGACAAATCTTCTTTCTCCCTAATTCCCACTCTCCTGCTACTAAATCAACTAAATGTTTCTCAAAAGAAGTTCTCCCTTCTTTAGTTGAATTCTTTAGGTTGTAGGAGATGAGGTGCCGAATTAGTAGTCTGCTCACTGAAAGGCAAAGATCTTGAGTTTGTAACACAGAGACAGAGAACAGTTCTGGTTATGTTAAAATGTCATTTTATAAATCGGCACTGCTGTGCCTTTAGGGATTATTTCTTTCTGTCACTTTCTTACAAGCATTGACACTATTCCCACTCAGATGATGCCATGATGCCCTACACTTCCACTGTTCCCCAGGCAAAGAAGCCTGCAGAGCTACACAAGGGGTGAACTATTCTGAGTTGTAGATGGGCTTACTTCTGACTACTGTAAAGTGGCTGTCCCTCTGCCACGTTGGTTTCAGTCCTGCCGCTGTTGCCCGCTGTAGCTCACTGAGGCTATGCCAAATCTGCTCTCTCCTTCTTTAACCCTAGTCCTGTCTCAGTGCCCTATTGCAGTTCTATCTCAGTTTATCATTCTGGCCCTCAGGCAGGATTTGTCACCCTTGCACATTCTGCTCTAAAGGCATTAAATGTGGTTACATGTTTTGTAGTAGAAGTATTTGAGACCCCCATATTTAATTTTATCACCATTTTAGTAATGTAATCTAAAGACATCTAATATGAAAGTGATTCCTCATTGTCCAGTGAAGTTTGTCACTGAAGCCAAGACTTTACTAGAACTGCTCTTGAAAAAGCATTCTCTTTAAATGGTTCTCAGTTGCATAATAAAGGTAAAAAAATCAGTTATAAGAGAACGAAGCTTGTTGATTCAGAACCTAAACCAGCTTTTGACTACTTGTTGGTAAATAGTTGTGCAATGCCTAGTGGTGGGGATGGTGGACATTCCTAGAAGCTTCTGGCACTGGAATCTGCAGCTGTTGTGTCACTTTTACTTTCTTTTTTTTTGAAAAAGACAGTGGATTTCTCAAAGAATAACTTAGGCTCTGCAGGTCATTTAATCTCCAAGATCTGGACCAAAACTAGCGAGAAAGATCTCTTTCTAACTGAAACAGATTTCTGTATTTTCAGTGGGTACCTTGCATTCAACAGCCGTCGTCCTTGCTCAGGTTCATCTCTTCGAACTTGTATGGGCAGTCAGCTGGCAATGTTGGAAATGGTCAGTGTTTTCTCAGACCTCTGTTTCATTTGCTTCTTGTTCTTTCATAATACTGTTCTCAAACCTAAAGACAGGACCAACCTAACTCTTCTAAAGTACTCTGCATATTTTTCCCTTGGATCTTCTGACAGATTTATCTAACTTGGTTGGTGGAGACAGGCAAGGAAGTTTTCCTGGTATCAATCAGAGCATAGAATGGCAGTCCAAATTGTACCAGACAGCCTGGGAGGGCTACTGCAGTCAGAAACAACAAATTCCCCTCTTCTCATTGCTTGATATGCCCAAAATTCTTCTTAGCTTATAAATTCAGCCAAGGTGCTCGGGCTAATTGAGAAGTGTTTTGTTGGCAGGCTCTCCAATCTGGGTTAAATTGTATAAAACAAGATTTTCAATTTTCTGACCTAAGGGTTTGCAACTTTAATTTGTCTGGTGTCCTTCCCAGTGGTAGTATCAGCGGCAGCTGCTCAGGGCTTCATGCGCTGTGTGCATATACCTGCCTCCTGTCCAGGTTCCCAAAAAGGTGCTGTGTTGTGTGTTTTCATTTTTATTTTTCCCTGCCTGGAAGTATCAAATGGGGTGAGAAACTAGAAGATGGTGACATTTGGCATCTCAGGCTTTCAGGAACCCCGAAGAGTATGCCTCGTGTCTGGAAATACCTGATCTATAGTAAGTCTGCAGCTTTTTGAAGGCATCAGACTTCGTGCCCATTCACAGCATAGTTAAAGCATTCACATAGTAGGTATTTCTGGGTCACATCGTGTATATTTACTGCCCACATACAAATCAACTGCACAGTATGGTTCCAGGAAATCACATACCATTTAAAATGCTAGGTTCCCATACCATTCTAGTAGCAAATATGTATTAATTTCTATCCCAAAAATTTCACACAGAAAAGTGATTGTGCACTCCACCTTTTTGCACACCCCAGCTCACAAACTAAGACCCCTGTGCCGCATCCCCTGACAAGTTTACGCAGCTTTTCCAGTCCCCCAAACCAGTCCCTTCTTTTTAATCACTGGCCTTCCTGAGGCTCGGCTGGGTAGTGGCTACTTTATATCCTCCTTCCCCACGTAATTCCCACTACTCCTTCATGCTGGTTTCATTTATGGCTAGGCATACATGTACTGCAGGTTCTTGGACGCAGATGTTCTGCTCTGATCATATCAAGTATATGTCCTTTGGACTTGTGAAGATGTGGAAGACTCTCTGATCTCTTTCGAGAGCTTGTTCTGTGCTGATGTAAGAAGCTTCTCTATTTCCACGGAAATCTTGAGTTTTGCTAGTAAGACCTAAGACAACCATCAGAGGCAAACTGTGGCTCACTGGTTGTGACCCTTTGTGTCAAAGGGGCAATTTGCTGCATTTGATGTAAAGGGAGGGTGAAAGTGACTTCATCATTTCCTCTGGTTTTATTTTAAATTTTGCAGGTGTGGAATGTGAAATAAGAAATCAAGCTTGGACCCTGACTAGACAAGCTCTGAAGAGTGATACTAAAATAGTCAAGAGATGTACAAGCTAATGTGCTTAACCAATAGCTAATGTACAAGGTGATTCACACAATGATGGAAGGGTGAGCAGTTGATGGGACAGTCTTGCTTTTTTGCAAGACTCGTGAGCTAGGCCAAAGTGGGCTTAGCATGGCAGAAGCAGCATGAACGTTGCAGTAGGGCCAGTGGGAAAGAGCCGACTATATATGGGCTTGCAGCTCAAAGTAAGGAGGAGAGAGTAAGAAAAAAATCTATTTCTCTTTTTGTGCTGCATTGTCTTTCTGCATCTAACGGTTGATAGTGACTTTATTCTCTTCCAAATAGTTTGTTTCAAGCTCCCTGCAGTTTCTTGCAAGGTAGAGGCTGCCCCACTGGTGTCCTGTGCCCCACTTTCCAAGTGGTTAGAGCCTATTTGTTTGCACACCATCTGGGTGTAAGCGAACTTGGAGGCTGTACTGCACCAATGCCTCTGGAGGAAATGAAGCGAGAGAGCGGTCAGGGACTGAGGGCTACACAATAGACCTTCAGTTCCCTTTGAGTAAACTGCATTGACCTTAACACCTCCCTCGATAACCAGCGCAGAAGTGTCAGAGCAACAGCACTGAGTCCAGCCCTGTGCTAGCATAGCCACGTGTCTGTTCCTTGCTCCTCATACTGCTTGTCCTCTTCTGTTTTCTCTTAATGCATAAATTCATTCAATTTATTTGAAGTGGAGGAGTAATTGAGTGTGGGTACAATGATTTTTTTTTTATAATTTTTTTTTATTTTTTTTCCCAAGGCCGATCCCCTCTCTGCATCCCCTCGACAGCTCTGTCAACACTGATTCTGCCTGTGGTCCTTGAGAAACAGCATTTCTGAGCGCTCCAGATTTGGGGTTTTATCTGTTATTACCTTCTGCTCAGAAGCAGTTTGAGGAGGGTGGGTGAAAAGTGAAGCGCTGCCTGGGTAGCTGTACATTCTTGCAACTCATCCTGTCTCTAGTTTATGCATGTTCTTCCTCTACCCATGCATATTTGGGCCTGTAACAGCCTCCCCCTGCCCCAGCAACCTCTTACTTTTCTTTTTACACATCTCCCAGGGTCACCAGTGATAACTTGCTAACTGTGGAGGTGAACCGACTGACTTAAACTTCAGAAATACATGGCTTGCCTTGTATTATTATTTTTTTTTTATATATATATTTTGGTCACACTAAAGAAACTTGTGATGGCAGGTCCAATTACTCTCCATCCTGCTCGGAAATCGCCCTGAGCCTCAGCACCATGGGTTGGCACAGTCCTGAAGGATCCCTGCTTCCCACAGCTAGGCCTTGGCTCTGTCTGTCTGGAGCCTCCGGGAGAGGAAAGGCGGAAAGCTCGTGACTTGCCCAGACAGTCTGAGGCCTGGCCCTGCAGCCTCGGCTCCCCAGACGCTGTTGAGTCGGACTTGGCTGGCAGCCGCCACGCTGTTACTTTTCCGAGGTAATAAGTGAGATTAATCGCAGGACCCTTTCCAGAGGCGAAGGGGGTTTGGGCTGCGTGCAGGGAGACCGTGAGCTGGAGGCGAGAGCTGGGGCCTCGCAGCAGGGCAGAGTGGGGCACCCACACTTGTGGGGCTTGTGTGAGTGTGGCCTCTCCGCTCAGCTTTGGGAGGCTTTCCTGGAGCTGCAGCCTGGGGTCTGGCCCTAGCTGAGCCCAGGGAGCATGATGTCTGTGTTACCTGTGTCTGTTAGCCTTGGGCAATTGCAGCTTTTGCAAACAGCTCTCAAAATTTGAAGGGGGCAAGTTTCTCTTTGACTGCATGACTTCCTTTCAGAGAAGATATGAGGATCTTTCCCATTATTCCCAGTCAGCAGCCCATGTTGGTAGGTAGAGAGGAGTTACAGGAGGGGTTTCATACCTTTCCCCAAGCCAATAATGTGTAACGGTTTTGGGTTTTCTCATTTCAGCTGCTTCTGCAAACTGATGTTACTGTAGTATAAACATAAGGTTTGCAATTCTGGACTGGGCTGCTAATCTGTCTAGTTCTCCTGTCCTGTGCTTAGGAGCAACTACCCCCACTATCTTTAGTAGAAGCACAGGGAACGTTCTGATGGACACCAGTGAAATTCCCTGCTTTGGGGGAGAAAGCTTGCTTTTACCCTCCAATTGGCTGGCTTGTAGTTCTCACAGTACTTCACGTTCTACATAGACTAGTGTGGATGTTGTCATTAATCATATATTTTTACTTTCTGGAAGATCTGTAATCTCATTGAGCTGTAACAGTGAGTTCCCCAGATGATTTACATTATTACATTATTATTTTGAATTATTCGAAAGGTTTTTAATTTTTTCCCCAAATTTGCTAAAAGTCTCTGTACGCTTATTACATAAGGTAAACAGAAATGCTTGATTTATTTTCTGCACTATTTATTCTCCATGTTTCTATCATCTTCCTTCTTATTTGTCTCTCCTAAACTAAACAGTCCAATTCTTTTCACATTCTAAATGGAAATCTTCCCAGCCTTCTAATAATTGCCTGGCTGTCTTTATAGAGATGACAAGAAATGAAAACAGTACATCAAGTAGGAGTAAAACATTGGTTTTATGTAAGTAACACTGTTGTGTCTTTATTTTCTAACCCATAACTTACATATACTAATATCTTGCTGGCTTCCGACCATGCTAAACACTGAATTTCTTTTAATATGCCTTTACTTTTCTTTGATTATTGCAGTACATATAAAACTGAGGAACAGCTATAGGCAGTTTGTGCTGATACAATTATATTTCTCTTTTTTTTTCCCTTTTTTTCTTCTCCTTCACCAGTGAACTCTTCTCTTCCTGCTTTCAGCTGCCACCACCTGAAAGGATTTTGTTGGCTGTGATGGAAGTCGCATGCTGGTTTCTATTCTAATAAGCAGCTAATTTGATATAGAACAATTTGAAATCTTTTAGTGTCTTGCACTACTTGACTCATACCTCCCCACAGCAATCCCTCATCTTGGGTCTCTTCAAAACGTCCTGTAAAGGTTCTGGATATATCATGTGGCAAAGTGACCAGCGGATTCCACTTTCCTCTGCATTTATTTAAACCTCCCAATCACCATTAAAATAGCTTTCCAGTGTGGAACTCGGGGGGTTAATGTGGCTGTAGTTCTCACTTTGGGGGGGAAAAGGAATCTATTGCTTATAGCCCTCTAGGAATGAGGGGACCCCCATAGTTACAGTGTAGTGCTCTGTGGGAGCAGCTCTGGCTATGGTAGCCTTTCTCTTGAGTTCTGAAAGGGTTACAAGGGAACCTTGGCTGCTTCTTTGAGCTATTTGGAAAGGACAGGCCTCAGACAGCTTGGCAGGAACCTGGGGCCCTGTTTTTTCCAGCCCAGCCCTTCCTTCTGCACGGAGCTGTCAGGGAATCCCACGAATGTCTGGTTTCTTCCCTTTCCTAATTCTTTTAGCAATATTTTTCTCTGTCTCTGTCTCTTCCCCACAGAGGGACCTTGAATTTTGTCCATCAATTAGCCTTGCAGGTAGCAAGGTAGAAATGAAAGCTGAGCTCTTGAATTAGTTCACAGTTGTGCTGCTGAGAAGGGCATTGGGAAGTTTCCCAGAAGAGCGTCCTTTCTGGCCTGGATCTTAGGGCAGGTCCGTCTGGCCTAAGAACAGAGGGATTGAACTGGGCCCATCTTTGAACTGTGCTATTCCTGTGGGTCACAGTGAAGCACTTTGAAATCTCAGAGCTGCATGTTCTGTATCCTCCCCACCAGACACACAACAGAACACTGCTTGGTAAAAATGGAAATCCCCTTTGTAAGCCAGGCCTGTGAAGGACAAGACAAGTTAGTAACCTTTCCTTCATTTGCCTCATGCTCTCTGGGCCTGTCCTGGAGATGAACTCATTGTAAATATTTTGGAGATTTCCAGGTCTACCCTGTACCTTTTCACTTCAAGAAAATGGAGGTGCCTAGAGGGTAGTGTTGGAAAAGTAGTTCAGTTACTGGTGAGAGCAAAAGGTCTTGAGCAGCTGTTTTGAAGAGGCTGGTGTTGTACAGCTGAGGCAAATTGAATTAGGATTGGTAAGTCTGTCAGATGTTGGGAGCACGGGGTGTGATGTGATACCCATGTGGAAAGCCACCTTTCCAGGAGGCAGTCCCTGGACAACACGCTGAAGTCATCAGCTCAGACAAGGCAAGTGTTTCAGTGACCAAGTACGAGTGCCAAAGTAGGAGGTAGCAAAAGGGGCCAAAGGGTTTTCCTTCCTGCTAGGCTTTGTTTTGGGGCTACCTTCCACTGAACAGTGAAGTTTTCACCACCAATGCATGTTCACATTTTCCATCCAGGCCGAGGTCATGCTTTAGCTTGGCTTACTCAGGTTGAGCGTGGCACTCCTTGGTGTCTTATCCTGTGACATAAATGAGAATTCCCTGCCAAACGCACAAAGAAAAGCATTAGTCAGCCTTTCCTATGAAGATCCTGCTTTGTCACCTAATTTTCCCCACCTCTCAGACTGGGGAGTTTTGTAGCTGACACAAGAGTTTGTGAACTGTATGCTGCTGGCTCCATGATAGCCTGTTGTTCTCCAGGGCTACTTTGGTCTGCAGGTATCAAGCAGCAGCTGTTTGTGAGCTGTGCAGGGCTCCAGCATTCAAGAAAAAACTCTTTTGAAAAGGGGGAGAGGGGGAAAAAAACTCCAAAATAAAAACCATAGGAAGTATTTAAGCTGCCCTATGGATGGGGAGACAGCTTTGCTTGGTGATCCCATTCACTAGTTTGTAGCTTTTTAAAGTGCATGTGTATTGTGTAATCTTAAGAAGATGGGGCTACCAGAACTCTACTGTGGAATGCCAGCTTTTTGTTTAGGGAATAGTGTGAATTCTAATAATGAGTAACATTTGTGGTTAGCAGTACTTTCTTAGTCTTTACTCGGCACTGTATAATATCAGCCAGTGAGTAGTTTGACCAAAATGCTCTGGGTAAGACAACTTGGTTAGTAATGAGGAAGAAAGCATTTTGGTGGCTCAAGGAAGTTGGTTATTGGATTGTCCAGAACCAGTGCCAATTACAAAGAGTTTTTAACTGCACTGCATTATTAAAGGTAGGTTTTTGCAATGTCAGGATGGAAATACTGATGTATCCAGAGTCCTTTATCACAAGCAGTTATTTCTAGGGTTTCATTCTGTAAAAATAGTTGAAAGATTAATATCCTTTTTAAGAAAAAAAAAAAAAGCTAGGTGGTGCTTAAAGATACCACAGTTTCCACTCTCCTGTTGCACTCACTGAACTTTATATATAAAGATTCTCATCCAATTACTGGCAACAGCAAACCAGGTAGGGAGAGGCCAAGACAGCCTTGGCTGATTCAAGTCTACTGAAAACTGGCCCTGAACAACCACCTTTTGTAAAAGGAATTTCAAAGTGAGAAAGCCTTATCAAAGACACTTTATGTTCCAGCTGCTGGTATCCATGATGTTGCATGGCTCCTTTGCTTGAATTTCACATTGCATCTGGCTCTGTTAGTGTCTTCCACAGCCCTTTCTATCTTTCTGCTGTCTGGCACGTGGGACTTGCCTGAAAAGTTAGTCTAAAAAGATTATCTGGCAGCGCTGCGCATGCTACTTGGCAGCTGTCTGTCAGGAATGCTCAGCCTGGGCAAGAGTTACCCTTTGGAGCAAAAGGGCTGTGGCTTATGTGGTCTTAACCTTTTGTATGCATTAAGAATTCTTTATTTGCTTGATGCTGGAAAAAAAATAATTATAATCTTCTCTGTGAAGAATGCAGCCAAGTTGGGCTGTGAATGTCTTCAGTGTTGAATTGAATTTTCTTCAAAATTCAGCTCAAAACTTTCAGTTTGGTAGACTGTATGAAGAAGGGGAGGAAACCTCAGGTCTGGACCATCTGTTTCTTTTTCGATATTGGGATAAAGATGCTGATGAGTAAAGAGGTGTCAGCTTCTCTTCACTTTAGCATTTTGAAAAGCTGTGGATGCCGAGACTTGAAATTGAGTAAGTTTTAAGAATTTTGGTTCTTGCTGCTGATGACTGAGTATAGATCTGCAATGAGATAATAGTCATACCTACAAAAGCTTGACATTACTCAAACGTAATCTGAACTTTCAGATCCACATCTCTTTTACAACTGTTTTAGCACTTTCAGGGATTTTTCTTTTCAGAGATTTTAGCCACAGAGCAGCACAACTGGAATAATAACCTTCATAGGTCAGAAGCTCAGGTTTGACACCAGTGTTGGTCTTCTATGGTACTGATGAGTAAGTATCTAGGATTAATGGCTTCTGTCACTTATAAACAATAATTCTGAATTTCAAATGAGAACTTCTGAGTAGCTGTTAAAGACAATGTACTGCTTACACTGTACTGACTTCTACTTCCTATGGCTGTTTCCTCGAACTGTGGTGTTAGGAAAAAAACTTCAAATAACTTGTCAGAGTGTTCAGTTTAATATATTTCTGATCCAGCTCTATTAGAAGACACTTGTGTGTAAGATTTTTTTTTTTGACAGTATCATGATCAGTATCATGATGGTAAAGATTTTGGCTTCTCTGTAAATATCTTCTGGTGGATGATACTTTGAACAGCAGTTAAAGGCGTTCCAGCTCAGACAGTCAACATGGCAAAGAGAAAGCATTCTTATCTGTTGTGAAGAAATCAACAAGGAAAACAGTATGTGGAAGACCTAAGGACAGGCTCGTGAAACTGAGACGCCCAAAAGTAATTCTTCAGAGACTTTGCTGCTCTTAAGATGAAGTGTATATTCATAAAAGCATCTCTTTCCAATGTAGAACTGCATGTAGTATCTCCAAGATATTTCCTCACAGGAGAGTGAGATTTTGGTTCCTACTGACAGCAATCCCCATAGTCTTCTAGTTTCAAAATTCCTTACAAAAAAAAATTAAGAAAATATAGGNAAATAAAAAACTTAATAGGTACTGGTAAAATAATTTTGAAAGCCCAGTTTTAATAATTGGATTAATTAAATCTGGATCCAGTCCTTTTTTAGTCACTTAAATATTTTGTCCTTCTGTTCAGGATGTTGTTTGTGTAACTACTACTAGGTTTTTTTTCGAAGGTCAGGGTGATGTTTCCACTTTCCTGCTGCAGATGCTAACCCAAATGATTTAAATATGAAAGTATACTCTCTGTGTAATGAGAATGAAAGATATGCATGTATTTCTATGGTTTTTTGAGGCATAGGAGACAGAGTATGATTCATGTAGTGCAGTGGTTTTCTTTATTGGTATTTTCTGAGTAGCATAAACTCTTTGTGAACATTTCAAAACCTGAATGTAGACATTAGGCCTGTGTTACTGAGGAGCATTTCTGTAAAAGGGAGAACTGTGAGTAA
>VXBJ01006922.1:346465-413326 GCA_013400055.1 Nycticryphes semicollaris
GTTTCAAAATTCCTTACAAAAAAAAATTTAAGAAAATATAGGGCTTATCCCTTATGAACAGTTCCAACAAAGGCTGTCTATTAAAATTTTTTTGGAACAGCTGCCTTTCATAGTTTGGTTTTGAATATTGAGAACTCGCTAATCTTTCTTCAAATTTGTAAAACCCTCAAGAAGGAGCTTCTTTTAATGTTGAATTAATTTCATTAAAAAACCACAGGAACATTAACTGTCTCTGTTACCTGTTAANTTTGTGAACATACTATGACCTCTAAAACATTTCAAAACCTGAATGTAGACATTAGGCCTGTGTTACTGAGGAGCATTTCTGTAAAAGGGAGAACTGTGATGCTGGATAATTTGTTGTTCCCGTGATTCACTCAAATTACTGAAATTCCTACTACCATGTAATTTCATAGATTGTCAGAATGCATGGTGGTGTGCATCTTGTTTATCGAAATCTTGGTCTGATGTTTATGGTGTATATCATTAGGTAGCAAAACTAGGTAGCAGCTACTCTTGTCACTCACTTTTAGGGTTTTTTCTTTTTCTAATGTCTGTTATTCATCTCTATGCGAGAGCTTGCTTACTGACTTACACTCCAGGTAGTCTCTAGAGAGCCATAAACACAGCATACAATATGGAAGGTTTGCAAATGTTACTATGTTCAGCTCAAGCCATCTGGAGGCCGTGTTTGGACTCGTGTTTGTCTTTTCACAGAAAATGGGTCTGCAGTAATGTGTCAGTTGTGGTCTTTGTGAGAAAAGTCTATTTAGAACATTTGCTGAAACATGACAAAAAACATCACATATAAAGAATGGCATATAATGGAGATTTCTTGATTGGACACTGGACACTATTGTTATTGTCTTCTCTTGATGTGCCTTATCTATTATAGGAGGGGACTCTTGAAATGACATTATTCCATTAAGCGGCTGGGATATTTCAGGCTGTCCTTGTAAGGGTTTAGCATCTGCAGCTGCATCTTTGATGTGCTCATGCTTAGCATTACATGCAATCACTTGGTGAAATTCCTGAGGTAGTGATTCCATGGTTCCCATCTGTGTTCTTGAGTCTGGGAGCTTCTGACTAATTATACAATTTTCTCTGTACGCTGTAGGAAACTATTCCATTTTGGCTCTAGAAAAAGGGATTGGGTTGGACTGGAATATAGCACTGCATAACTTTTTTTTTCATCTTTAACCACAAATTCCTCTGAAAGCTATTGCACTTCCTCTGAAGATACCTGCTCTTGGCTTTTGGTTTCTAGAGTCATTAGAAATATTCAACACCCATGTACAGTCCAGAAGTCTTAGTGATTGAAAAGCCTACCTAAAAATCAGTCATTAAGGAACCAAGCAATGTTACATCCCTAAGGAAACAGCACCATCCCTAGATTCCTATTCTTCTCAAACCCTGAGGCAAAAAGATGGATGCATTTTGGATGACCTCTAGAGCTGACACAGCAGCACTGTAGACTCTTCTGCCCACGCTGGAGGGTGAAATGTGACAAATGTGAGTGCCCGTTCAAATGGACAGAATCTAAAAGGTTTTTTTCTAGGTGCTCAGTGCTTACAGTCTCTACCTCCTGGCCTGCAGTTGTAGGCAGAGGTAATAATCTCATGAGAAATACTTCAAGCTCTAGGTGATCCAAGTAAGTTTTTTGCAATTTGAACATATCTTGCAGACATGGTCTGACAGAGAGGAATCTCTCAACAATTCCTAGACGAGTCTGGGAACTGCCTTTTGGAGTGTGCCAGCTCTTTGTACTATACAGTATAATTATCTGAACATCCTTTTACTCATCTTCCTCTAATGACAGACTTTGTCTGTCATCAGACTTAGCAGTTTCCTGGAGAAAGATGATATTGACCCAGTTTACTGAGGTAAGCCTGTGCTTTTTCTGTAGTTTCAGAAGTGTAATCGCAAATTCCCTGTTCTCTGTGCTTAATTGTGGTCTGCTTGGTCAGCAGTGCGTCGCTGCCTGCTGGGGAAAGAGGGAGACAACTGAATGATTTGGGGCTCTCCCACAATTTTCCACTTCACCACCTGCTTTGGAAGTTGCTGTAGAACTGCCAAACATGCTGAAGTGGTTAAGTGTACCAGCTCCTAAAGAAGCTGAAGGGGAGGAGTGGTTCTTGCCTGATGGGTTTTCAAAGGGAGCTGAGACTTTGAAGTTCTGTTTTAGCAGCTGCCAGGTATGCTGCCTCAGCCCTGTGCAGCACTTCTGCCCCCAGCCTTATTGCATTGCATTCTTCTTTACAGTGCCAGGATGGAGAGAGGGGAAATAACATTAAATTAATTAAAGCAAGAGTGTGGGCATTAGCAGTAGTGTTGCTTTATTATATTTTACCCTTTGAGTTATAGTGCCTTGTGCCACGTGTCAGTGAAGCACCTTGCACTTGTTTGGATCTATTAGAGTAATAAATTTCACTTTGGTTTCCTTTGCCTTCCTAATTACTGTGTCCTCACCTCTCTTCTGCTTTATGTCCTTCCCAAAATAATCATGCAATTTGTAATCTTTTGTTCTGTAATGGACACATAAAATAGGCAGAGATTTGCATCCGTGATGCCTCAGAATTCCTTGCTGAAACTAGAGGGACCATATCATCTTTCCTATAATGAAAGAGAGACGGAGAAATGTGGCTAAACCAAGACTTCATACAAAGCTTGTGTTAAACAGAACAGAGACCAGTCACTGCTGTATCTGCTGGAGGCTGTTAGCTCAGGCCTTCCCTTTTACTCACTTAACTCTTCTCTGCCAGAAACAAGGTGCTGTAAGCTCAGTTTATTCCACTAAATACCGAATCTTTTTGATAACGTGAACTCCTCTGTGATTTTTCGTGTTGAAACACTGGCTCACTGGAAATGTTGCAGGCTGAGCTCTGTTTTCAGGCAAAGAGGTAGATCGATCCCGATAGGAGGTATGAATTTATGGAACAACATTAGGAGTGGAATGGGAACCGTATTCTGTATAGCTTAAAACAAAAGACCAGCAAGGAGGCCAAAATTGTCGTACACTGGAATAGCCTTTTCTGGCAAGGCAACATGCTTCTGTGGTATTAATCCTTGGAGGACAAAGTGCCAAAAACTGGGGAGATTCTTGCTCTGCAATACTTTAAAAGCTTGCTTTTCCAGGTGAGGCTTTATAAAAATAAAAGTCTTTCCACTCTTTTCTTCTAGTTCTTTATAATTCAGTCTTGGTATGTCACCACCAGTTTATGGAGGCAATAGAGGTGGGCAGATGCTTAGAAAGTTTTGGGAAGGAGGTGCACTGGTGGTTTTGTTCCAGTGCTGGCTATATATTTTTCTAAAATGTTTTCTCTTTCTGAACTAAGAATTGATAACATGTAATTCAAAATTGAACCTGCCATTCTGTTCTGAAGTTACTTTTTTAGGCTGCATTTCAGCTATCAACAAAATACGCCACATTTGTTTGAAAATTACCCTATGGATCTTTAAGGCAAAATTCTTTTCTGAAAAGTAGTTTTCTGCAAGTAGGATATCTTTGGAGGATTCTTAGAAGGAACATTACAGATCTGGAAAACTTCTGACAGTTTTAGATTGAGAAAAGCGTTGATAGGAACTTGTGTGCTTTGATTGAAACCAGCACTTCCACAAAGTACCTTCCATTACCTGTAAGGAAGTCGAGTGGCCAGTGGAGTGAGGGGAAAAATAGTTCTTACCTTTTACAGTACAAATACAGCCTTGTGTGGCCACCATGAGGCTTACAGGGATTCCAGAAGGGATTTCCAGAAAAGCCAGCTGTAGAACAGATAGCACCACACCCCTAGGATCACTTTGGTGCCAATGTGCCAAGCAGTTCTTTCAGATGGCTGTAAGTCTGCATGTCATAGTTTGTGTGTAGTATCTATCTATGATCTCTGTCTTTGTATTAGTAGCCTTTTTGCTTTATTTTTTTTCCCTGCAATGCGTGTGGTAGGATAGTCTTTTCTATGCAGCGTATACAGTTGCTGGGTCAACTTTTGCAATAGGTAAAAACCCCAGGCTAGTATTCTCTCTTTGTGGATCTGGGTGTATTTCACCACCACCATCCCCTGATTATATTTTATATAATCATTTTGTTACAGACTTTAGAAAGCGTGTGCTGACACAGTCACCTCTTCCTGTTCTTTCTCTAACCCATTGCTAAGCGTTCGGAGAACCACAGCAAGTGAGTTCTCTTTGTATAGGAAGTGGAAGTAAGAAAACTTTCTCCCTTAATTCCAGTGTAACGGAACTGCAAAAGGAACCTGAGGAGGAAAAATGTTGTGTTTTAACAGGTGGGGAGATTGCTCTCAAATTTCCTGTCATACGTTGTTACCTTATCTAAGCCTCCTTGAGGGACAAGGGGCACGGAAGCTACATACGGAAGCACGTTTATAGCATGGAGAAAACATGAATGCTAGAGATACCCTTTGGCTAGCATCTCTGTGCCATTTGGCTTAGGGGACTGTGTAAGTCTATCATCTTTTTATTGGGAAACTCCTTTAGCTTCATTACATTGGACCTAGATTGATACATTTCGGTTGTTTCAGAGAAAAGGTCTTTTGAGGACCTCTACTCTGCCTTTGTATCAGTGCTTGGGGAATAATTCAGAAACAAGAGACTGTTAACCACAAGTACAGCCTCACAGCAAGGACCCAGAGAAGTAACCTTTAGTTCTTGTTTTGTGTTGATTCTTACTTTACTGTATTGCAGCAGGTAGATGTTATACAGCCATTGTTGTGTTACTGAGTGGTAGCAGCAGATGCATCTTGTTGGTGCCACGCTGCTAACTGACCTCTTTCAACTGGAGCATTTCTCCTAATATGACTGTGGCCCAGTCATAGGTTTCAGGTGACACTTTTCACAATCCCTGATTTGGTGAATTTGTACATCTTTGCTCTGGAAGTGCAGAACAGATTCCAGCCTCTCTTTTAGATATATAGATTATAAATGTAGAAGTGCTGCTTCTTTTGTGAAGTTCTGTTTTCTGGCTATAATTCTTGGCCTTGAAATTTATGAGCATGATGTCAGGGAGCTGTATACTTCAGCATGCTTCATCCCCATAGACAGACCATCTAAGCTATCAGGTTTATCAAGTCTTCTCTAGGAGATGCTTTTCAGAGGGTCTTCATCTACCATGTAACAAGGTGATAGGGGTACCAGATGTCAAAGTTGGTTGCTTTCATACACTTCCGTGCAAATTTTGTGGAATCTAGAGGGTTGTCGTGTTCTTTAGAGGTTTGTGTACTCACCATTTCATTTTAGACAACAAAAAAATCTGAAGTTCGGAGCATATGACATCTCTACTCCGTGGTTATGCAGCACAATTAAAAAAAAGTCATTTGAGCCTCAAGTGGTACGAGACCTGGACAGCACAACCCTTGAGGAATCCTTAAGGGCAACCCTTGGTGTAATGCCATCCTGTGCTATGTCTTTTGGGAGGCTGATGGTGTCAGGGGCATTTAGCTCTGGGGCAGAGGCAGAGTGTCCTGCAAAACTTAACAGCCCGGGGTTGGTTGGTTTGTTTATTCTTCTCAAGTGCTCTAGATTTCACCAGTTTAGTCCAACCATAACTTTTCACTTGCCTCTTGAGACTTGAACAAGGGGCCTGAGCTGCTTTCTTCATTCCCCATTCCCATATTCAGTGGGATCTTGCAGCTGCTACTTGAGCACATATAGCAAAGAGCACCACACTCTGGGAATGCCTACGCAGGAGGAAACTTCATGGAAAATATTAAGGAGAAAAAAATGTGTTTGATGGACTTTTAATATAAAAAGGGGAAGGAAAAAAAAAAAAAGAAAAGGGGGAGGGGGGAGATTTATTCACTGTAATAGGAACCAAATGTTGGCTGGGACAGCAGCTGCACTCTCACTCTTTCCCTGTAAACTGTGTGATCGGCTTTTCAAAAGAGGCGTTACAGGGTGCAGGGCTAACTTTACTAACTTAACCCTTGCCTCTCTGGAGAGAGGTAAGGGATATAGGTTTCCAGGAGAGAGATTAATGACTTTAATTACAGACCCAGTCATCAACATATTCTAGACAGATAGCGCTGCCCTTTTACTGTTTTCATCCTTGTGTGCTACTGCTGCTATCCACCCATGCAATGCAAAATCTGCTTGGGTAAAGCACTGGAAAAAAAAAATGGTGAAGAATAATAAGAACACATCAGTCTTTTCCAGTTTGGTTTTCTATAAACTTGCCGACATTGACAGAGGAAAAGTAGAAGATTGTCAGTACAAGTCATGTTTTGCGTTGATCCACTCGATCCATGCTAGGATTTTACAGTGGAATCTCTGCAGTGAGGAATACCTTTCCCATCTCTGTAAATGGTGTGGCATTGCATCTAAGTTTCTGGTAATTTGAATTCTATGGATGTATATGTTCACCCCAGAAACTCTGCCTGGACTAGGACAAGGGATTGAATTTAAAGTGGCGCTTTAAGCATTGTCTAAGTCTGAATGACTTATCTTTAATCAGAGCGGAGCTAGACAGTCCAGTGAGCTAACCTCACTCAGAGTCTACGAGCTCTGTCTGAATTTCATTAATTAGTACTTTGAAACTGGGGGAAAGACAGAGGGGAATGACACAACACACTTCTGGCAATTGCATGTCAGATTTAAGCAGGTGATCTTCCCCAAGGCTTCCTCATGAGAGCAAAATGATACCAGGTTTCTGTGTTAGTCTTATTGTATGTATGTCTTGCTGTTAAAATATTTTATTTGCAAGCTTGGACTGGGTTTTCAGGTGTGGAAGTATCTGCAGGAAACATGACGGCAGAACCACCTTCCACTCAGGAAAGCCTGCCCCATGCTTGCACTAAGTGAGGGTAGAAAGGCTGGGTGACTTTGCTAATCTAGATCCCATGGAGCAGATACGCTCAGTTGCCTTCATTGCCTCTCCAGTGACCTGATGAGCCACAACAGGATGAAGGTGTTGAACTTTGCCGCCAACAGGCTGTTAGTTTTCTTCTTGATTTAGCCTTTCTACTAGTGGGTTTCAAAGCTGCTATGTGCAAAGAGAATAAAAAAAAAATACAGTGTTGTTTACCTGCCAAGTATTCCCCAGATCAGAGAAGCTGACAGTATTTTGTAACTGACGTGGAGCCAAGGATGCTACTAAGGGCCCAACAAAAATGCGCTCCACTGAAGGGTAAATATTTCATTTCATTTGCTGAGAGTGGTAAGTTTAGTGCTCCCGAAAGTGAGAGATTGATAGTATCAGCTAAATCTAAGAGTAGTTGAGGTAGATTAGGCCTTGCCTGCAAAGGTTTTCCAGTGCTCTGTTATCTCTCACCCTGCCCTACCTCTGCTGGGCTATCACAAGACTGTTCTGGTGCACCTCATTTCTAACCCGCTTTCACGACCTTGCTGTATAGGGAGAACCAGGACCTAAAATGCACTTAATTCCTCATCTGCAGCAGAACTGAGTAGGCACTACACTGCCTTTCTTGTAAGAAAATATTTTTGCTCCAAAACCCAGGTTTCTCAATGACAAGGAAATAGCAGGAATAATATTCAGAAGCCAGGGAGCAGGATATAAATTATACAGCAGCATATATCAGAAAAGAAGGAAGTCCGTGAACTTTTGATAGGACTTGTAGAATAAAAAGGAGTAAGAAAGCAGTGGGTTTTCCCTGTATAGCTGTTGGGCATATACAGCTGGAATAATGTACTCAATTTTGACCATTTATCTAGCCCCAAACGCTGATAAAGTGGAAAAAAAATCAGAGAAAAGCAAAATACAATCACAGGCCAGAAGGGACCGAGTTGAAGAAGAAGATAGAGTTAAGTGTGCCAAGGCTGGCTTAGCGCAAAGGGGAGGCATAGCTCTACTAGTGAAGCTTTAGACCTGAAATAAGAGGAAAGTCATGCAACAAAAAAGAGAAAATATAAGTCTGATTGGAAATCTCAGGGAAAATTCTTGCCACTCAGCACATACCTGCCTGTGGAGTTGTGCAGCTGAAGATGTGACACGAGGACTCATCCAGCCACTGAAACATGTGCTAATCCTGCACCACAAGGAGATGAGTTGGATGGTTTTGTTTTTGAATAAAATTCTTGTGACAACATCAACTCTCTCAGTTGAAAGGGAGAATTGTGAGAATAGCAGAGGAGGACTCCTGACATTTGCTAGTAATTATGCACATTAAAATGTTTTGGGTTGCTTGAATTGCGCCTCTGGTAGCTATTACAGTTAACCTGTGAATGGATCTGGAAATTGTAGTTAAATCCAGAGAACTTTTCATGTTCTTTACCTAAACCAACTTAGTCCCAAGGCTTTTCACATGGACCTCGTACATTTTCTGTTGTCTCACGGCATGAAGATGCTGATAGTAAGAGCCTCCTGTGTAGGTAAAAGTAGCTTGAGCTGCTGGGAAAGCGGGGAGATGGAGAACTAAGACTGAAACTATTACAAGAAGTCTGCATCTGTGCCTCATCACTAAGAAGGGAAAGTTTGATTAATGATCAGACAGAAACTCTCCTACTTATCTGCAACACCTTCATCATGGGAGATTGTATTTGTCGCTTTGAACCGCATTTGGAATCAAAATGCATTTCCACGTGTACTGTGGAAAATACAGGCTGCTCATTATTAGCTTTAAAAGCTTTTCCCTGGCTTCTCTTGCAGAGCTCCAGAGCGGGTTGTAGGCCAGGTGATGGCATCCTCATTTTATACAGGCTGGCTGGTTCCTGCCCCTGCCCTGTCCCCAAGTACCTGCACCGTGGCTGGTTCTGGACAGCTCCCTGCCCCTCAGGAGAGCTCCAAAGTCCTGGGCAGAGCTCTTGTAGGGACACAAGGAATGCTTTGTTCACACCTGGTTTTTTTTGGAAAGCTACCTTTACCTTTATAACATTGCTGCTGCTGCTGGTGCTGTGTTGCAGGGGCTTGCATATTGCAGCAATCAGAGCTAGAGATCACGCTAAAACGCAGATTGTTGCTGACTAAACTGGACTGAAGTCATTCTTTTGTAGACGTTCCTGATAACGGCAGAGGCCAGGAGCAAACCATTCTCAAAGACTTGTTCTGTT
Source organism: Nycticryphes semicollaris (assembly GCA_013400055.1). Classification (NCBI taxonomy): domain Eukaryota; kingdom Metazoa; phylum Chordata; class Aves; order Charadriiformes; family Rostratulidae; genus Nycticryphes; species Nycticryphes semicollaris. Next base: position 355,481 of record VXBJ01006922.1, read on the forward strand.
TTTCAATTTTGAATTTATTGCTTTTGAAGCTGAGGCTAGAGAAAGACAAAGAAAGGCCTTGAGGCAAGCAGCGCTGTGAGGGGCCCGACAGTCCTGCATCCCAGCCAGGCCCCCAGCGTCCTGGGCTTTGTCCCACTATGTTTATCATTGCTCCATAGCCAGCCCAAGCTAGGGCCTATTGTTAGGGGTGGAAGAAGCATGTAGTGTGCCAAAGAAAATGTTCTGTGTTTTTCTGAGTGCTTGAACATAAGTCAGCAGGATGCTGGGAGCAGCCATACTAGATGGAATCATAAGTTACTATGCCAACTACTTTCTAGCAGCTGGTGCCCACCAGGGCTTTGTACAGAAAGCTTCCTGGACTTGTCATACCACCTGAATGCCCTGTGGGAAAGAAGCTGCTGCCCAAGACTGTCTTGCATTCCAGGGCAAGGTGGGAGCACAGATTTATAAATGCACTGGATTTCCCTGTTGTCAGCAATGGTCCTTGTTCATCCTTAGCTCCAGCCTTTACAGGAAAGGATGTAAAATGTTTTCATTGTCAGCTTGTTCCCTCATTTAAAAGGAGGATAATTCTTTTCTCATTTTGCTAGACCTCCAGCTATACTGACTCCTGCTGTGATCCTATCAGTTCTCACAAACTAAGTGGGGTTAACCATAGAGGAATATTCTTCAAGAATGCTAAAGCTTCATTTTCACAAGTAATTTGAGCCTAGCATGCATTGCCTTTCAATGGGATGTAGGCACTTTTCAAATGTTTCAAAAGTGCCTGCTTAGTGATATATGGGGACTTCATGAATTGGTATTGTTGCCTGCCATACAGGAGTTGATATCAAACAAGGGCCCAGCTGTGCCATGGGAAGAAGGCTTCAGTTGAAATACAAATGAAAACCCTATGTGTAATATTTATGATACTTAAAATTCCTTAAATGTTTTTTGGGAACATTGGAAGCTTTAAGTCCAATTTATATCCAAATTATATATTAAGAAATTATGTTCTGAATCTCTTCTACTCCTACATTGCTCTCCTCTCCCCTGATTTTTTTTCCATGTAGATTCACTTAAGTCAAGACTCTTTTCTCTGTCCAATCCTCTGCTGTTGTCTTTCATTGCCCAGTATTACTCATCCCAGCAGTGGTTGTATTGTAGCAGACCCTGCTTTGTCAGACATTAGAATGAGGTACTAAGGCACGGTAGATGCTAGAAGTGTGGTCTATCAGTAGGATTTCGCATCCTTTTTGTACAGATTTGCTGTGTGACAGATAGCTCTTAATGGCTATAAGATTTTTCAGTGAGTGGAGTTCTGTGGTCTGGTCTTGTCTATGGCTCCAGTCCTTGGTATTCCTTTCAAATCTGTTTGAAGTGGGAACAGAAGCCACCTCTCTTCTTTCTTGTAAGAGCTGAAAGCCACATCACTTCTGTATGGAGGTTGGATTTCATTGGGACTTTTTTTCCCCATAGTCAATGAGCAAATGTATTAGTAGTTTATTAGTATTTAATGTTTTAGAACAGTAGCATTTGTTCCTAGTACAGGTGTATGTAGTTGATTGCGTAAGAGGTGCTTATGTTGGAAATGAGAACTGGAGCAGGAAGGGAATTTGGAACCAGAAAACCTGGAGATGAATGCATGGTCTTCCAGTACTTTTAAGCTGGGTTGTGATCATAATAGCATGGACATCTATTGAAATTGGTCTCTGAAGCAAACCTGTATCTTTGCTGATGCAAAAAGGCTGCAGCAGAGAGGTCTTTTGCTGTCAGTGAAGAGAAAGAGGGAATTCTGGCCCAGGTTTTATGAAAACTACAGTTGAAAGAAAGGAACAAAGTGAGTTTCTTGCCAGAAATACTGAGAAGCCCTAAGAGCTGCTGGAAGGACAGAATCTTGCTTACAAAGGATGGGCCATAGTGCCAAGGCTGAGATTTCCTGTACATAGTGAAAGCCTGAATCCTGGCCAGGTCTCTTAAACTAAGCAACTCATAAATAATCCTGAGCAAGCTGTGAGAAGATTGCTCACAACCAGCCTGGTTGACAGAACAAAACCCAATCTCATCTGGTGGCACAGGCAGGAATCTCTGTTTCCCATTTGCATGTGTGTGCCTGTATCTGTTGTCTGTACATGTGAACAAATGAATATTCAGTCAATTGTTAGTGTTCAAGCAATAATTCTGAAGTGAAAACAAGCAGGTCTATGAGTACTGACTCTACGATCTTCACTTCCAGTGGGGGTGTAGGGGTTTTTTTCTGGTTATTTTTGGCTTCGCCTGAAATGGTGTGAGTTACGAAAAAGCTTTTCTTTCCGTTTTGGGTATTTATATAGTCTCTCTACCACGTGAATTCTGTGGTATCTGTGAAGGTGTGAGGTCCTCTACAGCTGTCTTCAGGCTTTCATTACTGTGTTGAGCTTGGTGTAGAATTCCTCAAGCAGAAGAGCTAACTTCTGGAAGGGTGCAAGGGTGCTGTCGTGCTTCAATAAATCATCTGAGAGGCAGAGGCTGAGAGCATGTTCTGTGAGCATGGCAAATAGGCTGAGAGCTGGAGTGCGACTCTGGCAGCAGCATATTGAGTCTCAGATCCTGAACCCTGTTCTCCTGTACCAGGGCAAGCTTTGCCTTAGATGTAGTATCAGCAATTTAGTAGCATGTTCTGTGGGAACTTTCCAAAACTGCAGATTAAACCTCCCTTTAATGAAAGCGATCCTAAGACTTTTAAATCTGCAGGCTTGCTGCTGTCAAATACTTAATGCTAAGATTGTAAAAGGTTTAAGTTACGTATAATGAATTTCTGTGTATTTCCATCTATAAAGGAGCAAACCCCATAGAAGCTAACAGGAGCATAGTCAATCCAGAAGGATTTTGCAGGCCATGAAAGTAAAATCAGCAGTGTTTTCAATATGGTGTCTAGAAAAAATGGAAGTGCTGTTGTGCTGTATCATGTGGAGAGAAGGTGTTGGAACTGTGGGGGGTTCTATATAAGACTATCATTGCTGCAAGAAAATGTTAGCCAAAGTTTTTGTGGGTTTAGTGTTGGGGTTTGGTTTGGTTTTGGGGGGTTTGGTTGTTGGCTTTTTTTTTTCTGTAATTTAGTTTTTCCTAAAGATTTAATAACATAGTTTCAAGAGTGTTTTCCTGGGTCGTTTAAACCAAGTTTATCTGGGTAATGTTATACCCTAAAGAATTTATTTTAGGCTCCAGATCATATATTGGTTAAAACAGAAAAAGTGGATTAAAGCAGGTTAGAAACCAAATGGAAGCATTTGAGAGTTGAAGTTGACGAAGGTTAGAGCGAGGCAGCAATCCCAGTGCATTTTTAAAAATTGGACTATCACTCCTCAGTATTTGTATTTCTATAATTAATCCTTTGCCACACATCTCAAAACAGGAGAAAAGAGGATCAAGGGAATGATACTAAAGTTTTTCCATTCAGTTCATGGCCCTCACAGTACTACAGACTGAAGTCACTGCACATCATCTCTGTGGCACAAAGGTAGTGTGGCTATCAGCAGGTCCAGCTTCAGTGGAGTTTTCACTTACATCAGTTTTCTATTTCATCTTGACTTGTAATGTTTTAGAACAAATCATTGAATCTTTAGCTTCCCAAACATTCTTGTGTTCTGCACTGGAGGCAGATATGAGAGAAGTTGGAACAGACATTAGTTTATAGAATTAATAGTATAACTCGAATGAATACCTTAAAGAGTGCTTGGCTGAACTCTTGTAACTTCTGACTGAGATCTGAGACAGGCTTTGTTTCAGACCTCTGATGCATAAGGAACACTAGTTGCATTTTCTCAGACAGGATGTGGATTACCTGGTTCAGTGTCCTGCTCAGACGGTAGCCCATGGCAGATTCTGTGGGAAGAGCATTTGACCAACCAAAAACCCCACCATGGTTCCCCAGTAGGCTCTGGGACTCTGTAATTGATGAATTTCTGGCCAGGAAGTGGTACCTTTATATATAGTGTTAGCGGCTCTTGCTTCTGTGAGTTTGTCTAATGATTTTTGAACTCCTGTAAATTTTTGGTGTCCTTAGTGTCCCATAGTCAGAAGCTACCCACAGCTTAGTTGCGTTATGAAAAAAGCCTACCTCCTTTTGTTTGTTTTAACTTGCCTACCTGATATCTTAATTGGATTTTTCCTGTGTCTTGTGTCATGAGAGGTAATTGTTCCCTATTCTCCTTCTCCCTGAAGCTTATGACTTTAAGATATTTCTCATATTTCCTTTCAGTTATCCTCTTTCCAAGCTAAAGAGTGCTTATTTATTTAGCCATTCTCAATATATAAGATGTTCCATACCTTTGATCATCTCTACAGCATTTTTTTGTTCTTAGTTCTACTGTATGCTTTTTGAGAGGAAGGAGGGACAGGGTTTAGAACTGTCCTCAGTACACAAGGGATGGATGCAATTTTGGTTTATGTGGTAGTGTTCTTGGTTTTGTTCCCTGTGTTTTCCTAATAACTCCTTAACACTGAGCTTGCTTTTTGAGAGTATTTTAGTGATGTTTTCATGGGAGAATCTATTACAGCTACAGTTACAAGGTTTCCTACCTGAAGAGAAATAACTAGTTAAGTCCATCACTCTGTAAAACTAGAATTGTGTTTCCCTGGGTATATGAATTCGTAGTTACTAAATTGAAAAATTGAATGTCATCTACCAATTGAAAGTCTGGTTTTTCAGTAATGTGATGGATTTTTTTACACTTCTCAGTGACTTTCAATTTTTCAGCAGCAAACTTTTATTTCAGTCTTTTTTCCCCCCCCCTCCCCCCTGAATCACTTATAATTGTTTGGAACAGCTCAATATGCTTTGCAAGGGGTGCATTAGGTTATTTTTGTGGGAGAGTACTTAGGGCTTCTGGCTGAAATATCCTTCTGAATATTTTAAGGGTTTGCTCTGATGATGAAGCTTGTGTGGGAACGTGCAACAGGTTCAAGGGAAGGTGTGACAAGTTTGAAGAACCTGGTTTGTAAATGAACTCCCTTGTCAAAACCATGACCTATGTTCTGACTCATGGCATGAAATGTGAAAACCCACCAATTATCTTTCACATCCCAGTTACTTACGATGTGCATAGGAAATATAAGGGAAGTCTGCCCTGGGAATCAAAGGAAGTATTTCAAAAGAGTAGCCAAAAGAAACATGACCAAGATCAGCAGAAACTTGGGAAGCTCAGGCATTGAGGCCTGAAGGTTTTATTAGCCAGTGTTGGAATTCAGTGGGTCATTTGGTATCCTGTGTTGTGAACACAGGCTGTGTGAGTTGCTGGGCCATTGTAGCCTCTTCAGGACATCTTGTGGTCCTGTCAGTCTGCCACCTGCTCTCTGCAAAGCCCCTCAGCCTTGCATAGAAGTCTCTTGCCGAGGCTTACGAACTTCAAAGCAAGCCGGTGAGCTCCTGCTGGTACTTATCATGTTGCAGGCCACAGCTGAACTCCCACCGTATAAACCTGGGGTTGTAAAAGCTCTTGCCTCTTTGCAGGAGGCCTTTTCCTCCCTGGGAAGGGCTTGTGTTACTCTGATGGTGAAAGAAATGAGCCAATCTTCAGTCCCCTCAGGTCATTTGGATTGTAACTCTGTGGAGCCAATATGTGCCTTGGTTGCAGCCTCACCCCACCAGTCCTTTATCCTCTCTGTGGGTATTGAACTGCAGTATGTGTGTGCCTGGTGTAAGCCTTGAGTGTATTAACAAAATCTCTACAAATCCAAATAAATAATTATCTCATTAGTGATGGGAATCCTTAGCTCCTTTCCCGCTGCCTCTCTTCAGTGCTAATCAGCCACAGACCTGCTCCAGTTTAGAGTTTTTCTTCTCTTTTCCTTTGTTCTCTTCAAACATGGTGTTACAGCTAGTGACATAGTCCCAGCCTGGAATTAAAGAAACTGCTTAGCAAGATGGCAGTTGGCACATGGCACCTCTAGCAGGTGTTGTCCTTGCTGGAGCTGCTTAATACAAATTCACAGCTGGCTGAGCATTAAGGGAATTTTAAGAAGTAGTAGTAGTGCCTTGTAAGCAGGAGTGCTTAAACGCAAAGTGGTGAAAGCCTGATGGCTCTTCTTTTCTCAGGGCTCCAGAGAATCATCATTTTGCCTGGGAAGGAGAGATGGAGGACAGTGTCTGCAGCAAGTTGGCACAGAATCCACTGGCACATCCCAACTGTCAGCTCCATTTTGCTGTGCAGCAACTTCGGCAGCAGAAACTTCAGTCACGACAGCTGTTGGAGCAAAGCCAAGCCCGGCGCCAGGTAACTAATTAATAATCCTGCCTGGGATGTCGCAGTGCTTTCTGAGTCTTAGATGTGCAGAGCCAACCCAGAGTCAATACATATGGCACAGCTTTTGTGAAGGGAGTAGATGATCAAGTGGGTTGCAACAAAACTAGCGTTACCCCTAGTGACCCTGATAGTACTTTCATGCTCCAGTTCTCAACGGCTTCTTCCACTGCATTGGCATCCTCTTCCATTTGGCTGCTGGCACGCTGCTGCTTGCTTTTCTGCACCAGTTCAAGGCAACCCCTTATAGTGCCTCAGGTGGCCTTAGCACTGTCTACAGACTCCACAGTTCTTTGTTACTCAGCCCTGTCACTGATTATATCTTCCTGCGTTGACTTGAGTTCTTCTTGGGAAGTGCTTCAGTCCAGGTCACTGTTGTATTTCAGTGCTTCTAAATATAGGGCCTTGAAACTGTGCTGGTAGCTGTGTCCTTTGTGGCAAACAGACCCCATCAGGGCTTCATCTTGACTAAATTCTCCTCCTCCTGGATGTCTTCTCATATGATCCAGTTATCAAAAGAGCAGTACATGAAGGGGGCTCAAAAGGAGTGTATAAATTTCTCTTGAGAGCCTTCAGTGGGCAGGAGGTGTGGCCACTGACCCTGATGCACGTTTTCTCTGCAACCCAGAACATGTTCTCCAGGGCTCCTAAATGTTTTGTTATTCCTGCATTTAAGGTAATCTTTTGCTGTTTTGCACAGAACTGTCTGATAGATATGTGACTCACTTCTTACAATTACAAGAAGGAAAGACAGACTAAGTGTCCAAAATCTAGAGGAAATATGAAAAAGGCTTTGTATTATTGATGTTCTGAATGACACCTAGATGCCAAGCGCGGACCACTGTGTCTGGAACAACATTTCCATCCTGCCTGTGTTACCTTCCAAGGTTACAAAGAGTTCATTGATGCACTTACCACCTTTCTTTGTTATTACAGAGAGAGGTACGTTTTACCTTGTGCGTGATGTCCAAAAGGCTTCCCTGCTAAAGGGAAGGAAGTCTTTGGGTGAATAAACCTTCACTCCAAAGAGATTGGTCTCCATTAGGAAGGAGTATTTGCTGGGCAGACTGGCAGGACTGGACTCCAACAAAACCATGAACAGAGCTAACATGCAGAGGTTTGAACACCCACTCTCCCTTCTGTGAAGCAGATGAGTCACTAGTCAGGGTCCTTGAGAATAGGTTATAGGCAAATTGCCCTCATCCTTTTCTGGGAGCATCTTGGAGAGGCCCTTCTGCTTTTGCTCCCTGCACTCCTTTCAAGGCTCTCACTTAACCACACTGTTTTCATCCTCAAGTTCCCTCACCTACCGTCTTCTTGCTCTCTGTCTAAGCAGAAGGTCTTCTTTTCATCTCCATCCAAGGGGCTCTGGGTGGGCAGCTGTGGCTGCTCATGAGCTCAGGGAAGGGCTGTAAGCTGGCTTGTGCCTGTGAGGAGGCTGGAGCTGGCGGTGGGGCCTGGCTGAGCCCTCTTCTAATTGCTGACATTGAGCTGATGTTATTCTTGGCCTGGGGCAGAGCCATTACTCAGGAGTTTCTGTTAAAGTGATTCTTTGTTAAACATCCTCTCACCCCCACATTGTCCCCCTACTTTGTCTCCCTCCCTTCTTCTCAGCCAAGCAGTTTGGACTTGCAGTATTGAGGCCATTGCCATGCTGCAGGGCTCAGGCTGCATGCACTGAAGTAGCTACTAATGAAAAAAGGTATTTGCTGAACATGGGTGGCTTTCAGACTTTCTGTAGTAAAAACTGCATCTTAATAAAGCAATTGTCTTGGACACTTCCTCTCCCACTAGACATTGTACAGAGCTGAACATGGAGGCTTTCAGACTTTCTGAAGTAAAAACTGCATCTTAATAAAACAATTGTCTTGGACACTTCCTCTCCCACTAGACATTGTATGGAGCCAGCCAGACCTCCCCTTCCAGTCACAGTTGCACCCAACCTCTGATGCCCCTCCCAGTCACAGCAGTACGCTCATCTTCATCTGTCTATCCCCTGCTCCCTCTCTATTTTCCTGTCACTGACCTCTTCCTTCTGCCAGTTAGCTTCTCCAACCTTCAGTCCTTTGACTTGGCCTTTCCAAGAAGTGCCTTCTCTTTTCTGCTGTTTACATGGTCCCTGCCTGACATCTCTTTCCCACGCACACTGCTTTGACTTCCATCCCACCTTTTCCTGCTGGCCATCATTTGTCCTTTCTTTTTCCCCACAGCTGATGCAGCTTATCCTAGCTTGTGTGGTTTTACCTCAGCCACCTATGGCCCATGGCCTGCTATTTCCTTTCTGTTCCTTCCCATGTATTGAGATTTACTCCATCCTTTATTGTCTTGCCTGCTACATTCGAGTTCCTCAGTCTCCCTCAACAAAAGAAATGTATCCCCAAAATTAGAAAAACAGAAGTCCTATCACTTGAAAGAGTGTCGTGATCTCTCACCCTTAGGGAATGTATGCAGGATATCTCCAGGCCCATTTCACCTGATTGATTGAGTTCTTACTATGGTTGGAAGCCAGCCATTTGTTAGTAGCTGAAGTGCATTTATTATTATATCTTGAGGTATACTGTGACTATAGTGTTGACCGTACAGCATGACTAAAGCTAGGCTTTCCTTCTCTCTGTGACAAATGGACTAGCCATATGTATATGGGTAGCATGTGAAGCACCATGATTAATAGCTCAGGTAAGTGCTTCTGCCTGTCCATTAACTGGTCCAATATGTTGGAGATGAGGCAGATGTGTTGGAACGTATGAAAGTTCCTAGTTGAATATCTGTGTAGAATGAATACCCCCATTTGCCATGCAGTGGATGTATCTTATCACAAAGGCTTATTGCACACTTCTGTGTGGCAGCATCCAGTCTTTGTTGAGCACTTTCCAGACACTTAAGAGAGATGATTTCTCCTCCAGGCATTTAACAATTTCCGGAGTAGCAAATACTGTCTAGATGCAGGAAAAGAAATAATAACCAACAATTTTCACTCATTGTACATGGTAGTTCACATAGCATAGTATTGTGGAAATAGATCTTTGATGCCAGAATAGGTGCTTCATTCCCTGGACAAAAAAAAAAACCAACCAAAAACCCCACCAAACTGATGACAATCTAACAAACAAATGGATACAGTGACAGGGCCCCAGAACAGAGACAACATAGAGCAGGGCCTGAGCAAAGAGTTAAAAAACAAAAGTAGAGTGGGGCAGAGTTTGAAAGTGGAGACAAGAAGCTTAAATCTGATATCAACAAAATCAAGAGACAAGAATTACAAAATCAAACAAACACACAAGAAAAACAGGCATATAGCAGTATTTTTAATGTGTGAAGGAGTCTTCGTGTGACACGTTATGACCTACATGTTAGTATCACTGCTAGAGTTGGCAAGGCAGTTAATATACCATCGTTTATTCACTAATTGTTTCCTGTACTGGAAGGATGCCAGTAGCTGTTAGGGAGGTTCCTTCTCTGTGTGGCTGTGTTCTGTCTGCTCAGCTGAGCATCTGCTGGGTTTACAATTTTATGCCAAACATTTCACGTGGGGAAAAAACCTAAATTAAAACAGAAGTAGAGTCATATAGTAGAATGATCCCCATCAGTCCTTCTTATATCAAAAAAGGTCATGTAAAGCAAGCCATAAATCATATTAATGAGTTGTATGGTCAGTTAGGATCACATTTTCAGTCAGAAGTTTAAGTAGATGTTATGCTATAAAGCATTGGGCTAAGTTCATCTTAAATAATTCTCCTCTCAATCATTTACAAATGGCAGGTTCTCAAAATAGTCCTGCTTTTCATGAAGTTCAGCAATTTTTTTTTCTTTTAATGTATGTGACTCACTACTGAATCCTTTACAGTTTATTTAGATCTGACTGGGAATGTTGAGTACTTGGAATAATACTCGTAGTAGTATTCCTAGAACTATGCTATTCCTGCCTGAGGACACAGGGCCTCTTTGAATCCAGCCTTAAACATCATTAAACTGTTTTCTAAACTATTATATATTGGACCGCTGTCAGATTTGCAGTCTCTCTTCCTCTTCAGTCTCTTGTTCATTCTTGTTTTGCAGCTTTCTTCCTCAGATTGTTTTCCTGCTAAATTAGCTAACTGCCATTTTTCCTATTTGAGTCTTGTGATACTGATGAGTCAAAGTCTCAGTCTAAGTAAAGCAGAACAACTGTTCTGGAAGCAGTAGTCTGTGCTGATTTATACCAGCTGAAATTTTGTCCCCATGTTTCTGATCCTGTCACTATTATTAGAATTACGGTAACGCCCAGATGTGTTAAGTATCTTTCCAGTACAGTGATATGGCCCAATCCTTGCCCCTGAGAGCTCCCACTACAAAAGGAGACAAAGGAGAAGGCACCAAGTCTACTTAATTTAGAATATTTTAGTCTCATTCTGAAGAATTTAGAAAGGAAGACATGCTTCAGGACAAATCTGTGCATACGATTGAATTTGCTCCTCTTCTTTAAAGTTCTTGATGACCTCAAGATGCTCCTTCTACTGCAGTTAGGCAGTTATAGGCACTACACTTTGAGCCTCTTCTTCATTACTACTTTGTGAATTTTCAGCTCAGATTGTAGCATCCAGACTGATTTAACTGAATGCATTAATGTGCGTTCACAAGAATCTCCACTAAACAATTTATGTGACACCAAAGGTCTTCCAAGCCTTTTAATTACCTGCATTTTTGCAATGTCATCTGAAATGCAGTTGTGTTTCTAAAAGTGGTGAGTTTCATTTTGTTGTGTTTGCTTTTTTTCTTTATTTTTTTTTAACTTAAATCCTTGTTGTTGTTTATTGCTTATAAACATCTCAGTTTCCAGCACCTGGTGATTTGGAACTAGAGGCACAGATCCTTATGCAATACACGTCTGTGTGAGTCTGTCTGTCAGTTCTCATACACTGCTGAGTCTCTCATTTTCAGACTTCCTGATACAATTTAAACTGAATGACTATGGGATAGAAATTTCAAAGCTATGTTTCATATACATGTCAATAAAATAAAGAGCTATATATCTGGAAATGGGGATTCAGCTCCTGTTCCCACTGAGGCAAAGGCTGCAGCATGAAGCCACTCCTAATTAGACATAAAAAAAAATCAGCATAGTAATACCCCAAACTCATGAACAGAGGCATAATTTGGGGCATGCTTCATATTAGATCCTGTAAGATTCATCCCCAAGACAGATTCACAGGAAATGAGCTTCATTACCTCCTCTGGTCACAGAATGAACATGTTTTTGCTTGCAACATTTGTTCCGTTACTGTGCTAGGGATGGGTGTTAGATGCAGGGATGGTAAGTGCCAGGAACATTCTTTCTGTTTTTGAAGATCATTAATATATCTGCTTTTCTTCAAAGTACTACAGTACCTCCCTGCTTTTAATCATGAGCAGCCAGAGCTCAGCTTCTACTGACTAATACTCTTAGATGTGCATTGGCCTTACTGATAAGCTGTACACGTTGAGATTTTCTAATTAAAATTTGGACAGCTAACACTTTGTGTATGGTGTTCAAGTGTAGATGTGGAAGCAAAGAGAGCTGTGATCTAATGAGGCAAGTACAGGATTGGGAGTCAGGATGTTCTCTGATCTCTCACTCTGGCTTTTCATATTGCTTCAGTCTGGCTTAGGGAAAATAATTTTCTGTGTCAGTGCTAACATTCTTCATGTGCAAGACAGGGTTAATGCTGTCCTACCTCCCCAGAGATTTGCGCAAGAGAATTAACTCACTAATGCTTTATGTGATTTTTAGCTAAAAAGTCTCATAGTGTTCTAAGTATTTTTCAGATTTGTAGCACAAAGAACTTGTCTGGGAGGCAAATGTCTCCTCAACTTTGTTAAATCTGCCAGCCTGGTAATATGGTTCAGAGTTTTTTTTACTTGCAGTAGTTGTAGGGTGCTACCTGCTTCAGGACTGCCTCTGTCAGGGTTTGCCTAGGCTTCTGCTTTCCCTAGACCCTGAGCCTTCCAAATCCTGAATGACGAGGTCTGTCTCCTACTTTTTGGATGTGCTGAAATCTCTTCCCAACCCTTCCTTTGTGTGGTCAGGCTCTGCTCTCCCTGCTGCCCTCTTTATTTGCACAGTAGCTTCTCCTGGTTTCCTGTCCTGTCCCCGTGGAGTTCACAGCAGGGCAGTATGCTTTGTAGCTGAATCCAGAAGCCATGGTCCGTGTCAGCTTCCAGTCTCCCCATCTTTGCCTGGAAGGCAGCCAGAGTCTTAGCAGAGCATGGAGACAAAGGCCTTTTTGGAAGTCTGTTACCCCCAAGAAAAACATCCATGACCTTTCTTTAGGCAGGTCTTAGCCCAGCTTTTGCTGATCAGACTTTGTTAGAGCATCCATGCTTGTTGTTTCTTCAGAGTCGTGGACCTCCTTGCCGATGCATGTTAACATGGGGAAGGGGTTAAGACTACGTATTGTGGACTCCAAGGTCTTAGTGATTTTAATAAGAAAAAAAAAAAAAGAACTCACAGGAAATATGCATAATATCAAACTCAACACAATTAAATGTCACCTCTGAATAAGAATGAGGTACAGTGACTTGAGAGTCTCCATCCCAACCTCATGATGTGTCAGATTCAGATGCAAGAGACTAAACCAAGTTCCATTTCAGTTTTGTTTTGCTGGGGGGAGGTAGGGTGTGACTGCTATTTTCCAGACTTCTGCCCTTCTACCAGCTACTTAGTCAAAATGTGAAAGCTGCAATCAAGGTAGAACTTCAGGGAAGGGAGAGGTTAAGAAGGATTGGGAGCTCAAGGGCATCTTGTCAAGTGAGCTCTAGTTAGGGAACAGGCCTGTTTTGGCTCCTGCACTTCCTTTTCTCCCTAGAGCTCTGCCTGTCAGAAACGACTTCCCACACACCACTGCCCTGCTATTTGCCAGAGAATTGCGGGGGAGAGGGGCTTTTCCTGCCTGTGTGCTGAGACTCAGCCAGCCCTCAGACTGTGGTTTTCTCTGGAGCCTGGAGCCCACTCACTGTGGCTTTGTGTGTTTTTCACCAGAGAAGAAACTGAGGATAAACGCAGTGCAGGGCACTGCTCCCAGGGTCATGCTGAGGTGACTGGTGAGTGCTCAGCTATTCCCTTCAGTTCCTGTCACTGACCTCCAGCTGCCAAACTACAGGGTTACAGTATTGCCTTTTTGCCCCAGGAATCTCCTTGACTTTGAGGAAAGACAAGGCAGAGCTCGCAGCAGGTTGCTCCTTTCTAAAGGGCTGAGCAGCCTGCAGGGCTCCCGTAGCGAAGCAGTCCCCAATCCCGCTCTTGCCCAGTCCACTGCTCAGTTCTCCACTGTCGCATAACGTGCAGATTCTTTTGCTCCCTGTGACAAATCTCCAACATATTTACTTTTCCACCTGCTATAGGAATAGAAATATTCCTGTTCCCTGGTATTACTGGGGATTTCCTTTTTGTCCGCTGCTGACTTAAAGACTCTTTTTCAGAGAAGGTACCCTAGAGCCTTTCTGTTATTGCAAGCACTTACAAGGTTAGATTGAAGAACTAGCAATATAACATCTTCCCCATAACCATAACTGTGTCTCAATCCCACCTCCCACACAAAGAATAATTTAGCAAGAAAAATGCACAAAGTCAGTCAAAGCAGTGAAAGCTTTACTCCTTTGTGGATGAGAGTCCACTGCAAGATTAGATTGAGGATAGGACTTCTTGTGGGTCTTGTGGGTTTTTTTTTAAATCCAAAATAGTATCAATAGTATCATTCTGTGGCAGTAATGAGCTCGTTTGCCTTCCTAGAAGCTAGTTTCAACTTCCAAGGGTATAAAATTCAGCTCTAAAAACTGTTTCACTTATTTGACTGCTTAACTCTTCTTATATGTGTAGGACTGTCCCTGGAGGCCTGGGGTTCCTTTCACCAGGCAGGTATTAACCCTCAGAAGAATGTCACCCACCTCCATCAATGCTGTCACCAGAGAGGTAATCACCAATTACTATGGTGTTTTTGTTTTGTTTTTCTACCAGGCTCTCTTTTCCAACTGCTCACAATCCAGCACCAGCCATTTATCTATGCCAGCTGGCTCTGATGCCCGCAAGTCATCAAGTGCCACTTCTAGTATCCAGAAGGCAGCCGGTTTGCAGAAAGTGATGCCATCCCAGAGTATGCCTTCTCAGCTGGTTCCAAAGCCTCCAGCAAACCACAGGCAGGCAGTGGTCAGAAAGACTGCAGCCCAGAGGATTTCCAAGTAAGTTTTATCTCTTCCTATCCACAAAAGGGAGTTGGGGCTGGTTTCCGCGAGAAGCAACATCAGAGAAGAGCCTGTCTACATGTGATTGTGACATAGATCTTTTTGACTATGCTGTCCAAAATATATCTCAGAGTAACCCTGAGCTGTGTGCACTGAAATAGGTGTGCACTGTCACGGTTTCACGTTTCACAGTGAAGGTAGGTAAGACTGTAAGGATGTAGGAGCTGCCAGATTGAAGCAGAAAAGTATTTGAGCCAGGATGGGATTCAGTTACGTAAATACAGGTGGCTAGTGACGTTTTCGATCCTGAAGTCTACTCCACCTGACCCTTCAGCTGCTGCTGCTCCAGATGAGCACAAGTCTTCTGTAGATCTTGTGTTGTATCTGTTAGTCCCGTGTAGATGTCTCAAATCACTTGAGAGTACCAAGTATTGTACTTTGTTTAGGCACTTGAGTCACTCCCTCCAGGCTTAATCTTTGATGGGGGCTAGAATCTGGTGGGTCAGAAGAGGCTGCCAAAAAAACCCCAAACCACTCAATATTCTTAACAAGCTCATCTGCCCTCAAGCCAAATTTCTCCATAAATTTAACACACAATAATTGACTCATGCTTTTATACACAAGTGCTTATTTCATTTAAAGTGTTTATATTGTGCCACCACCACTGTAACAACAGCTTTCCTCATTGTCTGTAGAAATCCTCCTTTTAACTGTTACTAATTTTTTAGTTATATAGTGCTTTCCATTCTAAATCAAAAGGATTTGGCAACTGTTATCTTAAAAACCAACACACAAAAATCACCAAAAATGTTGCTTACTGATAGCAGATTCCCTTCCTTTCTGTTTTTTTGGTGTGTCTTCTCTTTTGTGCATTATGAGAAAATGTGAGCAAGACTTCTGAGTTTTCTTCATATCCTTTACCTTTGTTGGTAGCTTCCTCAGTGCTCTTTATCTCCTCTTAAGCTGCTTTAGACTAAATTATTCAGTATGTTTTTCCTCATATCCTCAGACTGTTTCATCCCTGAATACTGAAGGGCAAAAATTGCATTCAGAGATTCCTTCCTTATACTTACTCTACAGCCGGAAGAGTTGTAAAGCTTTCAGAGCAGATTCCGTGAGGTTTCCTGATTCTATGTTTGCTTCCTGTTCAAAGAGAGAAGTTATACTACAAGGTTACTGGTGAAAGACAACTGGGCACTGTCAGTGTGTGTGGATCAAACCTGGAAGTGCAAGGTGTATTTAAGGAGCTTGGACAGAACTGTTTTGGGGAAGTTAGTGTATTTCCTGCCTGTAGTCTTGCTATCTTAAGAGATAGCACACTGAATTAATCCCCCAAAACTATTTAATAAGAAAACAAGATGTTGGGAGACTTTGTCAACTCAGCAAATACAGATGTGAGCATCAGGTCTGGCAGGTACACTCTGTGCTGGGTTTACTATCTGATTTCTTTTGTGTTGGGTAGCTCATGTTAGTGCAGGTGACAGGCTATGTCAGTGGGTTTCTCTGCTGGGCAGCAGGGATGTGTATTTGAAGATGCCGGTGTGCTGTGCTCACTTCTTGGCAGAGGAAATGTTTATCCTTGTGAGATGGAATTGCAGCTCCTTGGACAGACTTTACTTTGCTGCATTTTTGTGGTTTCTGCTCTGTGACAGGCAGGAGTGTGGGAAAACCGGAAAAAGTTCAGCACCAAAAATGCACAGAAGGGGGAAAAAAAGCAAAAGATTCCTTCAGAATTTTAGAAAACTAATCCAAGTATTGAAGGCTGCAAGGAGCCACTCCGGAAATACTTTCCAAGTTGCCTTTCAGTCTCTAGCACGAGGCTCCAAACCCATTCTTGCCATTCATGGGATCTTGCAGTAACATTTTTTCACTTACATGGAAAAGCAGCAGTGCCCAGCTGTATCTCCAGCATACTAAGACCTGGCTGTTAAAAACCTTCTATATCTCTGTCTAATTTAATCCATTCTTAGTTGTCAGGAAGACCAGAGATGTATCAACAGAAAAGAGTGAATGGAGAGAAGCCTCTGTATTAAAGGAACATTGATTAGAAAAGAAAAAGATGTCTTACATGCTCCAGCCTGTTCTTTACAGTCCTTGGTTATTCTGTACAAAGTATTCTTTGACACTGTGTAATCTGCTTTCAAAAACTCCAGTAGCAGAAACCCACCAGGTGCTATAGAAGACTAAGACTCTAGACAACCTTATTATCCAAAAGCTTCTCCTGATGTGCAATCGGAGTTTTTCCTTTTTTTTTTATCCTGTCGTACCTTGTTCCTCTTTCCTGAACTACCCCAAACACTTTCCCTTGCAAATATTTTCCATGTTTTGGATATCCTTCTGCTGCTTGGAGTTTCCTAATGTTGCTTAGACTTGTTGAGGTTTTGTTAACTTAAGATAGTAGTTCCACCTGCCAAGCCTGTAATTGTCTTGAATATACTGTATTTTCTTCTGTTTGTCAGTGCTTGCATTGTGGCACCCAGAACTGTACTTTTCCAGTGTGGGACTACCATATCCTTAGGTTATGATACTGCAAATATCCCTCTCCGTAACATCTAATCTAATTTTGGCTTTTTGGCTGCTTCATTTCTCTGTTAGGTCATTTTGAATTTGCTCCCCAGTCTCACCCCCTGATACTTGTTGGCTGTTTTCCTGATCTCTTTCCTCAAAGAAGGTCTCAGTGCTATATATTATTTCCACAAGACTCACTGAAACTGATCCCATTCTGTTGTTAAAGTTCTCGTGTCTCCTTTTTTGCATGTATTTCAGTAACCCAGACCTTGTTTCTCTGTCTGCTCTTGCACCACCTGGCTTTTGTTTAACATCTTAATAAAGATCATCTTTTTAAAGTTGCTTGTAGAAATTCTCCAGAGACTGAACTGTGAAGACAAACTAAAATCAACTTTGACTCTTTGACCTATCTCTTCCTAGTATGTGTTATCAATTCTCTCCCAGCTAGCACACGTGGCTTCCAGAGGAGGAAGAAAAGAATAAGTAGTACAAAACTCAACTACAAACAGAATGAGATGCTAAAGATTAACATTACTGACTAATTCAAAAGCTATCTAGTAACTTGGACTCTTCCCTTGGTTAATAACATGAAGGAAAAAAGTAATAGAACAACCAGACAATTATTCAGTCTTCTCTTTTCAGTTCCTGGCCTCTCTTGTTTTCTCAGTCTCTCAACTTGTAAAAGGTGGTAGGTTGACTTGATAATGAATTGCGTCCAAAGCAGACTCCTTGCTTAAACTAACAGAGAGAGAGAAAACCAGGACCCATGTCAAGGTATGGAAGAAGACTAACAGGTAGAAATGGTTTAATATGTAGCTCTGTGCTGAAACGTAGCCCCATAAAATGGTCTCATGGGGCTCCATAGTTTTGATTAAATGTGTTCATAACACAAGTAGATAGTTTTTGAGCAGCTAACACAACAAGCTCTTCTTTCTTTCCAAGAGTCAGACTGGGTCCTGCCGCTACTATTGGCAGGTCTATGAACCGTGAAGAGACCCGCTGATAGCAGAGAGCAACGTTTCAAGATAGTGATCACAGATAGAGTATTTGTAAGCTGTGGAATGAAGCAGATGTCCCTGGAAGCAACATCTGGTGTATTGGATCTTCACGTTACAGATGACAGCATGCAAAGTAGAAAAATATATTAGTTCAACTGTCAGAAGCCAGAGTGAACTGATACAGGTGGTAGACAGAAAATCTTTCACCCTTTTAGCAATGATTAAGTCACAATAAATGCAAATTTATGCACTATCATTATTATAGTAACTTTTCAGAAATCTGTTCTCTGTGACAGTATCAAGTAGAGCAAGGCCTTGAACAGCCTGTGAACAGAACTATCAGACAAAGAAAAGATCTCCAAAAAATCCAGCTGTTAATGTTAAAGCACTGGATGTAAAAAGGGGAAATGCCAGGTGGAGAAGAGGAACATACAGTTCAAATTGTTATTGGGGGAGAGAGAACCTGAGAAGATCACTGAGTTTACCAGCAGTAAATAGACTGCAACATCACAAAAGTTTTGGGATGTTGATCAACATGCCATAATTTCTTGTACTGAACTTCTCCGTAAGTGACATTCTCAACAACTCTGTTCAGGAAGCCTTTCAAAACAAATATCCCTGTCAAGTCCCAACATCACAGCACAAAATCTTTCTACCTTGTTCTTCTGTATATTTATTTTGCATGGTGCCAGCAGCAGAAGAGCCAAAGTTCTGCTCTGTTGTAACTAGTACAGAAATAGGGTAGAGGTGATGCGTTTCTCCAGGGTTCAGGAAATCCATCCCACGGCAGGGTGGAGTCCTGACTGCAGTTGGATACGCCAGTAGCCAGCTGTTCTGGGACAGGCTGGCCAAGCCTGGCAAACGTGCCAAAAGTAGAATGATGGCCACAGAGCAAGCCCTGTAAAAGGCTATGGTTCTGGTTTGTGTCCTGTCTTACTCATGTGTGCTTATTCATAGGCACGTGCGAAATGTCTTAAGTGAGCAGGGTGCATCACGCATACTAATGGAGTGCCCACTGAAAAGAGGACAGGCAGCAGGAGAGCAAGCGTGTAACTGTTCCTGGAACCCTTTTTGCTTTTTTGCTACTGCTGTACTGCAGCACACTTGCTTTTTTAGCTCCTGAGCATCTGGGTTAATCAGGCTGCCTGACCCTTAGACATTTTTGGCAGCAAAAGCAGCGCATCTGAGAGACATGCCTTGATTTAACACCCTGACACAGCTGGGCTCTTTAGACCTGTAGCTAGCCCTTGGCTAGCCTCAGATCACGCACACAGATACGCATGCAGAGATATCCTGTCCAAGAGCAACAAAGAGGAACAAGCCTCCCTGGCTCTGGGTCTTCACATCTGTTACTGTCCTCATGTCAAACCTGGGTTTTTTGTGATGAGAATTTGTTAGTGTCAGTTTTGGTCCCCTATGACCATTAGACACATTCATAGCATCCCAGGAATAAGTTCTTAAAACAAAGGTGTGCAAAACCTAGTCAAAGTGTTTCTTTGTCACTTGTGGAACAAGAACATCCTCCAAATCTGCAGTCCCAGGCTGGGCAGCTTAAGGCTGGTCTGTGTAAATGAAGGAAGTCAGTATCAGTTTTAAGGAGGGGTTAGTGCATAAGAGAGAGAAAAGGACAATGACAGATATTTACATGGAGAGGACAGTGGGGACAGTGTTTTTGTTAGTACTGAAGAAGAAATGGAGAACACAACAATGGATTGCATTGGAGAAGTGGTAGAGAAAACAGCACAGACATTAAAAGCAGGAAACTGAGAAAGGCAGCAGGGTTTCAGCCAACCCCAAGGAGGAAAGAGATTAACACAGTTTAAGCAGTGAATATGTTCTGGCACTGGAGCTTCCATCGGGACAGCAGAGAGAACTTGAAGGGTGAGCATAGTGTGGTGGGAGACAGTGACCCAGAAGCAGATCTGAGAATGAACTGCATGGAGGCGATAGTTGAAACTGCAAGAATCAAGGTACACTGTGAGTAACCAGAAAGGGCAAGGGCAAGTCTGCAGAGAGAAAGAGGTTCTCTAAATATAAACCATACTTCACGGTAGAACTGTGACCGTTCTCTGTTTTGGGGTTTTTTTGGGGGGTGTTGTATTTGCAGGCATTCTTGGTGACGTTTTCAACCACTAGTCTCGCATTGTACCTGCAGAATGGAGAGCTGAATTTGGCTAGCTGTTGTGCTGTGCTAACAAAGTGGACAAGCTAATTATGAGCATGGAGTCTCTGTGTAAGAAGCATAAAGATCCATCTGGATTCTCAGCTCCCAGAAGGACTATGCAATATCAGCAGCAAAAGAAACCATAAATACAGATCCAAAACTCTCTCCAAGAGACCATAAATACAGAAGCAAGCACCTCATTTGACAATAGCATTTCAAATTATGGCTGACTGAACCTAAGGGGTTCTGTTTTGCCAATGGCATATGTACATCCCTCTCCCATCCTGTATGAATTCCAATTTATTTCGCTAAAATCCAACTGAGATGAAGTACAGGAGTTGCTCACTGGCCTTTTAGCTGCCAGGAGCACCTGGATTACTGGCAACTTGCTGACTTTGAAATCTGAAAGCAAAAGGTTTCAGATGAAACTATAAAACCTGCATGTGTGCCTGGGTCTGTTAGTCATCAAGGCATCGCATGGGGCTTGGAGATTACGGTGATCTTTGGGGAAGAGCTCCCAGTAACTGTGTAACGCAGCAGAGCTGACTGAATGAAGAAGGACTCTGGCAGAGGGACACGAGTGTACATGCAGAAATCTGGAGTGATCAGAATAGAGTTGGGTGGGGTGGAAGAAAGGCAAGGAGGGGACAGACCAGGAACAGATGGATCAATTGTGTTTAAGGACAGAATAGATCGTTGTGGCTGTATAGCTTAACCTTGTTTTGTGAGTACACTCATTTTTCTATGTAGGAGGGTATGGTCTCGGCAAACTGAGTCTTTATAACAGTAAAGTTATAGTGCAAATTTTACTCCACAGAATATAGTTTTTCTTTAACTCCCATGCTGAGATAAATGCAGGAGGATTTGCATAAAGTATCTGTTTGAGGACTGGCACTGGATTACTGGAGATGAAATGCATTCTGTGGGTCTTGGTTTCCAAGACAAGTGAGAAATCTTGCCTAAATGAGCCATCTTTGCTGAGACAAGATGCAAGGACTTAACTTTTGAATGTAGCATTTTTTTTTTTGCCAGCATGTGCATTTCTGTTCTAAGAAGGTTGCTCAATCATTTTACGTCAAATCACTAGAATAAGGTTATCACAGCATTACTAGTTTAGTTGTGTTTTGGTGGTCCAATACCACTTACTATTTCCTTTATCCTCCAGAATCAGCTTCCAAGGCACATGGAACAATTAAGCATTTTAGGCACATCAAAATCTTGCTGATGGCTGGAGTGTTCATCTGTCTTGCTCTGCCTTTTTGGAGTCGGTTGCTGTCACTGCATCTTTTGTACTGTGTTCATGCACAGCTTCATAGCTGTAATCCCAGTGAGATCATGTAAACAAGGAGAATTTAATTTATTTTTTTTTTTTAGTTTAAGACTTCTATGCTTCATTAGTGTATCCCTTCTTCTCTGTTAATTTGATGCTTTTACCTGTTACGGTGACCTCCACTGAAAGGCAACTGAAAGGATTCCAGAACAGCCTTCACAGTGCTGCATCCTGTGAGCCAGGGACAAATTCCACAGGTGAGTGCCAGTGCTGAAGACCAGGAAAGTGGGGGTGGGCATGCCGAGATGCTTTCATCTTTCTCAAGAACTGGCAGGAAAAAAACTTTCCCAGCAAGAAGAAACACAGCTGCCTACCCTGCATGTTAGTGATTCCTAGGTAACAGTCTGTGTTCAGCTGTGCAGGGAATTTATTCCTCCTGGGGTTAAAAAGACTAAACAGAAGGGAGCAAAGGCTGAGTCTCATAAAGTTGGAAGAGGAAGATCCCTAAAAATGTGGCTGGGAAAAAAGAACACTTGGCTAAAATGGCTCCCCTTTGCTTTAGGCTTTGGCTTGGCCTGTAATAAAGGGCCAGGACATTCTTTACATTTTTCTTCTGTCTTGCAGAAAAGCCCCTTAGTTCAGAAAGACATAGTTGAGAATTGTGAATCGGCTGCATAGTGAAGTCAAACAGGAGAGGTGAAAGTTCCTAAAGGAAAATCACTGAGACTTATAGAATCAAATCTTCATCATCATTCCCTAGTGGCTGATTAATTAAAACAGGTTTATCTGCTGTTAAAGTCTCAGTAAATGAGGACCCAATGCATTTTTTGTTGATGCAAGCCTATTAGCAGGTTGCGTACTCTTGTTGAACCCTTATTACCCACAGCCCACTTCAGTTTATGATGGTGCTGCAATGGGATATATGGGCAAATTATGGTCTTGAATGCTTTTAAAAACTGCATTTGTCACCATTTGTTTTGCTGTGAAAACTCTTAAAACATGACTTGAGTGTCACTAATGCAGTGATCTCCCATGTTTTCACGGGCTGAAAGAAAAGTTTGCTTAAGGGTGCACTACCTAATTAATCTCTTGGATATTTAGCTATGAAACTTAAAGATGACATTTCCATTATTAATGTCAGAGATTTTATTGCTGATTCTCTAGCACAAACATTCAGCTAATGCACTCATTTTACAGTTCCAAACTGCCTCCCACGCTTTACCACCTGCCAAAAACTCTAGTTATCCTACCAGAAATTTTATTGGCTGAATAGCCACAGTCAATAAAAAAGACCCTGCAGCACATTGGAACATGACAGTGTAGGAATGGAAAATAATGGGATTATCAAAATAAATAAAATTATGTCAACACTGTAGTATATCTATAGCTGAGGCAAAAGTTCTGGTCTACTGTATAGTTCAGGTTGAGCTTTTAGGCAAGGTTACACATAAATTTACAACTAAATGCAAAAATTAAGTTCTCAATTAAGTTCTCAGTTTAACCAAACTGGTTTGCCGAGTGCAGTTACATGAAGGTGTTTTGCGTGCTGAATTTTGCCACCTTTGTCACAGTTTCAAGAGCACTGGCGTAATTGCCACCCTGCAATTTTAACCTCTGCAAGAGATTCTATCAATCTCCTCTGGGTACCGTTGTTGTTACGTGTGTCTGTGATCTGTGGACAGCATTTTTCTATCCTTCCCTGCTTCTGTGAATACTTACGCAGAGCACGCATGAGGATTGTTGGTAATATTAATGATGGAAGGGAACTACCAGAGCTGCAGGAATAATATAGGCTTGATAACAACTACGAAGCTCAGGATAGTCACCCTCTCTGGAAATACTTGTAATACAGTGAGAACTGAGGATTTCAGCTCCTCTTTCCTCCTGCAGGACTAGGCTAGTGGAAACTGCTAAACTTACCCTCTCGGAAGCTGAAACAAAGGGTTTACCGTGCCATTTAGTGAAGTGAGAGAGCTTAAATAGAACCCTCATTTGGCCAGGGGAAGGCTGGCAGAACCGTTGGCGAGTGGGTTACTCAAAGCTTCCTTGTCTCCAGTAGAGGTATAGACCTCCAAGAACAGCGCTAAATATCGTGGTGATTGAACTAACTAGAGCAAAATGTGTGTTCTTGGAAACTGGGGAGTGATATTTTCTTCAGCTTTGCACCAAGCCACTGGTATGCGTCAGAGGCTGCTGTGCCCAGTCTGTGTGTCTCAGAAACTACTCTGGTCCTTCCTGCAGGAACAGCTGTTTTTCTTCTTCACTCTCTCCATTGATTGCTTACACTCGGGCCCTGATTTCCCTCATCAGCAGCTTATTTGGGGTTACTGTTTCACATGTATTTAGTATCCTAGATACCAATTAGAGGGGTTGGAGACACCAGCCATAAAGCAGATTGCAGAATAAATTGCAAGCATTTAAAGATAGAAGGCTGTGAAAAGTTGCAGAGATAAAAGAGAAACCAGGCAGAAACTCTGTATAAACATGCACACAAATGTTGAAAAATGTCTGAGAAGCTTGAATAGGCCTTCTTCTCTAACAGCCTGTCTGAGGATAGCTATGGGGCTCTGCAGAGGTGGAGCATGAAGGTCTCACAAATGTCTAACCAAAAGTAAGGATGATGCTCAAAGGAAGTGAGAGTCAGGCAGTATGGAAACTTTTAAGCAGATTACCCAGAAAACAGTTCACTGGTAGTTAAACTGCAGGAGAGTAGCAGTTCTGGGTAGTACTGTGGAGTGGACTCAAGCTCTTGAGACGAAGTAAAAAGGAGAACGAAAGTCTGAATTTCTACAAAGCAACACAGGATTCTGAAACAGGCCACCACTACAACGAAAGCATGGCAGCCTCTCATCCCTATGGCATCATCCTTGTTACATGAAAGGCAGAAGTTGTGTGTGAGCTGGTACCACTGGTGCAATAAGAGAGAAGTCAGAGATTCTCATATGTACAGACAGGAGACTAAATCTGCAAGCTGTCATTTGTAGTGTCTGAACAGACAGTTTCCTATCAGAGTTCATGGAAGTTTAACAGGATTTATTCTATTAAAGAAATACTAAGAATTACTACCTCTGGGGAGCATTCAAAATATTTCTGACCTGATTTTTCACTGAAATTGAACAGCCAGCCACTAGTGGGTTGTCAGTTATTCTGAAAATACAGCCATCATCACATTGCTTTTTTTATTCTGTGTTACTTTGAGGATCCCTTGGCACTGCACTGATTCCTGCTTCATGGAATTTAGCAACTCTGTTCGTTCACATTTACCCTATTTCACTAATACCAAGAAATCAATTCCCATTTCCAAGTAATCTTTAGAATATAGCTTGCTGAGTAGCAGCTCAACTAAGTAATACGGTGGGTTGTTCAGTTCCAGGTTGTCTTTATGAGGCTGTGTTTAATGTGGCAAGTTCAGCTGATGAAGGAAGGAACCTATAGGTTCATCTATTTATTTTTTTTAATTGCATATATTAACAATGTAAGCTATATATTTTGCTGTTTTATTTTCTGTTTCTCTCTAGTGACATTAAGTGAACAGGGCGTGATTTCTTTTTCTCAAGAATATGTAGTTCTAGGTAAAAAAGATGTCATTTTTCCACCAGAATGTTGCTTTTGAACCACTGGCAAGAAACATCAAGGAAGTTCTGTAGCTACACGGAAGACCTCATAGTTAGAAATTTATTGTAGTTATTATTCTTCCTTTTTGAAAATGCTAACACAAAGCAGGTTTTCGGAAGAACAGAGTATGAAGGGTACTTCATGAAAATATAGCAACATTGTCCCAGGCAGTCTCTCAGTGCAGTTTTAGAGTGGATGCACAAGGTGATGACCTGAGCTGATTTCATTTGGTTTGGTTTGATTTGTAACAGCAGCTATGAGTGAAATCTGCCTTCTGTCTTTCATTTGCTGCCAATTTGCCAACTTCTTGAGAGTTTGTGAAAGTTTTGTTTTAAAAGCTTCAGAAGACAGAATGCCTCTGTGGTTCTGTTTTGCTATGGCAAAAATATATTGTGCAAATAACCTATATAATTACAAGCAAATATGAATCATGATTAAAACTGGACAAGACTACTGCCTGACTCCAGACTTGAGAGGATTTTAACCTTTTCATACTCAGACTGATTAACAGTGATGTAGTGTTATTGTGCTAATGTTTATATTATTAGTGTCCATGTGTCTTTTCCACTATGTGTGCTGGGAGAAGAAAAAAGCATTAGTTACTGATTAGGGGAGTTAGTAATACGTTGTCTGAGTTTGACAGCAGTGAAGACTGCTAATTCATGCAAAGTCTCAAATTTCTACCTTGTCTGGTGGCAGGTAGGGAGGAAACGTTGAGCTAGGTGGTATAGACTTGATCTTATTCCTTGTGATTCCCAGGTCTGTGTCTGAGTTGAATTGAAGGATGATTTATAGTTGTCTGTTTACTTCAAACTTTCACCAGGTCTCTATATCTGCATGAATGCCAAGTCCTGAAGGTATGCAACCCTTTGAAATAAAGTGTATCATCTGTAAGGGCTTAAAACTGTATCCTAAGTGGCCAAGAGACTAGCTGTAGAATATGGGGATTAATAAACTGCTTTGGATCTAATCCATATAGAAGGCAGGCTGCTGTTTTTAGTTTTCTAGTGATTTCTTTCTTTAGGCTAAGGTGGAGAGCAGTGTCTGAATGCCATCCAAAGAAGATGAATGTGCAAGCAGTGTGGTCCGGTACAGAACAATGAATGTAGCCTGACTGCAGATTAGTGACAGTAAGGAGCACTGTTGTACTTACTCTTCTAGCATGCTCCAGGTATTTTTTCATTTTACAGGAAATGTACAGGTAGACTGTGTATTTCTAAATTATTTTATATCTGAGACTATTGTATGGTCTTTCATGAGAAGATCATGTGTGTCTTGTTGTAAGACCTGAAATTAGAGTTAATAGTGGATGTGCTAAGCTGTGACTAGCTGTTGTCTACCCACTGTTTGAATTAACAGCGTTGCTGAAATGCAGCCTCTTTTATATAAGCTGAAAGAATGAAAAGCAGAGATTCTTTTAGCAGGTATGCAAAAGTACAAGCTTCAAAATTATCCTAGACCAGCAAAAAGAACCCCCCAAAAAAGGCAATTAAACACAACAGGCATTTAAACAAGACACAACTGCTTTGTACTATTTGCCATATCTAAACAAATAAAATGCCTGGGGTTTGGAGATTCTTTTATCAGCCAGTGTCTCTCAACTCTCTTGGTGTGTAAAGGGTAGGGTGGGATAGGATACGTACTGCTGCCACCGTGCACAGCCTGTGTCAGCCTCCCGGCCATTTGCTACAGCAGGCTGGAATTCCCAGCTGCCCAGCCTTATCCAGGCTTCCTCGGCTTCTGCCAGGCTTCCCTGCAGCCTCAGAAGGCAGTTGATTGTTGAACACTAATGTATTTATTTTTATGTTGTTACCACATTCCCAAGAGGAACCTTGGCTATGATTTCAGCTGGTCTCACCACACTGTCCAAATCCTTCATCAGGAGCAGCTGGAAAAAGAAATCACTCAGGTTTCTGCAGAGCACATTGCTGGTACGCCTCCTCCCTCACCCTAATCCTGTTAATTCCAGTCTTCATTTGCCGCTCTCCTGATTCTCTCTTGTTGCTGTGACTGACTGCACAAGTGGTCTTGACTTTGAAAGGTGACCTTCCAGTGGGCAACTCGAGTAACCTCTGCATCAGAACTACATTGGCTACTTAGGCACAAGATATCTTATGACATAAAAGAGCCACTTTTGATGTCACCTCATTACTTATCCTAATAATGCTCCACATCGTTACTTCCATTACATTACCTCAGCTCCACATCTACATCACATTAGCTCTTCCAGGACCACCTGTCTGGCTGAGAAGGTCTGGGTGGGCCACTGAAAGGGAATAGCGGTGTGATATCCAGCACCTTGCATCAAACTTTTCCAGTGCAACCTCTCACCCTGCATACGGCCTTTGTCAACAGCAGTAATGACATTCTGTCAGCATCTCTGTGGTGCCATCTCTGTGAAGAGAAAGGGTTATTGGGAAACAGAACCGGCCTGTTTTATCATATTTTGGAAAGCAGTGAAGCTTAAGAGGGCAAAGAATCAGTGTCAAAGTGGAGGATATTTGGTTTCACGTTTCTTCTTAGAATTATCTTCATAAAACCATTGTTCTTTCACACGTCCCAAAAACATCCTGGATCTTCTCTCTCTTTCCCTTGCTGGCTTCCACAGATTCATAAAAAGGAAGGGGGAAAAGATAATTTCTCTTCCTGCTGCAGTTGTTGCATCTGACCAATTGTCCCAGGTCAGATGATGACAGACAAGCCTGTAGTAGCAGAGTGACCAGAAGGGAAAGGAGAAGGGTAAAGACAGACCTTCTCCTTACCCCATTTCTTGGTACTCTTTGAAGGAGCAGAGAACTTGATGACTAGCAATGGGCAAATACTGATATCTCTAAGCAGTACCTTTATAATAGATATAAATTATCAACAAGGCATGACGGAGTTCGAGTATATCCAGTTGTTAGAAAAAGGGTGAGTAAGTTTCATTAAATCCCAGCAGAGTGTAAACCTCTGCCAAAAGCAGCATTCCAGGTCCTTCTCAGATGATGTTAAGACAGTGATGTCCAACTCTAGGTCTCAGCTGGAGGTGAGGGTCAGTGTTTGCCTTCAATGATCAGAAATAACATCTGTTCCTTAACTTGTTGTGGCTCTCTCTTCTCTGGCAGCTTGTCTCTCACACCTTTCGTCAACCTTCTGCCTTTCTTTCATGAAGTGGAGCTTTTTCCTGTTGTTACTGGTCTCATGCCACTGAAAGGCCATTCTTAAGTCTCAGGACCACTGGCAAAGCAGGAGAAAAAGGCAAGGACAGTCTCTAGAAATTAGCTTCCCTTTTTAAGAACAAGAACACAGCTTGAATTCTAGGAGCCTTCACTTCTGACGGACTCAAAGAAAACTGCGAAGCAGGGTAAATAATGACTTCAGGCAGTTGGCATTTTTGCCTGCCTGGAGGCTGAGGGTTGCTTGTTCTCGGCAGTTAGGTGATGGCGAGCTGCCTGTATTTCCTCGTGGTGTTGGAAGTGTCCTTCAAGATCAGGTGTGCGAAGACTGGGGAGAGTTTATATAATATCTTGGCTACTTCTGTCTCACATCTGGCCCTTTGGCATTAAGCGACCTATAGAGAAGATGACTCTGCCCATCCAAATTGGATTTTGTTTTAATCTGGCATTATTTTATTGAAACTAAAAATAGAAGCCAAAATGTGTGTGAATAGGGAGTGTCAGAAGTTATGAAATAAAACGTGGGGAAGAGCCAGAGAAGAGAGAGCCACAACAAACCAGGGAGTAGGGAGCTGAATAAGAGAAATCAGAATGAAGGCTGTTCAGTGCAGAAGGGCATTAGCAGTCAGGGAGAGAAGCCCTCCTGGTGTCTTCTCCGTAACACAGGGTGCAGGATGGCTCACGTTGGCTTCCACTGCTATTTCTCCACTTGTTAATGAGGCTGCTCTCTCTTCGTGTGGGGAGACCACTCAAACACAATTG
The DNA here is from genome assembly GCA_013400055.1 of Nycticryphes semicollaris. Classification (NCBI taxonomy): domain Eukaryota; kingdom Metazoa; phylum Chordata; class Aves; order Charadriiformes; family Rostratulidae; genus Nycticryphes; species Nycticryphes semicollaris. Next base: position 384,406 of record VXBJ01006922.1, read on the forward strand.
TGTGTACTGATTGTGTCACGCACCCTCCACCGGCTCTAAGTAAATTTTCATGACTTGGAACTGCCGTTTTCCCTTGCCTGCCCAGTCCAGCAAGCCAACTTGAATTTGTGCCCAAAAGATGGGGGAGGGAAGGCTTGCCTTCTGTTGTCAGCTGTCCTGGCTTGCTAGTGTCAGTCACCCATGGATATAAATAAATCCCGTTTATTTATTGCCTGTCTTAGTTGCAGTATATATTATCAAGAGAATGCTGGGCATCACTCTAGGATTAGAAATTCCCTCTCCTTTGGGATAAAAAAAAAAAATAATCTGAATTTCTAGGATTATCATAGCTCTTCAGGGAGAAAGGAAGTTCCTGTTTTCAACACTAAATTCAGGATGCTTCTACATGCTTCTCAGTTCTGCCGCAAACTTGCTGTGGGTATGATGAAACAGCCTAAATGAGCTCTTAGAAAAAGGTTAGCATGGGTCCCTGACCCAGCACTGTCATCTAGCCTAGTGCTCTGCTCTGACTCATTCCTGCAGCGTGGAAGCAGGGTAGATTGGGTACTGGTGTCTGACCAAGGCTGTGTAAGTCTGTGCTGGGAAAGTCTATATAGCACTGAAGTTCAGTGTGCAGGTATCCCCTAAATGACTTTACACCACTCCTGGGATTTCCTTTTCACTCGGCATCATATCCATAAAATGAAAGCAACACTTTTCCTCCCTCTCTGTAACTGTTCTAAGTACAAAAGTGTTAAGGTTATGAATGTGCAGTCATGGATGACATAATAGTATGGAAACATGTGGACACATATAAAGGCAGATACATCTCCTGGCAGAGAGAATAAAGGAGACTCATTCTGCTGTGTGTGGTGATTTGCTGTAGTGACTCTCATCGCTAGAGAGAATCAACCCTTAACACTGGTTGCTGTCAGGAATGAGGTTTTTTTTCCTGTCGCCCCTACTCAACCAGAACTTCAACTTACTCAACTCAGAAGGAGGTGGAATGCTTACCACTAGGTTTGAAATTATAAAACTTCATAGAATTATATACATTAATGTTTATGAAGTGATTGAATTGACAGTGAGCTGCATTCATGGTAGGAACCTACGTATGTACTTGTTGACATAGGAACGCCCCGCTCTGTGTTTGTTCCTCAAGGTAGCCATACAAGAGGAACACACTCAAAGTGATTCTAACTCAGTTTGTGAGAAAAGACAAACCGTACCGTGCGTTTCTGTAGGAAAGGGAAGGCTCAAAAGTCTCTTCAAAACAGGAAGATGAGGTTGAAGTTGGCCGCCTCTCTCGTGTGCCTTTGTTTCCTTAGTTTCAGTGTATTGCCAAGGGATAGGTTTCTGGACTGGTATCCTATCTTTAATACATGTGGTTGACAGTTTGGTCCTAATTCAGGTTCCAAACTTTCTGTGCAGTGACATAGCTGGCAATCCTGCTTTCTAAATGTCTTTCCAGATCCTCTGTGCTGTGTGATGTTTGGCTCTATGTTGGGCTTTCAAGGAGAGTGTATTTTTTTTTTTAATACAGCAATATTTTTAATAAACAGCTCTCAACAAATGTCACTTACATTTAGGAGCAAGCTGATGTGCTAAATATACAGGACAAGCCTTACCTACTAGATTAGCTGTAAAATGCAGACCGTCCAAAATAAACTTGGTGCATTTCTAAGTGTTTTGGATTTATCTTTTTAAAGGACTGTCTAAGGATTTTTAAGTAAGAGAAGTGAAGGTGGCATTGACTTTTTCCCATAATATGGCTATCTAGGAAAATGTTGCACTGTGTAGAATTAAAATCTATAACAATAAGAAGGAAATATTTTTTTTTTCTTATCCCCATTTTGTTTCTTTTAAAGATCAACCTTCTCACCCCCCCATGTTTCCTGCACCACAGTCCTCAACATCTTTTGGAGTGGGGAAGTAGACTCCCGTGCAAATGGATGGATGAAAGAGACAAAGCATACTGATAAGGGAGAAGGATTTAGAACTACTGGGAGTAGCATGTGAAGAGATGAGTCAGAGGTGAAGAGTGGAGAAGGTATTCTGGGGCTTAAGAGGAATGCCAAGAGTACTTTTTCACACATTAGCTTATTAAGTTAGGTTTTGTCATGCTGATCTCTGATCTCATCTGTTACTGTAGAGAGGTTGTGTGACAGGGAGAACCAGATGTCTGATGATGGCTGAGACTTGCAGAGCAGCCCAGGAGTTTTTCCCACGGAACAGTCCCCCGTGATTACTCAAAATCTTTGCTTTGTGCTTTTTTCAGCCTCTGCTCACAGAAAAGGACAAATGCTGAACCACCCGGTGAGGAATCCAGGGTATTGCTTCAAACGTGGGGCAAAGGAAAAAGCAGCAGTGACTTCATACCGCCACACTCCCATAACACCCTGGAAAGAGCAAAGAGGAGGCCCCGGTGAGAGGACAACCCGCTGAGGAGAGTACTTGAACATCTGTGGAAGCTGGTGGTAGACCTGCAAGCTGACGTGAATGATTATCTCTGACAGCTTCTGCTGCTGGATCCTGGGGGTGCTTCTTCCCACCTCTTCCTGATCACTAATTGTGAGATCTTTCTATAAGACAGAAGTCCTCCAGCTGTCTGTGTTGTTCTTCCTAAGGTCCAAGTTTGAACATAAAATCTCATATGCTCAGCCATTTCAGCCCGTCCTAGTTTGGTAACAGCCAAGATTCTCTGCTGTCATCACATGGCAACCATCAGCAGAGAAAAATACTAGAACATATGACTGGAGACATCCATGTTGGTTGCTGTCTTGAATTTTGGCACAGAGCCATAGAAAGGATTGGTTTGAATAAAGAAATCTTCATTTGTTTTGTTTTTGTTATAATTTAATTATTAATTCACACCCCCAAAATATTTTCTGTCATTATACTGAATAGGATTTTAAATCTGTCTTTATATTTTACGGTTGGATGCTTATGTTCTGTGTGGCTTATTTTTGTATTTTGATTTCTGTTTGTTTAGGCTTTATAAACTTTTAACATTGGCTGATGTTTTCAGACCCAAGCTTGAACCCTAAGGCCCAGGTGGCTCCTATCAGTTGCAATAGTGGCTTGGTGAAGCACTCCAGTTAAAATTTGCCTAATGCTATGAAAATTAATTTGCTTATGTTAGAAAACAACGTCAGCAGCTGGAAAATGTATTGGAGAAAAGATCCACCCATCCTTAAAATGAACAGGAAGCAGCTTCAGCTCTGGCTCTTTGTTAGTGCCAAGTTAAAAGAAAGCTCGGTATTCTGCAACTTCTGCTTTGTCAAACAGCAAGTGGTGTGACTGTAATTCTCCAAGGGTATAAAATCTCCTGTTGTTTGTATCGGAGCCCTCAGAGAATGGATTCTGTTTCATCTGTTTTCTTACTGTACATCTGCCCTGTCATTTCTAGCCTGTATAATCAGTGTTAGAAGATCGTTCTCATGTGTTGGCAAGTAGATAATGATCAACCCAAATGTCTGACAGAAGACACAATGTCAGAGGGGGAAAGTGTTTTATCTTGAAGTGATTGTGTTCATGTTCAGCCTTGGATTGTGCACATTTTCTGTCATTTAAGACCAGATAAATTGTAAGAAGATGAAATAATTATGTTCATACCCCATTAGTTTCACTATCACTTGCTCCAGGCATGAATTCATAGGACAGAACATGCATTTTTGTATTTCTGTTCCACTCATGCGTTTGATGGACATTGAATATGTTCATTTGTCAAAAATGTTGTGATGTAGGTGTTTCCTTTCTTATTTCATTGGCTTATCTTTCATTTTCTAGACAGTCATGATCCTGTGCACTTTCTCTGCTTTTTTCAGCTGTGTTCCTCAAAAATCTCCACAGTGTTTGTCTGCTGCCTGTGCTGCCATCACATATCATGACCAAGAGATTTGTAAAATCTTGTGAAGTTATTTTCAGGTCACGTCTCCCTTCTATCTGTAATCATTGCATTCTACCCATAGATCCCAGAGATAGATGTTTCTACTGGTGCATCAAGTTGCCAGCTCATTATTAGTAAAAATGTAGTTGCAGAAGTTGTTACTTCAAACTTCTGCACATTCTCAGCAACTGTGGGCTTCAAGACCTTGGGTCTGTCCTCTTATAGCCTACTCTGCTATGTGTGGTACTATGTGTGGAGGCTATAGCCTCCAGCTCTGTTCCTGAACTGTGGAGGGGCTATTTCCCTATAACATTTAGCTCCAGTAAATAATGGATGCCATTCATTTCTTCCTCCTGGGGGATCTCAGTTAGCCTTATTCCACTGGGTTTCATGTGCAGGATTGAATAGCTATAGGATATGCATCCTTGTGGAACCTCCATCTCTGTTTTAGTTCTCTAATTTTTTTGTTTGTTTGTTTGTTTAGGTTGTCACAGCCAGCGCTGAAAACTATAGAGAGGTTTGGAGGATGAAGCTTTAAATGCACAGTTAATCCAGGAAAGGCGATTGTCTTCAGAGGATCATTGGTAGAAACACCATTCTTACTTGTCTGGCAAATTACCGACTAGTGCTGGCTTATTATGAGCATAGGTTAGTTGTTTTGTCAGCTTTGCCAGCCTCCCACCCACTCATTTTGGGACAATGATTTGTACTCAATTATACCCAGCATGTTTGCTGAGCTTTTTATTGCATGTTAGATGTAGCCAACACCATGTCTGTAACAGTGATGACTTAGTCACAGAATATCAGACATCTTGTCACTGAAATATTCAGAGAAATGTGACTTGCAGTCTAAGGCTCTCATTTCAAAGGGATGCATTTTGCCACCTTCAGCAGCAGTGAAACCTTGCACCTTTGTCCCTGGAAATTTTTTATTCTGCTTTCAGCGAACAAACAAACAACAAAAGACCACAACAGGGATATCAAGACTGGTCCTTTTATCTCAAACCAAACAGCTAGACCTTGAACTCCTGTTCAGCCTCAGGATGCGTTAGGACAGCCAGAGCATCAAATGAAATAGAAGTATTCCTTTGCTTTGCGCACCTGTTGATCCCAGCTCTGAGCATAAATGCTGTTACCTTGGGAGTGTGTGCAATAGAGAATCAGGAACAAAGTCTGGGATTCTAGCTTCGTACGTTTTTCCACATACTTCTCAGACTGGAGCCCATGTGTGTCTTTGTGCATGGTGGGTACTATGTACTGTATGTACATATTTTGGCTCTTTGCAGCTCTGATATCTCCTTGTCTGTCCCTTTTCAAAAACCTCTCAGAGAGTACTTGAGTTAAGAGATTCAAGGGGGAGACGTGGAACTGTTTCCCACACATCTTGGAATGAAAGTGTTTTACAGGAGGTGTTTGCTAGTACAAGGGAAGAAAGGAGAATAGCAAATCTTTTTGGATTTATACTTGCCCGTGAGGGGAGTATGTGCTCTTCAAGTGGTGATTAGTTTGTTTCTGCTTTTATGACATCTACTTCCCTGTATTCATCAACAGGTTCCATCAAAAGTGCCTTTGTTTACTATGAGAAAAGAAAATTACCAATAGAAAGCCCCAAAATCTGCTTCAGTGGTGAGGCTGAGTAATGTAACCAAGGAATCCTCCTCTTCTGCTCCATGATGTTTGTGTCACTTCTAAGTTAAGGAGTCTGTTCTAATGACAGAGAATTGGTGTGGTTAGTCTTGAAAGGAGTAAGGTGCATATCAGAGTCCCAGAGGCTGCAGCAGTGCAGCGTTCATGCAAGTGTTCTGTGCTGTGTTTAGGTGATGACCATACCACAACATAAAAAGTACAGGAGGGATATTAGATTATCTCCTCTCAAGAAGCAGCTGACTTGTAGTCCGTACATGAATAATTAAATTCACTTCTATATGTGCCATCTTGGCCTTTTAAACAGCCTCACAACTCGTGTGAGTGCGATCAGTGGGAGATCATGTTGTGACACCAGGTAGACAACTTAGTCACCAATGAGACATATTGCAATTTCCATTCTCAAGGCCAGATATGCTTTTGCACAATCATGGTTTGTTGAAAACGCTCCTCATTATGATGCCTGGAAGGTTGACGTGCATCTCTGTGATACTGGTTCTACACTGCAGCAGGAGGTTTTGGTATCAAGACCTTTGTTTACTGGTAAGAATCTCAATGCTGTGCCTCTTCTTCGTACCGGAACACGGATAGTGTCTGTGTGTGTGGAGCTAAGTGGCTGGCAGTGCTGGACCATTTCTCATCTTCACCTGTAAAGGAGATCATTGGCTTATACACGAGTTTACAGAATGGACTGGATTCTCAGCTTGCATTCTTTCGGGCCTGTACCTTGTACTAATACAACAACTCCAGTCATTTTGGGTTATTTGCTGGAAACAAAAGCAGTCTGGCTCCTGACTTATTTTTATTAAGGTTTACTTGATCAAATGTTCAAGGACTTTTTTCCTCAGTCAGTCCTACATTTGCTGATTATCCCGGGCTCACTGTTTGAATCTGGATGGTTACTGCTGGTGTTTAAATAGTTGGATTTTGTTGTTGTTGCAATAAGTAACTGGTTGATTTATCCTATTCATACTATTTTCTTTTTGGACATGTTATTCCTGTGGATCTATCACGAGTTTCTTCCAAAAGAAGCTTCTGAGCTTTACTTAAACCTGAGACTTGACCTCCTTTTCTTCTTTCTAGAACCTCCTGTTTCTACATCTAAGACATCCTTATTTATGCCAAACATCAGGAGGACCTTATTTTATCTTTACACAATCAGGTCAAACAGTCCTTGAGATTGATTACAAAGAGCACAAAACTTAACAATCACAGTTCTGTTCATGCAGAAAGTGGTTAATTGGGAAAAGAGGTGGGCGTGGAGTGTTTTAAGGGTGAAAAGGGAGTAATTGTTCAGTCTTGCTTGCTAAAAGAAGTAGGAGCATCAAATAAAGCTAAAAGATACCATATTCAAAGTGGGGGGGGAAGAGAGAAAGGGGGCACGTGTGTGATTATTGTTCACAGTATGTAATTCACCTATGAAACTCCTTGTCCCAAGATGTTGTGGATACCAAAAAAAGTGTTTATGGTTTGAAAAGACAAGTAGACAAATCTATGAAAGCATAATCTATTAGGGTGTATTGAATACTAAAGCTAAAAAACTGGACATTTTTAAGACTATTAAGGGACTATTCTGGGGAAGTATCACAATGGGCTCTTCCAATTTTTAGCTTGTCTGTCAGGCATGTGTTGTTGATCATTGTCAGAGATGAGAAGTGGGATAGACGGTCTTCTAGTGTGACTTTGTATGGCCATTTTATTTTGACAGTTGTGGTACAGCCTACTAGAACAGCCAAGGCAAAGCTGCCATCCATGATAGCAGCATATTCCATCAGAATTCACTCTGTGCTGTTGGTTTCTCTAAGAAAAGTCTCTGTTGCTGGCATCTGCCAAATTGTCATATGCAGCTTGTCTACACCTTCACCTGAGTGGGCACTATATATTGCAGAGGCTTTCAGAACGATGAAACTGAGCATACAGGACACCAAGATCCACCTGTAGATTAGTTGTGATTTGGGGGGAAAGTAGGTTGCTGTGTGGAATTCATCCATAATATGATGTTTGTAAATGGTTAACCACTTCAACATGGAAAAGAAAATTACTTCTAACCAAAGCTCTTAAGTTATCTTATTCATACGTGTTTCACTTCTCACCATCTTTGTCTTCCAAAGTGCTTGAGTGCAGAGTGCCTTCAGGGTGAATGTGCACAGCCACAGCACATCTTCAAGAGCTACAGTACCTGGTCACTGCTTTTTTCCCCACTTTAGAACACCATTGTACTTTTCCAAAGAAGAGATTAAGTTTCCCTGCTGCCTCAGAGATGAGTAGATAGGAAGCACAAGCTGATCTTCTCCAAAATTGTTGGATTCTGAGTTTTTACAACAGCCTCCTCATGCAGTTTGGACACAGAGGACAAATTCTACTGAATGACAAGTGACAAGCAAGACACTGAGTCTGCTCTGAGGAGTCTGCTCTGTCTGTTATCTTGCCAAAAAAAAAAAAACAACCGGATTTTGATGGCCTTCATTGAAAAGAGTTTTCACGGCAATTTCCAATTCAAAGGAAAGAATCACTGGTCACTGTGGAGATCCTGGTGTAAAGCTTTTGCCAGGGAATCATAGTGGTTCCCAAGGGACACTTAACGTGGCCTCTTATCTACAAGTCTGCTCCTACAGCACACACAATGAGCTAGAGGAATCTTGAAAAGATCTTTGAAAAAGAGTGGCTTCTTTATCTGACCTATCAGACAAAAACATTGAATTGACCTGAAAAAAAACCCCAAATTTCGTGCAATTGTTAAGAATTTGGGGACTGTTAAAAATGTATCTTTTATTACCAGAATTTTTATTGCTTGTTTGGGGCAGGTGGAAAAGGTGCTGTTGTCACTGAGAGCAATTTCAGCATTGTGTTTGGCCTTTTGCCTACTGGTGTTCTGGGATGTGCAACAGGAGATAACTCCAGAAAGTTAGTTTAAATTGATGTCCATGCAGGAGTACTTTAGAAAATCTCATTTCACCATGGTTATAGCAACAGTAAATCGTAGACTAAAGGGAGACAAGTTACTGTACTCAGCTGGTTATGTTCAAAAGTCATAAAAACTCCTCAAAAAATGTTTTAGGGTTCATGATCTAATCCCTGTGTCTTGAGTACTACCATGCCAAAAGTCAGGAAGGGATCTTTGAAAAGTTCCTCTTCTGCCAGGTCCAAATGTTCCACTGCCATCATTCCCTCATGATTGGGGAAGAAAAATATTGAGGGATTTTTCGTCACTGTTTCCAGTGATTACTGTATAGGATTCACCTCGTGTTTTTCAAGTGGTTTTGCCTTATTGATGAGACCCGAAATGGTCATGCTGTGTCAGATATATTTAATATATCTATGATGTATTTGAGGTGTGCAGGTGGACAGCTGTGACTCTGCTGGGAGGGCAAACGGAGTTGTAGGCACCCCATTATTGCCACTAGGTACAGTACTTATGCTTCCAGTTGCATGATGCTTTTTACCATTCAAAGCGAGGTTGTCTTCCCTCCTGAACGTGTGTTTTCTCCATCATTTCTAATTCCAGAAATTCAGTGTGGAATCCATTTTGTGTATGATACCAGCTAGGATGGTTTGGTGTTTTGTTTTTTTTTTTTTTGTCTTACCACAGACCTAAAAAACTCATGTCTCCATATGTCTACTGAAAATTTCTCATGAAAATATGTAAGAATAAAGATTGGTGGTTCTTCCAGCCAAACTGGGGCTTTGCAAGTTTCTTAGGTCTTTTGTGTGATGGCTTGGCTGAGGACAGGTGATAAAAATGAAAGACAATTTAAAGTGTGTAGCCAGCACATTGTAAGTGCTGCCACACCGTATTTCCCTGAGATTTTGTTGCCATTTTCTTTATTTTGTTTCTCTTCTGTTTGTTCTGCTTGTTTGTTTCCAGTTCTTCAGATAAGTGCGGTAGAGCACTTAGTGTGGTAGTATCCAGATGAGGTCTTTAGGTCCTAAAGTATACTTGGGTATTTCTGTAGCAAGTGTCCTTTGAGGGAGCAGATGTCAAATTGTGTCACGCAAGGCAGCTTGTTGCAAGCTGGATGTCTTCCAGAGACTCTTGTGGGGAGTCAGACTGTCTGCTACTGCTTTTCCCCCGCAAGTGGAGTTTCTTACAAATCCTTGAAAACAGTGGAGATCTCCCAAGCATCTAGTCTACCTGCAAGAGTGTTTCAGCACTTCAAAAGACCACAAATTTTTGTTTGAAGAAGGGACCAGAACATGGTTACAAAGACATTCCCCAGTCATTACAGTACATGCATTGCACAAATCCTGTAAGATTTGCCCCTGGCTGCACAGCAAATCTTTGTTTTGTCTGCTTCCTGAAGAGGATAATAACTCCAGGAGAAAAAAGAAATCCTTCCTGAAGAATGTCAGGAAATCTCTGGTTTGATATGACCCAGCTGGCTTCTTTCATCAAGTGATCTACATGTGCTGACCATGATATATTATTATAATGCCTCATGCTGATTTCTGTATGTGATGAATTAATATCTGTAAACAGCTACTGAGAAATGTCTGAGTGTTGGCAGACCAGAAAAGGAAGTCACCTTTTGCTTTCTGCAACGTGCATAACCCCTACGTGTCATTATTTCACGTGTCAGTCTCTGTGGACAGCAGTGAGGTATCATCTTGCCTAGCCAGCGAAGTGGAACGGGAGATGAAGAATATCACCCTGCACAAAGACCACTACCCCCCTGAAAGCGGGGAAAAATAAGTCTTTGTCTTCAGAAGGTACTGCTTGAAAGATTGATATTCTTTGGTATAATTCAGCAGTGCCTGCTCATACCACAGGGGACAGAGTTTCTGCTTGAAAGCCTTTCACTACATCTGCAGGATGTGGGAAACCAATAATGGGTTTTTTTGCCACAAACCACAGCTGTAAAGAAAGTTTTATTCTGTACTAGATATAAAGGTCCTTATGCCTAAGTGTATTTTCCATGAAATCATAGACCAGTACTGGAAAGGGCCCAGCGGCTTTCTTGAATGCCCTCAGACCATGTCTGCCATCTCCCCTGTGCAACCTAGCCCTAGATAAGGATGTTCTAAAAGCAGCCAAGTGACTGAGGTCTGTAATCTTTGAAATTAGTCTTCCCTGGAAATGCACTGTGACATCCAAAGTGCTGTACCATATTCTTTCCCAAATTATGGGTGTAAGTGGCATCTTAAGTACATTACTGTCATGTAGAGAAGTGGCAGCTGTTAATCAGCAGTTTTAATTTGCTGTATTTCTTGTTGATGTATCTGACTTATTTCCAAAACAATCTATTTCCCAATGGGTGAAACTGTCTCGTCTCTTTTATGTTGACTTGTTGCATGATAAAGGGATCTTGCATTTGTACAAGGGCATCTGAAGCCTCTCTTCAAGAGAGGACAAAAGACACTGAGCGTAGTTGCTTCCATCTGTCACTTGTGGAGATAATCAAAAATGGACCAGGGCTTAACTGACCTCCCTGCGTACAAAAGAAACTACTGCCAAAGCAGAGAGCTGAAAGACCAGGTGTTCTTTTACTAAACATCATAGCACACATGTTAATTATTAATTTTATACACCTTTAGTCCAATATATTCTAGTGATTTTGAATGTAAAAAAAATTAAATCATTTAGTAGATGTTATTTTTGAAGAGTTGGAAGGCGTGTTTTCCTCCTTGCACTGTATCCAAAATGCTGCTGTTACTCTAAACCACAATTAAGGTAGGTTACAGGCAGCCCGTAAAACCACCTGTTGTTTTGCACCACTGCAAATCAGCAGTTTTCCAAGTGTGTAGATGTTGGCTCCATACCTATTGAGAACTGTGCTTTCTTGATCGATTTCATTGCCTTTCAACCACCTATTAAGAGGAGACAATCCAGTACTATAGAGCTGATGTTTTGCATGCTGCTAGAAACATTTCTAGTGGGGTAAGAAACCTTTTCTGCACAGTGGAACTGGCACCTAGAGCTGTGTCCTGCTCACCCCGTGGTACTGAGCCTGCTCTGCGTTGGGGCTCAGACCACAGTGAAGACCTCTGCCTCATGGCAGTGGATCCTCTTCTGTCACAGGATGGCTGACTGCTTTACGAAGTAGTCTGAGCCTGGAGACCTCCTTGCTCCGATGAGGACTCTAGTCATAGGTAAGGAAAGCTTCAGAGCAGCATAGAAAGATAAGAAAAGGATCCGTGAACTGAGAGAATGGAGATTTGGTAGCCACAACAGAGAGAGACATGGGACATCACAGGACAGAGCAGAACAGAGCTGTGCCGTTGTCAGAGGAGCAGACAGGTATGTTTGTCTTTTGTATCTCTTATTACTTTTGGACATGGTCCATCTTGTTTCCTGTGTATTTTGCTGTCTGTTGTTGTGGAACCACAAAAAGCAGCACATCCCAGCTCACACTGTAGTAGCGGGGATGTGCTGCTGCTTTTTGTAAGTGCAGTGAGATAGCTAGAGACCATCCAACCCAAAGACCAGAGAACAAAGACTCATTTAGTCTGCAAAGACTATTCTTTGCTGAAATATCAGTGTACATTCCTGCCCTTATGAAGCAGTGCTCCTTGGAGAGCTCTACAACGCACTACTGCCTGAAAGACACGGTGTTCAAGTTCAGGTGTAGGCCTCTTTCGTGCCATAATAGAGTATGCCATGGAGAAGCAGGGAGTACACAGATGATCGTTTGATCATCTCTGTAGGATCTGCCTTATGGCAGTGCAGATAGCAAATTTTCATTCTTTCTACCCATTGATCTTTGTTAGAGAGACAGAAAGCGTGCTGGCCTTTCTTTCATCGGCTTTTTCTTGTTCCCGCGAACAACAAAAGGGAACTGTTGGGAGCTGTATTCAGTGTTGGCAGTGAAGATCCCACTTTTTCTTTCCCATTGTTTCCCTCCATTTGCCAGCTAGTGACAGCACGCATAGAGAACTGCCCTCTGCCTTCTCACACAAGTGTCCTGAAATGTTTTGTTAAGCCTGCACCCAAGAGTCTATTCAATCTGTTATTAACCCCATGTAGATAGTTTAGTTTGTTGCTGAATTGTAGCTAAAAGGCTCCTAGAAAAGCTATTGTAACTGTAAGAAAATGAATCCAGGTCCTGTCTCACAAATCTAATTCTCAAATGTTGCCAGGGAAACAGGGTGGACAGAGAAGCGGTAACTGAAATGTGTCTGTCTGACTTCAAGGATTACTGTACCCATGAGATTACCTGTGTCCTTACTGGCTGGATGCCCCAAGACTCTTCTCCCCCAGTTTTCCATTGCCATTTTGCCTTCTTTCCGAAGAGATAAATGGCTTCGTCCTTCTGCCACCCCTCCTGGCCACTGAGGAGCAGCGGTGAACAAGGGCTAGTAAGACAGACCCACCTCAAGGGGCTTGCCAGGGTTAATCTGTGGGTGGTTCTGACGTGCTCCAAGTGCCACATAGGACTGAGCTGTGCAAGTGTTCTAGCTCAGCTCTTTACAGCTCCCCCTCCTTGGGTTTTTTTTTCCCCCCTTTACTAGCGAGGAAGCCCTTCAATTGGATGGGCAGCAGAGCCAGCCCAGGGCTCAGGAGAACAATGACCAAAGAACAGACTGAAGCTTGTAAACCAAAACCTCCCAAGGGACTGCTGCTAAAAGGAGATTAGAGAGAATTCCTGCACCAATTGGCATCTGGATTGTCCCCCAACCCCCCTTGCAGGCACTAAATTTCTGGCCTGTCAGCGTGATAGCGTAGTCATATTTATTTGTTCCCTCCTTGGGCAGGCGAGGGGGAAACATGGCCATGGAGAGCTGTACAGGGCGCAGCGATACCGTAGTACTGCAGGACTGATCTGAGCTACACCTTTCATCATCATCATCACCATCGATGGCAGGTTAAGGAGCCCCAGAGAGATGAAAGGGACAGAGCCAAGCGCTGGTGAGTGTCTCTGTCAGAGTAAATATCACACAGGTCGGCAAGCTCCCTCCACTGAGCTGCCCTTGCTAACCTCTAGCATGCTGGAGAAGGTGCAGGAAGGGTTGTTGATAGTTTATTAAGATGCGTGAGATTATATGCTACGGCAGCCTCCCCTGAAGTACATGGAAGCAGCCATTATTGTGAAGGGCTTGATGGAAGAGGCGAGTTCTGAGCTGACCATGGATGTGGCTAGCCCTGGCCACAAACGATTAACCAGCTGGGTGTCATTTTACACACAGTTGCTGGGGACCAGGGGACAGGGAGGAACCGCTCTCTGTGGTCTTTACAACATGACTTTGTAAGTAGCTGTGGTTTGGAGTCAGAGACGCAGCCTCTGAGTCTCATGTGGCATGCAAGCACCAGAGTTTTTTTACCCTTGGGAGCATCTATTGCTGAAAAAGCCCATTCTTTTAAAAGAGTGAATTCATTTCTTTCCTGAGCAACATCTGTGAGCTTTTCATGAGCATCTACAACGTTCACTGTAAACTGGGAGGAGGGTTGTGTTATTTACCTGTGTGTCCGTGTCTGCACTGGCAGGCCATCTATATTCAAACGGACATTTGTCAGCTGTGGTAACTGTACTGCCCTGGTTATTTAAACAGTATTGTTGGAAGTGTTTTACGTTTGAGGGGAGCTTTATATGAATCTGTCAAAAGTGGATGCTAGAGGTGATGTACGTGCCTGAAGGACTAGGGCAAGACACGGCACATATACTCCAGGCAGTTTGAGGGTACCATGAAATTTCCATTCTGGGGCTCTCTGGCTGACCAAAATTCTGTCTGTTCCTTTGAAAAGACAGTTTAGAAAGGGGCAAGACTTTAGACTGAGTGTACCACAGCAGTAGCAGTTTAAAAACAGAAAACCATCTAACCCTCCAACAAACAACTTGCTTGTGAAAAAAAGAGCATTTCCCCCCCCAAATATTTATTTTTTTTACAATGTTTTTGAGATTACTATTTTTTAAAGTCTTGGCAGGTGATGCCTGGGCCATGTTCAGGTCATCATGCAGAACAACCTAAAGCACCTCACAAACCACAACAGACAGGAGGTCCTCAGGGTCTATCAGTTCACAAATGAATGGGCCCAATATTCAGGTACCCACAGATATTGCTCTTGCCCTGATCCAGAAACGATCTCTCAGAAACTCCAGGAAGGGAAAAGAGCTGAATGGAGACACCAGTCCCTCTGGAAATGAACTCGGCACCCTCTTTCCTTGTATTTGCCCACCCTCAGCAGGCTGGCTGGGAGCCTTGCAGTTTGCATTGGAAATGAATAGCCAGGATCTGCCAGCTGAACTTACGGGTTTGGCAGAGGCAGTTTCAGTTGTAGGACTCCTGGATCACACCTTTGAGGAACAAAAGTCTAAGCGTATCTCTGAGCGTTTCTTCTCTCAGCAGCTTCCCTTCTTGGTGCATTTTCTTTCTCTAAAGAAACTTCCAGCATTTCCTCCTACAGGGGAAACCTTTAATTCTTCAGGCCAGTGGGGAGGGCTGAGGTCCTAAGGTAGCTAAAGCTAGAATAGAAAACATCTCCCCAATTCCATTCCCTGCGCTCTTTCTCATTCCCACGCTTTCCCAGCTCAACCACCCAGCATTCAAATACAGCAGTTCCTCCACCCCATCCTTCTCTTCTGCACCAGCCATATTGAAGACTGTGGCCTTCGTGTCACCAAAGTTAACTCCCAGAAGGAACATGACACTGCCAACAAGACCAAGAAATGTTCCAAAAGAGATCCCCAAGGGCTGCCAGACCGTAACCCACTGGGTCTGGTACTTGGCCCTCAGCATGCGTAGTCTCTGACCCCCAGTTCCTTTCATATTAGCCTGGGAGCAGGAGAGTGGGTGCTGACAGTTTTTTTTCTTGGCTTTGGGCGGGCCAGGGTGCCTTTCAGCTGCACTTGCAGGATTTCACCACCATGTTGGAGAGCTGCTCCACTTTGGGGGTCCTCCCGACATAGTACAAGATGGTGAGTGGCTCCAGGTCCTGGGGTACACAGCAGGGCGAAGCAGATGCCTCAGGGTTCAGCGTGTTGTATAAACCCAGCACCTGCAGAAACAAAGTAAATGTGGTGACATAGTCAGGAATGTATTTAAGTTGGTTGAGGACAGGAAGGGACTGCAAAGCCAACAGGTATCTAGGTGTTTGGACTATGCTTACTGGAGGGTATTTCCTTGAGGCAACTAATACTCCCCTGTCACTTTTTGAGCAGGGCCTGCTTCAAATGGGTCTCACCTGCTCTGGCCTGACTCTTAAGACTTTTTTTTTTGTTAATGGTAGTAGCCTTGCTCTGTGGCTGATGCCTAAGGGATGAAGGGGTGCAAGTAGTTGTCTCCTTTCATCTCTAATTTGTTATGGTGGATAATGTCACAATTTTTGCTTTCAACAAGGCTGGGTGTAACTAGCCTGGGGCCATGTTGTCTTGGGTTCCATTAAAGAAGCCAGAAAAAAGAAGTGCTGCTTATTTCAACCCACACCTCTAGATAGTGCTGGAAGGATGCCCACCCTCTTGAGTATCCACAGTTCCTTCCCAGCTTTGAACCGTCTGATGCTTTCTCCCTCTACTCCATCCTCAAAGTCGTTACACTATAGTACTGGAGGCAGGAGAGTGTCCTGCGGGAGCCCACTGGATTCCTCCCCCCAGCTGGCCCCAGCCCACAGCTGACTGTACACTTCAGCCATGTAACTGCTACACAACAGTTGCCATGTTTCTTGCCAGAGGTGGCCACTTCTCAGCAGTAAGCAGCTTCTTGAGTTGTGGGGCCAAAACATGATCTCGCCTGCACTACTGTGGTCTTGTTAGTGCTTATCTGGTATAAAGGACAGGTTTGGCACACTGTGTTTTCACTACAGTCTTTGGGGATGAGAAGTGCTGTGGAAACATCCTGTTCTATCATCCCGATCCATGTAATCACAGTCGTTCTGGTAGAAACCTTTTGGGATACTCAGCTGTACCACAGGGGTACCAGGTACTCTGGGGCTGCTCGACTCAACAGAGACAGTAGGTTCAATACACTGGTGAGAAATCTTTTCACCATGTTTTTTTCCTAGGTGGTGCCGGCAAGCTGTCAGCAGCTATGTTGTTCTAAAGGTTTCTTGGATCACTCAACTGGCCTTAACACTTGATCATTTCCTTTCTTGCTCAAGAACATTAGGAACTATTCTAAATTCTTTCTCTCACACTGATTCAGTCCAGTATCTACTACGGAGCTTCTCGGGACAACCAGGTGATAAAGCTACATGCCTATTATCCTTTCAAAGCTGTTCATTCCCTTGCTTTGTCTTGTGTTCCATGCCCAGCATCTGTTCACTCCTTCCTTCCCGTAGACTGACTGTTCCCACTGATACTGGTCTTTGAGCTTCAGAGAATCTTGCTGCTGTGCAGACTCTCAAGCTGTCAAGAAACTTAGCATTTTTTCTGCAATATCATCTCTACCTAGTTAATCTATTCTTCATCCCAATCTGCTTTTTCCAGTAACTTTTTTTTAGTGAAACCTGAAGTTAAGTTGCTAGTGAGCTGTTGCGTTGTCTGGGTTGCTGCCTTTTCTCTTCTGTGGAGAGAGGCACAGGATTTTCCTCTGGCTTTTCTTGCTTCAGCTCCTTAGTCTGTCTTCTTCCCTAAGTACTTCTCCCTTGCCCATGCTTTTCTATTGTTTTTGTTTTCTTCCACTGTCAACAGTAGCTGGGCTCAGGCAGTATTCTTCCCAAAGACTGCCTAGTGTACTCACATTAAACAGAGATTATGCCTAAGTTACCTGAAGACAGTTGCTTTCTCTCACTTTTTACTCATGAACCTCACTGCCTAGTAGGTTCCTCCTAGCCATAGGTCTGGTGGGATTCATACAGCTCAAAAGGATGCCTGTTCACTTCTGGACATGGACAGGGACTTCCCTTCACTTCTGGGCGACAGCCGCCACTGTGGTAGCAGATGGCAGCTGCATGCCATGACACGAGAGGTTTGCAGGACAACCTGGCACAGGGTGTAGAAAAATCCTTTATCCAGTGCAAACCACAGGAGAAATTTAGGCAGAAGATAATTACCAGAGTTGACACTTGATGTGAACAATTCAGTTAATACTCTGGCCATTACCAAGTAAACACCCTAAAACCATCAGCCCTGCTGTTTCACATCTCATCCAAGAAACAGCAGCATCCTCCTCCTTAACATTTGGCTGGAAGCATGGATTCAGTATGGACTCCAAAGGAAGCACATTTTCCCTGCTGAACCACCTAGACTTTTTTCTGCAGTTTCCTTGGACAGTTTTTTGCAAATATTGCTCTGAACAGCTTCTGCTGCTTTGAAGAGACTAGGTATGATCAGACTTAGAGAGGAAGGGGGAGCCCTGACAGGATAGTATACTGGATGTACCGTGCTGTGAGTGGTGTCTGCGCTGCGGAGGTATGGACAAGGGCCTGAACAGAAGTTAGCAAAGTAGCCTTTAGGCTCGTGGACCCATTTCCAGCCAAGGTCCTGTCGGAAATCGATGTACAGAGGACGCACACAGCAGTTCTCCTCCAGGTTCCTGAAACACAGTAGAGAAAAACAGTGAGTCTAAAGAGGGGCCTTGTGTGACGCAGCTTCCTAAGCAGAAGGATGAGTAGCAGCAGTGCCCAGTGGGCCTGGTGTTTGCAGAGGAGTGGCCCAGGCGAGCAGTGGTGGCAGCTCAGCAGTCTGGCATTGCTTGTGCCTACCAGCAGGCGGCTTCTCCACTGCCCCAGGGAGGTAGCACCTCACTTGCCCACAGCAGCGCCCAGCTGCTCTCTGGCACCAGGAGCTAGCAGGGGGCTACCACCAGTCCCTACCCAGGCTGTGCTCCAGAAAGCCTCTTGCAAGTCTCTATCTACTCAGTGGCTCAGCCAGAAACACATACTGACTCTGCTGGCTGGCCAGCATCCCCTTTTTGGACACCGCAAGGAGCAGCTGGCTGAGCTGTGCTCCTCATGCGGCCCCTGTGGCACCGTGGTGACCCACATCCCTCTTGGAGGGCTCTGCTTCTCCCGGTCGCATGGAGTCTTGGCAGGCTTGCCCACCTCAGGCGTGGAACCCGGCCACTCCAGGCAGGATTCTCACTTACCGGAAACAGTAGTTGGTATCCAGGGCCCGTTTCTTTCGCTGGCCTCCCAGCGCTGGGCTCTCCAGCCGATGTGGGGGTAACATCATCAAGATGAGGTGGGGATTATGCAAGTCTTTCTGCTTCTTCAGGCGCCCCAAGTCCCCACGGCCATAGTCATCCTCACTGTCAATGCCTTCAGAGAAAAACAGGATCCACAAGGGAGAAATCAGTTTGGAAGAGGAGGATGCAAAAACTTTTCAATCCATTTAACGCTCTCATGCCTGCCCTTGAACCAGCTTGAAAGGTTTTCAGGCGCCACGTCCACTTTGGGACTTTTTCCCTTACAGGGACCCCTTTGCTTCTGGTGAACCTGACTGCCATAGGCCTGAAATCGAGGCTTATGGGCCACCTGTTTTACCATTTGCAAACTGATGGTGGGGCCATTAATCCATCCCACTCACTCCTGGCTTCCATCCCAGGACAGGCAGGAAGATGAATGGTTTAAAGAAGATGTCAGATCATTGGCACTCCACAGAACAGCCTCAGAAATGGAGCCTGTGGGGGCCAGTGGCTGCAGCCCAGGGCTTCAAGCCAGGAGGTTCCTAGCTCTTAGGCCAGCCAAGCCACTGACTCTCTGGGCCACCTCACACAGGATGTCTGATTTCCTTGTATTTCAGTCACCCTAACTGGAAAGCAGAGCCTCCTTGGAAATCTGAGAAGGCATCAATCTGAACTTCCCAGAGAGACACTGAAGTACAAAATTAGTCCTTTCTGCAGACACTCGTGCAAACCCACCCAGCCTGCACTTACTTTCTTCCATTTCTAACCGATGTACAAAGTGTATATACCCAGATAATCAACATGCAAACCCAGATGTGTATGCTTTAAGACAAATGTCACACAATATGAAATGCTCAAATATGCAAAGCAAGACCTCATTTTTCTTTAGATACCCCAGGCTTTCCCTTCCCCAGCAACCTCCCCTAAACCCAGCTCTTTATCACCTTTGAACTTGATCTCCAAGACCTCATGCAGATTCTCCAAAATGTCACCGTTGGGCTGAAAAGTATGGCAAGGACAGTGTATGCTGATTTCCAGGCCAAGGTTAGACTCTGCAAAGAAGATGACTCTGTGAGAAACAGTCTTCCTCGGCTGGGACAGCTGCGGGCACGGGGAAGTTTCAGTGAGGACATGTTCTGTGGTAACTCTTAGACTGTGGGTCAGTCTCAAAGTCCCAGAGCTGGGGAACAGAAGCTGCCTTGGAAAGGAGAACAGGAAGCAGAATCTTGCTGCTTTACCTGTGCCAAAAGCCTTGCTCTTGCTAAAGGTAACTTCCTGGGCCAGTAAGAAGGGTGCTTCTGGTTATGTATTTTTTAGGCTATTCAGCATCCAAAAGCATTTGTGAGCTTCAAAGAGCTCCACTGGAGAACAAGTATTTTGAAGAGCTGCCTTGCAGTGTCTGCGTTAAATCAGTTTTGTCATCCTCAGTACCTGTCTACTCTCTGACTTCTGGTTAGCGTCTGAAGGAGAGATCTGAAAATGAGCGAGTTGGATACGGACGAGTAATATCACTGGAAGTATTTTTCTCAGCAGCTGCAACCTCCTGTTTTGTTGAACTGCTAGCAGTCTAAGTCACACAGACTTTCCAGAGGCAAGTCTATTTTCATAATAACTTCCTGGACCAGTCACGCTGTGTGGGCCTGACTAAGGGAACGTAAGACTCTTATGAAAGCTCCTTTTTTTATGTTGTGTCATGAATTAAAACATCTGGCTCCCCGGGGCATTGACAAGGTGCCTAGCACCTTTTTTCCTAAGCACTGCATACTCAGTGATGTCTCGTCAGCTGGAGTGCTTGCCCAGAGCTCTCTGCAATTCCAGCCCTGAACTCCAGCCATCAGGACACAACTCGGATTGCTTGAAAAAGGAGGAGCCTACACGCTTACAGCTTGCCCTTCCAGGGAGCAGCTGCTTGCCAGCACCTGCATTCCAGTTTTCAGTGGCACCCAGCTTCTATCTGTGAGGCCAATCCAGCTGTGAGTCACAGTGCCTATGTTCCAGCTGTGAATGCGGCCAGTGTTCTTGCTGGGAGCTGCCCCGTAACTATCTGTTGGGCTGCCCAGTGGTGGCAGAGGTATGTTCTCTGCAGTGCTAAAGCTTCCCATCTGTCTAGGTGTGTCAGCCTCTGGTATTTCCTCACCTTTATACCTGCCAAGCTGTAAACGGCTAAAGAAATCATGATTCTCGCTGGTTTTTTTCCCTACTAAATTTGCTGTAGTCCACATGAAAATTAAACCAGAGCAATCCTCATTTTCTGTGTGTTACAGATTATGGTTTAGACAAGCAGAGGGGTCCCCTCTGGGCTTAGAATCGAAGAACCAGAAGTTCCAGCTCTCAGTGAAAACAATTTCCTCCGGCAGAGGATGAATCCTCATACTGACTCAGCACGCAGAGCTACACAGTGGAGACTCCAGGAGAGATCTAGGAATCTAACAAACGCCATGCACTGAGGTAGCTCTCTGGGGGAAGGCTTGTTGTCAGACCGAAAGAAGCTGTCCTCTATGTGAGCCAAGTTCATGCAAAAAGGGGAGCAAGAGAGATACTCGAGTCAACATCGATCCACGTTTCTATGGATGCCTGGACACCCGCTCCAGCTAAGACCCTACCTCTGTGCAGAAGCCATTCACGCACAGTCTCGGTGACATCGAAGGAAAGCCACTCAGGGGAGCCCCGTGTCTGCACGTTCCTGCCACTGAGGTAGCGCTGCTTGGCTATGTGCTCATCCGGACGAAGGATCTGCATCAGAAGGAGCAGTAGAGAGGATCAGCCAGTGCTGTGTATAAGGAAGGGATAGCCTTGAGGCTTTTTTTTTTTATCCACAGCTTGCTAAAAACTAATTCAGAAGGTTGGTCCCAGCAACTGAGACACCAGGAATACCCTTGCATGGGTAAGGGCATGATTCACGACCAACCTGAACTCCACAGATCTACACAATGCTTATTTCTGTGTCCTAAGCAGCCCACCTGTCCCAATTCATCCTTGTTTCAGGGCACATATCCAGAGGCAGAAGCACACAGTAATTGATATAATGGGTGGTTTTGTTTCTGAATACGCCTATGGGATGTCAGTCTGGGTTTCAGAGTAGAACTGGCAGCAGGCATCTTGCCACAGGTTCCTTGCCCAGCAAGTCTACTAGTCCTACACTGCAGCGTTTTCATGTGTTCTACACTCTTCAACTTCTATCAAAACACATGAGGACTGGAGGCCTCTTCCCCTCCTCTGACATCTCTTCCTGCTTCCAGACAAACAGCCACAGCCTGTGCAAGGTGTTCCTTCATGCAGGACCCCAGGGATTGCCTTTTGTCAGTTGTGTCATCTGGTGGAGGATTGCTTGACCTTTGAAGCTGAACTCCAGGAAGTCCTCAAGAGCTACCAGCTGCAGGGCAATTTTAGCTGCACTCTTACTGCACAAAGTTGACAGACACCAGGCTGTGGGAATGTGCTGCCTGGATGCTAAACTGCACAATTAGCTGGGTTGTTCAGCCCAGCTTAAGACCACTTCCAGGCCTTTTTCTGCCAGGGGCGTCCATGGGTTCAAACCAAACTCCAGAAAAGTACCTGAACTAGTGGTGGCATGAACTGTGCCCCTGAGGAGCTGCTGCTGAAAGGAACATTGAATGCAAGCATTATTTTTCCAGTAAATCAATGAGGAGACAGAGAGCTCCACCCATTGGATTAGCACCAACTGTATTGCAACAGTCAAAGGAACAAAACTGCCAAGGGACCTAGGCGTGCAGATGTGACAAGAAGGGTCAGGGCTGCTCCACTGGTGAGGAGCTCCCCTTCCAGCTCCCTCCTCAGTGCAGCAAAGAGCTGCAGCAGGCACCATGCCAGGGCGCCCAGAGCAGCCAGCCCATGTGAGCGGGGAAAGGACACCCCCACATTGCAAAAGGAAAGAAAGGTGACTGTGTCACTGCACCTGCTGGAAGAAACCTAGGCTTCAGCACAGGATTTCTTCCCCCTCTCTTCTGTGGCCCTGCACACATCAATAAGGAGCCAAGCTGTTCTGGGCTCAGGCACACGAGAAGGGCAAGAGTAATACTCACCTGGAAGAGCTCAATGCGCTGCTCGCTGCGCTTGGAGCTCGGGTTGGGCACACGCAGCACTCGAAACTCAGCCCGGAACAAGTTGGTGCTGTTCTTCTCTGCCGAGGACACATTAAAGCGGAACACATTGGAGGTGACACCTTTTGGACAAATGCCCAACTCATCTAGGAGAAGAAAGATGGAAAGACTGAGAACCACGAGTTAGAGTCTGCTGCATCCAAAATGACAACCCCAGACAAGGCAATGGGGCAACCTCATTTGCAGCTAATGGAGCCCGTTCCAAATAGCTACAACAGTTGTGACTCTGCTCATGCTGGAGACATGAAGCCATGTAGGAGCTGATCCCATCACCGCTAAACCTTAGTTTTCCAAACCTATGCATCGTCTCCTAGAAGGAAAACTAGCCAAGTGTCCACAAAGCATGAGGTGTGGTAGACTTTTTGGGGCAATGACTATTCAGTGTGTACTGAAAGAACTGGGGTTTAAAATCAGTTGTCACTCATGAACTGAAGAAGGAATTAACAAATAGTACTAGATACAGAGATCTTCAAGGACAGAGAAATAGTGCCGAGAGGCCTGCGGAGATCAAACACATGGGCATGAAATAACACAACAAACGCTCTGCCTTGTTGTGTGCCATCTGAACAGAAAGATCCATTTCACAGATGCCCCAAAAGAGAGCAGGTAAAAGCTATGAGGTCTAAAACAGACTCCTCAAGAGAAAACAAGCCTCTCATTATTGGAACCATTTTGATCCCATGGAAAAATATTAGTTGTTGCTGCTGTTCCTCTCCTATTGACCTCTGTTAGCCCTCAAGGCTCTAGCATCATTAAGGCTTCCGGCAGATAAGACACAGCAGCTCCTGCTCTACACCCACACTCAGATTTGGTTGTAGCCCTATAGAACCTCTCATATGATCTCCAACTGTTACCCAATGCAACAAGGGGCTCTCTCCTCAGCTAATGTTTGGTTTCAAACAAGAAAAGAAACAGAAACAAAAACTCACCTGTTCCCAGCTACAGTTCCAGCCTAAAACAAACAGACTAGATGCCCTAGTCGAAGCAACCTTCAGGTTAAGATTCCTGAAATCATCCCCTCTCTTCTCAACACCACCACTCTCTCCCCAGGGAAAAAGCTTATGAAGATGGGCTAGTGTGAAACGGTGCCAGAGCACAGAGGTTCACCTCCCATGACAAATTCTAATTTGAACACTGGTGAACTTCCAGAGTCATCTCTGCGAGGATGAAGGTCCTCCTCTTGTGCTACACAGATTCAGCAAGCAGCCCACCAGTTTACAAGGTGTTCTTAGGCTGCTGAAGTTTTAGTCAATAAGCCAATGACCAGATGCTCACATTGGGCCATAATTGGAGGGGGTTTTGTCATTTGTACTACAAAATGAAACAGCTTTGCCGTACAGCAAAGTCTCTGGCTGCTATTGAAGAGATGGATGTTTGGTAATCCCTGGAAACCAGACCCCACTGCAGCAATGAGCTGGTGTGCAGAGCCCAACAACTCTGCAGTGCAGAGTTCTCTGAGCCACATGAGGACACCCTGTGAGGACTCCACCGCTGTGACCAGTTCTAGGCTTTATGCCACAGAAAAGCACAGCGGAAAACCCAAGCTCCGATCTCATTAAATGCCCAAAGGCATCTCCCTGGCTGGAGTCTAATACTGATAACTCTTCTGTGTCCTCAGCTTAGGCAAATATTGTGGTTTAATAGTGCTTCAAGCTGTTTTGCACTCCTGGCCCTATTAATAGTGCTGTTAACAGCCTGCCCTTCCATTTCAGACCTGACTGCCTCTCCACAAGGACTGTCCTAGTCATCAGCAGCAATGCCTTTCTAGATCAGACCAGTGGTCAGTCTAGCCCAGTACCTGTTTCCAGCAGTCGTGTTCCATCTGCCAATCTATTTAGAGGCTGCAGATCTGGGCCTACAGCACAGTGCAGGTGAGAGATAAAATAATTTGTTGTTTATCATCTCCTTAAGATTTTTGGCTGTTAGGCAACCATGGCATTAACAGATTACTGTATTTCGCCTGGTGTACCCCCTTTGCCTTCTACTTGCTTCACCAGCAAGGTGCTGGTGTCTTGGGAGACCTTCCTAGTGGAAATAGTCATAGCTCTCTTCCCTTCCCTAAGAAGTTTATATGTTCCTTTCATGGAGCTGTGTTCTGTGTTTCACTCTGAACACTGTGAGGCTGGAGTCCACTTCTCATAGCTGGGTCTCCAGGATGCAGGTCTCACCCCCAGGACGCTGACTGCTTTAGGGCAATGAACTTTTTGCAAAAGGTCACAGGCAAAGGAGGCGAGGTGGTTTTTCAGGGAATTTAGTCCAGTCCCAGCTCAGATACGTTAATCACACTGGAACCTAGATATGTCTACCTACCAGCTCAGAGCAAAGCCTGGAGGCAGGGATATTCCTGCAAGATCTTCCAGTCCACAACGCTCAGTGGCTGGAACCAAGCCTGGAGAGAGGGAATCGGTGACGCCGTGTGTACTCACACCAGGCTATGTCTGACCTGACAGGATGCATCCTCATGACTGGACTCTGTCATTACTGCGGAGCCCAGACAGCCCAGAGCTGTTGAGTGCACAAACGATGAGACTGGTAGCCTCTTAGCATGGACCATGTGATACAGGGAGCAGGTTCTTTTGGGAGCTTCCCTCTTCCTACCACTGCTCTCAGCAAGGTGCAGATTCTCCACATGCTGCTGATCCTACACAGCTGCTGTTTCTGGCAAGCCCCAAGAAGGCTGATGGTTGTGCAGTTAAGTTTGATGTCAAGGAAGGCCTGGCCTTCTGTGAGCAGGTACTGCCTCACTCCATATTATACCATTGGTATGTCAAGGTGTTTCATGCCAAAGCCCCAAAATTTTGGGAAAAAAGCCCACAATCCTCCTGGATTTCAGCAGGCAGCAGGTTTGGAGGGAAGAAATACTCGGCCCCAGTGACCTGTGGCTTAAATTGCCTTGTCTCTCAAGCTGGCTTGGAAAATGGCATTGGTTTTTTCTCAGGAAGGTAAGCAAAGCCATTCGCAGGACTGTTGCAGACGCTCTCCGAGTTTGAATCTAACAGAGTCTGAATGCCCATGAGCTTTAGGAGATCCCTGAAATGAATGGTTGGCCAAGAGCAAGTTATCTTCTGAGAGAAAGTCCCTTATAATTCAGGCAATGTGCCTGAGAAGCACAGCAGAAAGACCGTTCCATGAGTCACCAAAGAGCACAGAGTACAGATGGCGAATCTGGTCCTGAATATCCTTCCTTCCTAGAAGGATGGGGCTCTCCCTGCTGCTATTTTTGCTTCTCAGCTATCCTCACTTTTGGGTCTTAAGTCTTTGAGAAGAACGAGTCCTCTGAGCCAATGAGCCACTTGACTAATTAGTTTGGAGCTAGAACAGTTTGTGTGTGCGTAAATGTGCATGAACACACATTTCAGACTCGTCTGTATCGTCCTCGTGGTTCCCTCAATGGAGCAGTCCTCCCCTTCCCCCCCAGAGGAGACTGGCTTTGGCTCGGAGCATGCTCTGAGATCACCACCTGGCACAGTGACAGAGTCATGGGAAAGTTGAACATCAGCCACTTCTGAAGACACGGGGCCAAATTCAGCCATGGTGTAAGCGATGAAACTCCACAGGTTTCAAAAGGAGTGCATCTCTTAACACCATGGCCTGTCTGGAGCTATGCTCTCCCAGTGTAACCCAATTCAAAAGTTCCCTCTTTCTCTGGGTGGTGGCATCTACACTGTCCACTCCCAGGAATTCAATCTCAGCGTTACTTGGGTCTTTTGAACCTGCTGCTCAGCACCTTGTCCCATTGTCCTATGAGGAGATGGGACAGGTTCGTTCATTTCCATAGGACTTTCCCCCAACGTACGGACTGTCCTCACTGCTCCTTCTTGTGCACGTCTTCATTCCTCTATCCCCTCTACTTTATCCAAATCCACTCCTCTGACTTCATTTCCCACTGTTGTGCTTTCCTAGTTTCTCTCCCCAAAACACACCGGTTCATAGTGTGGCTGTACTACTTTGCACAGATGCTTGGTTTCCCCATATATTTTTAGAATTTCACAAGCGACACTTCAGTAGGTCAAGAATGTTGAAATATGGGTAGAGCTGCTAAATACCCTGTGCACTTTCTGTTCCTTGAGTCTTGGTGTCTCCTGAACTAAGAGCTAATCGTATAACCATATGGAGTGCAGTCTGCTAGAGATTAAGTGAAATTTGTTGCACTGCCACATTGTAGCTCTTATTCCAGCTCATCATATGTCAAGATTAACATAAACCTGGCAGAGTAACTGCATTCTGAGGCTGCCTGCACCAAGTCACAGCTCCTCCCCAGAACTGCTGAACGTTCAAATTGTGTCCCCAAGACCACACTACATCACAGGACAACACCCATGATGGTGGCATGACTGCGTGCCCACCAACATCTTCCAGTCCTAAGGAATCCCAAGCACAGACCAAAATGACTGCTTGTGCCTACATGTGCTCGGCATCTGCAATCTGCCTGGAGTTCATGTCTGCTCAGTCTCTGTCTTTGCATCTGCATCTGCTCAGCTTCTGCACCTGAATCTGTTTAGTGTCTGCATCTGGGTCTGCTCATCATCTGTTCCACACCTGCTCAACATCTGTCACGTTTCCTCAATGCCTATTTTTTTCCCCCGGGGGTCCCCTTCGCGTCACTGTCTGCCTTACACCTGCTCAGCATCCCGGTTATCTTCTACTCGCTCTCTGAATCCTCACGCTGAGTAACACCCTCGACAGTGTCCTCCACGCAGCAGTCTCTTCAGCAAGTGCCTCTCCGCCTTGTCTACAGCCGGTGCGGGTGCTGCACAACCGAACAGGTTGCTTGTATCTCTGCGGCAGGCGCTGGAGCATCAGCATGGAGGAGGCTGTCTACCTGCTCGGCACCCGGAGACG
The DNA here is from genome assembly GCA_013400055.1 of Nycticryphes semicollaris. Classification (NCBI taxonomy): domain Eukaryota; kingdom Metazoa; phylum Chordata; class Aves; order Charadriiformes; family Rostratulidae; genus Nycticryphes; species Nycticryphes semicollaris. Next base: position 411,874 of record VXBJ01006922.1, read on the forward strand.
AGACCTGCGCTTTCTCCTAGCCCGGTGCGCAGCATTCACCCCCAGACTCGGGCTGCCTCTTTTCCTGCTGCCTCCGCACCGAAACTCTTCTCCTCTCTCCTCCCCTCCCCGTCTTCCTCCTGCTCCCGACACGGGCTCGGCTCGCTGCTCCCGGCTGGGGCCTGGCCCGNGCCGCGGCGTCCCCCTCCCGCCTCCGCGCTCCTGCCCCGCCGGGAAAGCGGCCCCTCCCGCGGGGGCCCGGCGCCCCTCGGCCCCGGCCGGTCGCCCTCCTCGCCCGGGGTCCCGGGCAGCCTGCCCCGCGGGCGCGGCACCCCGGTCGGCAACCCGGCACTTACTGTGCTCGGGGAGGCCCTGGATCATGTCAAATTTATGGATCTCTTTGGCATAGTATTCGGACTCGGTGTTGTCCTGCGAGCAGCTCTCCTCCTTCTCCTCCTCCATCTCCTCCAGCAGCTCCCGGGTGCTGTTATAGAGCGCCAGGATCTGGTAGGGCACATGGGCCGGCCCCACGGTCTCCGGGGGGCTGGTGAGTCGCAGCTTGCTCAGGATCTGCCCCCGGATGGCTTCCACCCTTTTCTTCTTGATGTGGTCCAGGTCCAAGGTGGTGCAAGAGGACAGCGAGAGGCTCACGGTGGCAAAGCTCAGGAGGGAGAGCAGCACCAGAGCCCGTTGCACGTACATCTTCATGTGCGAGGGGGCGGCGGCGGGGGCCCCCGGGAAAGACCCCCGGGCGGCGGCGAGCGGGCGCGGGGGACCGGGNCCTCCCCTCCCCGTCTTCCTCCTGCTCCCGACACGGGCTCGGCTCGCTGCTCCCGGCTGGGGCCTGGCCCGACGCGGCTCCCGGACCCCGCATCCCGCCGCTGCCAGCGCCCATCTCCTCCACCTGCGGCGGGGCCACTGGCCGCCGAGCCCCGCGCCGTCCTCTCCGTGCTCCGGGCGCTCTCCGCCCCGCGCTTGCCCCGGCCCCGGGACAACGGCGTGCGCCCTCCGCCCCGGCTCGTCCCCGCACCGGAGCGCACGGACAGNGCAGCTTGCTCAGGATCTGCCCCCGGATGGCTTCCACCCTTTTCTTCTTGATGTGGTCCAGGTCCAAGGTGGTGCAAGAGGACAGCGAGAGGCTCACGGTGGCAAAGCTCAGGAGGGAGAGCAGCACCAGAGCCCGTTGCACGTACATCTTCATGTGCGAGGGGGCGGCGGCGGGGGCCCCCGGGAAAGACCCCCGGGCGGCGGCGAGCGGGCGCGGGGGACCGGGCGGTGTGCTGGCGGCAGCCTCCCGAGATCCCGCAGGCTGAGGCTTGGCGAGGAGGTGCATGAACTCACTGCGCCGTGCGCGACTCAGGACTTCCAGGAAGAGCTGGCAGCGCTCCGCAAGGAGAAGCGGCAGGCGCCGTGCCTCGCCGCGCCGGGCTCCTTCCCCATGCGCCTCCCCGCGTCCCGCGGAGCCGGGGGCGCC
>VXBJ01006922.1:413590-441178 GCA_013400055.1 Nycticryphes semicollaris
CGCCGCCGCGGCGGCGCTTTGGCGCCCCCTGCTGGCGCCGCCCGGAACAGCAGCGGGCGCGGGGCGGTGGCGGCGGACGGGCCCTTCGCGGTGGTCCGCCCGGCGGGGGGAGGCCCCTCCCGTTTCCAGCTGCGAAATCGCATTAAAAGCGGCTAAAAATACCCCAAATACTTTCCTGATGTGGTTTGTTTCCGAGGGAGGGAGGGGCCGGGCGCCGCGCTGTGGGCGAGGGGCTGCGGCAGCCCCGGCGGGGCCCAGGCTGGCGGCGGGGCTGGCGGGCCCGGCGAGGCCGCGGGGCCGAGGGAAGGTTGCAGGCAGGCAGGGTGAAGACCTGTGGCTCTGGAGGCAGGTGGCCACTGGCCGCGCTGAGTCCCCTTGCCAGGGTAGCCCTCGCTGAGGGGACTGGGCAGCTTCGGGCACCCGCTGCCATCAGAGGGGGGACGTTGGCCTCAGTGTCCTGGTTTGTGCAACACAGGACTAACGTATCTTCTAATGCTTGGGAAAATGGCAAGTTTGGAAGACTGAAGCGTCTGTATTTGTGAAGATACTTTATAGCCACCTCATGTGGGATTCAAGGTCTCAGTGTCTCCAAGCTCACGGGGGGTGGGGTGAGGAGAAGCGAGACCCGGGGACTTGACCCCACCTGGCCAAGAGGATTATTTCATACCATGAATGTCATATTCAATATAAATTAGAAAGTTTGCTGTCTAATGCTCTATCTCAGTTGCAATCCTGAGAACTTCTTGCCCCAGTGTTGGATCCCTGGGCCCTTCCCTTTCTCCCAAAGCCATAGCACTCACAGTGTCTGATGTTTGCTGTCCATGGCCAGGGGTGCACAGCTTCCTGCTGAGAGAATGGGCAGAGTATAATCTTTGTGTATTTTATATTGGTATTGGGATCAATACCAGTTCTTCAGTATTGTTAATTATTTAGTCTTATCCTACTAAATCTATATTCAAACCCTCATGTTTCCTTGTTTTTNAGTTTGGAAGACTGAAGCGTCTGTATTTGTGAATATACTTTATAGCCACCTCATGTGGGATTCAAGGTCTCAGTGTCTCCAAGCTCACGGGGGGTGGGGTGAGGAGAAGCGAGACCCGGGGACTTGACCCCACCTGGCCAAGAGGATTATTTCATACCATGAATGTCATATTCAATATAAATTAGAAAGTTTGCTGTCTAATGCTCTATCTCAGTTGCAATCCTGAGAACTTCTTGCCCCAGTGTTGGATCCCTGGGCCCTTCCCTTTCTCCCAAAGCCATAGCACTCACAGTGTCTGATGTTTGCTGTCCATGGCCAGGGGTGCACAGCTTCCTGCTGAGAGAATGGGCAGAGTATAATCTTTGTGTATTTTATATTGGTATTGGGATCAATACCAGTTCTTCAGTATTGTTAATTATTTAGTCTTATCCTACTAAATCTATATTCAAACCCTCATGTTTCCTTGTTTTTCCCAGATTCCCCTTCCTGGATGGGGAGAGGTTGCCGGGTGATGGAATAATTGTTTAAACTACAATAAATTGCTATGGGTTTCTCAAAACATAGCACCCAGTTGAGGTTCGGATCCATGACCTGGGCCCATGCCCAAGGAAAATGCAGCAGGGACTGTGGCTGTGGCTGCGGCTGCGGGTGAGGCAGGAGCTGGGCAGAGGCACTGGGAGAAGCTGGGCTGGGAGAGCACTCCGAGCTCAGAGGCCAGTGCCTCACCAAAGACACGGCGTGTGGAAGAAGTTCAGAGGAAATCCATGGGGCTGCTGGGGGTGCTGGATGCCTGGTGAGACTGGTCCCTGCAGCTCTGAGAAGACCAAAGGGTGAGCTGCTCACAGTTTGCGTGTGCTTTGCTCGGGGAAGAGGAATTTGAGTTCCTTGATGGAGCAGACAAAAGATGTAACAAGATCTGGTGGCTCTAAGATGATGTCAGGCAAATCACGACTTAGAGTAAGGTGCAAAGCCTGAGCACTGCCGTTAACCATCCATGGAATATTTTTATGTAGATTGGGATGGATGTTTCTAGAGCTCTCCAGGCACTTCTGGAATGAATTCTGGATGCTTTCCCTCTCTGGGACTTCCCCTACCCGGTGGTAGGTTGGAGGTCACACTAAATGCAGTAGAACTGATTGCTTTGGAGTCCCATAATCCATTTGCTACAGTGCCACATGGTGACTTATTAGTTAAGGTGGAGATAAATCCAGCAATTACAAGAGATTACTGGAGGAGCTCCCCAGTAGACTGGTCCTGGGCCCAGTTTTCATTAATGATCTTGGCACGCTGAAATGGATGCGCTAATGAAGTCGGCTGCTTGTCCAAAATTGGGAGACATTGTCAATACAGGGGAGGACAGAGGTATCGTACAGGAGGGGGCAGGCAATTTTGATGTCTGAGGCAGTAGAAGTAGGACGAGATGCAACAGTAGAAGACATAAAACCATGTTGTTAATGGCTGAGAACAGGCTTTTGTGTTACGAGTTGACAGTGGGGACTTACCTCTTGGAAATAATAGCAGAGAAGGAGGTAGGTGTGATGCCAGTATTAGGCCATGCACGTTCCGCTCTGGGAGTTGCTCTCTCTGGGTCGAGAAGAGATGGGGAAGGTCCATGATCTGATGTGTGCTGGAACCATCGCTGGTGGCTGCAAGCAGCAGTCGCTAAAGGTTGCACGTCTTGGACATGCCGGAATCCAGCTGGGCTGAGGGAGAGCCCGACAGGGCTACTGAGCGTGTGAGTATCGCAGGAAATATTTCACACTTGGCAACCCTGACTGGGGTTTGACAGTCTGAGCTGGGGCTGATGTAACTCGAACAGCGGCTGTTCTCATAGAGATCAAAACAGGCAAATGCGTGGGACTTTTCTGCCCGTCAAAGCCCCTTCCACCTTCCAGAGGGAGGAACCTCTCGTTTGAAGCTTCACAATTGTTAGGAGATTTTTGTCCTGGAACCCGCACAGATAACAAAATATTCGCAGTTGTTTCCCTCTTCCTAAAACCCTTAGAGATGGGGTAGACACTTCAAGGTGGGTGGAGAAAAAAATTGCAGGAAAATCAAACGGCGGTGCTTGGAGCTGGCAGTGTGGAGCAGGCCACAGCAGCAGCCTGCCCCGAGCGCTTTGCTTCCCCACGGAAGCTTACTCTTTTCAACAAATTGGCCCACGTTGAAATCGGGAGTCTGGCTGGCTGCCTGACATGAGGGCTGGGTGAGGAAGGAAGGCGCAGCGCTATGTCACTGGTTGCTACTGGAATTGCCCCGCGTCCCATAAATCCTACTGCTGCCAGAGAGCTGCTTAACAAAACCTTTGGCTGCTCTGAATAAGGTGGTCATTGTTCTCCCCCACAGCAGTGTGACCATGTGGGCTTCCCACCAGAGCTGTAGCCTTAACTATGCGTGTGTGCCCTCGCTCTAAAGGTGGTCTAGGCATGTGGGAGTGCTCAAGTGTGATTGCTTTCCCAGACTCTCCTGGCTTTCTCTTGGGTAGAAGGAGGACCAGATACAAGCTCTATTCATAGGTCCAGTTAAGGAGTAATCAACAGCAAACAGCGCTAGTGGGGGACTCTCTTAGCCGTACTCTGCGTGATCGGGCTTGGGTTGAAACCGGATGGAGAGAGTCCATGCTTAGGTGTGAGAACTTGTCCATGAAAGGAATGCTTGCGTGGTTCTTACTTGCTGTTCAGACAAGAGGGGGTGGCAGCGACATGATTTATAGCGGGGACAAAACTGAACAAGTGAGGCAGACTGAGAGCTGAGAATACACCTGGAACTGTGCACTGGGAAAGAGAAACTCTGGCACCACGGACCTGAACTGGACAGGAGGCAAGCACAGAAAAGGGCTATAGGCAGCCACAGCAGCACCAGACATTTGTCTTGTTAACTGTCTCCTCTCTCCTCCTTGGTTGAGTGAGGCTGCTCTAGGCACAGGATCAAATGCTGCCTGCGGTGTCACCAGTAGGGCAGAGAATTAGGCTGTTCAGAAAAGGTGATTCCCTATGTTTAAAGCAAGCAAGATCCATTTTAGCCACAACAGAAAACAATGGATGAAAACTCTTTCTCCCCTTTCTTCCCCAAGCAGGCAAAAATGTGTCAGGGTGGGTGACAAACCCTATTCCAATGGGTGGAAGAGTCCAGAGAGTCTCAAGGCAGGACAGATTTTAGGTTTCAATCTGTCTGCATGTCTGCTCTTCTGTCTCATCAAGAATCCCTGAAGTCAGAACTCAAAGTTCGATTCCCCAAGTGATTGAACGTTTTCTGTCCCAAATGTGGACCCCACCCTCATTCAGTCACCCTGAGACTCCTGTCACTGGGGTGCACAGCAAGCAGCACAGCATGTCTGGGATGCACTAGTGGGATGGTGCCTGGGATAGGGACTGGAGGGGGGTCAGGAGGAGGAGCTTGGGGGGCTCAATTCAAGACAAGTGCACCCATGGGTCTTGCTGGCCCACATCCAGGGTGGCACCCCATACTATTCCTACCCTACTTCTGGTAGCAACACCCCACCAGCTATCTGTTTGGGGCCACAGCTGGCAATGCCCTCCTTCTTATCCAAAGATTCCCACCTCAGGGTTGCCCTCCTGCTTCAGCAGACATTGGTCTGGATGCTACTGCACCCCTCTTAGGATCGAGAAGGTACTGGGACATCCTGGGATCACTGCTGCAGCCTGGGAGCTGCAGTCCCCTCTGTCTCCAGGTACATCAGTAGCTGCACTCTGTTGTGGCAGCTCTTTGGAGGAGTGGATGGGAAGTGGGAAATGCGGGAACATAGTCCCACAGTCCCAGTGGTGAAGCGTGGGGCTAGGAGAAAACTGCCCTTTCTATTTGGTGAATACTTGAATCTGTAATTAAAAGAGAAGAACAAAATATCTGGAAGATCATGATTTCACAGAGCCTAAGCAGCCTGGCTTCAAAAAAGGAAAATCAAGTCTCACTTACTGAATTCCTTGAACATGTCAAGGTTTGTAAAGAGAGATAGCATCTTTTATTAGACCAATTGATACTGCTGGAAAAAACAGACAAGCTTTCAGGCACAGAAATACTTCTTGTATGTTTTTTCCAGCTATATCAGTTGGTCTAATAAAAAGTTATTACCTCTGCCCACAAATCTTATTTCACTTAATCCTTAGATCATCACAGCCACAGTGCAACTACTTGAAAATGTCTGTAAGGAATGGAAAGAGGGATAATTATTTGACACATTTTTATTTAGACTTCTTAAGGTTCTTCAGCCAGACCATGAGCTTCTACTGAAGCTAAGTAGGTCTGGAGTGAGATGTGGTGCCTTTAATAAAAAGTGTTCCTGGAAGGCTTAAAACTGTAGAGTTACACAGTCAACTTTCATCATAGGAAAGTGTCAGTCCCTGGCTGTAGCCCCAGAATAAGCAGATGACAATTATTTAGGCTAATGAGGATGGGTGAAGATTGTGAGGAATGTCAGAGATACCAGAAAAGTATAGGCAAATGGACAAAGCACCACAGAACTGGATGTTTCTTTAACACGTGGAGCTAAAGCCATTAATCTATACATCTGTCCAGCCAAGAAAGGGACCAGGGGTTGTTTTATGCAGCTCAGTGGAAATCTCTGCACAACGTACACTCGAGAGGCATGTGTGTAATGATCTTCTATTTGATCCCAGGGACTGCCTCCACTGAACGTCCTGGGGACCGGTTTCCCTGTCTGGAAAGCGGCGTTAAGAGAGCTGGAGAGAATCAGCAAGAGCATCAGAAGTGATGTGGAGACTTGGCAAAACCCTCGGTGAGGAGAGAGGTCTGCAAGGCTGGGATTACCTGCTTTAGTGGGAACTGAAAAAGCGTACACAGTAAAGATCCGAAGAAGGCAGAGCAGCGTGTGAAATTAAAAACTGATAAAAGAGTGCTTACGTGACGTATTGTGTGGAGAAATTGTCGCCGGTAATCAGGCCAAGATTTTAAGACTGCTAACGGGGCTGGATATTTCTATGGCTACCAGGAGCACCCAGCACCGTAATCCACTCCCGGCCGTTTGGCAACACCACCCAGCCCGCACTGAGGCCGCTGTCCGGCCTTGCCGGCTGCCCCTGCCCTCAGGGCCGGGCCGCGGGGAGCGGGGCTGCCCCAGAAGGGCCGGGGCCGGGCAAGCTTTGGCGAGGTCGGGCGCTCAGGGGGCAGGCCGGGCTCCGCGGGGATGGCAGCCGGGGCAGACGCGGTGATAAAAGGGCCGGGCGCGGCGCAAGCCAGGCCGGCGGGGGCCAGCGGCGCGGCCCTAACGGCGGCTGTTGCCGGGGCGGCGGGGGCGGGCTGTCCGCCGGAAGCACCGGTGGTGGCGGATGGAGGCTGAGCTGAAGCGAGCGGAGGCGCCGCCGCCGGGGTGAGCGGGCCCGGGCCTCGGCGAGGTCGCTCTGCCACCCGCGGCGCGAGCTGGGCCGTTAACGGTCGCGGGGCACGAGCGGCCGCTTCAGGGCCAGTCCCAGTGGCGGGGGCTGAGAGGGCTCCGGTCTCTCCCGGGCGGGGGTTCCGGGGTCTTCAAGCGCGGGCCGTTCGCACGGAGGCTGGGGTCGGGGCTGGCGGCCCCTACCGCACGGCGGTGGAGGCGGGGACGCGGTGTCGTCCGTCCGTCCCTGGAGGCCTGCCCGGGCTTTTTCGTGGTTACGGCCGCAGGGGGTCGGCTTCTGTGGGGACACCGTGTCGCAGAGAAGGGCAGAGCAGCCCGCGGGTGGGATGAAGGGGCAGTGCGACCCACCCACCGGCCGCAGGGTTAACACCTGCGGCTGCCAATGCTTTTGCGCTATGGAGGGGACCGTGCCTCATTGCAGGGCATAGGGTGTAACTGCGGAGCTTGTGGCTTTCCCCCCTGCTCTGAGGCAGCTGGTGTCAGTGACTGTGCCCCTCTGCTCCTTCGCCTTTCCCCCTGTGCTACAGGTATTAAAGATGAGCCGTCGAGCCCGCCAGGACTTCTTTCCAGATGAAAATACCAGCAGGAAGAATTCCCTGTCTGCTTCTCTTGGAGAGGTTGGTGTCCTGTCAGGAGAATCTGTCTGTAGTCCTGCTGCTGTTCCCAGTGGAGGACTCTTTGTTCCGTCTGAGATTCCGTGGTCTGTCCTTTGAAGTTTGTCCTTAGAGCTGGGACCTGTGTGACTTCCCTGTCCCTCTCCTGGTGTTGATTTCTGTGTGATGTGGAGTTTTCACATGGGGTCGTATCTGGGGTTACAGTTTCTCACATGTGAGGTATGGAGAATTGCATCAAACAGGACTTCAGGCTTCTCCCTCCTGCACATGCATTTCTTCCATGGGAGTTAAGATATGAGCAGGTACATAGTTTTGTGACCGTTTTTGCCACCTTCTATGGTAGTTAGGGTACAGGTAAGCAGATGTCTTACTTTGAGCCAGAGTACAGTATCTGGTCAATATCGAGTTTGTATAATGACATTCTTCCCTTGTGCACAGGCTACAGAGGTCATGCTTTGCAGCATCTGAGGCTTTCTCCTGTGGGTAATTGCAAGTATTGGCTTTGGAGAAAAGATTTTGTTCGGAGTATGTTCTGTCCGTACGTCTCCAAAAAGCAGAAGATGGTCTGGAACTCCTGTTTCACAGGAGAGTGTGGCAGTGTCCTCTAATACTCAGAATGATGAGCTCTGGCCCCTTTTGATTTCCTTTCTTGCTTTCCACTGTAGAATGCTCAAATTCTACTTGGAAGTTTGCTCTCTGATGTTAGCATGTCTTGTCAATGGGCATCTCCTGCTGGAAGGAGCACCTCCTAAGCAATGACATGCAGATCTTGCTCTCTGACACCTTCAGATGGACAAAAGGGTCTTCAGATTTCCATCTTATTGTTTATTTCAACAAGATGATTCATAGCTTTGGCAATGCCAGTAGTGGTCTCCAGCATACAAACCCTTGACTTCTTTAAATGGCAAAACTGCTTTGCCTTCTGGTTACCCTGACACCAGTTGTGCTCCAAGCTACTGTGCTCAGAGCCCTGGGACCTTCTGTCTTGGGAGTGGCTACTCCTTGATCCTCTGTGCCATGACAAAACTCTCCTGTCACACTGAGTAGTTGTGTCCCAGCCATTTGAGCCAAAATGGGTATTTGGGGGGGGGGAATATTTCCTTGGAGTCCATGCAATGCTGCTGAAAATACACTGTTACATCTTAGTTTACAATAACACCTCATAGAACAGGCCTTTTTTTTTTTTTTTTTTTTTTTTTTTTTCTGGAAACAGTATGCTCTTTTCTCTTGATAGGCAAAATAGGGAATCCTCTCCCACCTGTGCACTCTCCCTTCCCCAGGTATGCTGTAGGAGTTCAGGAGGGATTCCGTGAGGGAGTTTATAGAAGGCATAGTTTAAGAAACCGAAATAACCGCGGGCCTTATAGGTACAGAAAGTCTTAAAGAAACCAGCTGGTGGTTTAAGCGGGTGTAATTGTTGTTTAGCCTCCAAATTAGGGTGGCTCACTGTCAGCTTGTTCTCTTACTGGAACTGGCTGTCCTAGTTCATGGACTGATTCCCTGGTTAGGAAAAGACCAGGGTGTGATGTGGGGCTACGGCTGCCTGGCTAACTTGCTGCAGTTGTACTTGGTGTGTCTTGCATCATAGTCATTATAATAGCTGGGAAGAGATCATAAAGGCTCCAGTCCTTGAGCACCCCTGGAGAGGACTGAGAAATATAGTTACAGTCTTCTCTTTTAAAGCAGTGGGCTTTTCAGCAGCAGAAGGGTGAGGCCTTCCACGCCTTGCAAGATTCAAATATGTTATTACTGGATCTTAACCACCAGGAAGAACCGTTTCTGTCAATAGTATCCCTTCAGGCAGTTCTTTATTGCTAAATGTTGCTGTTAACTGAAAGCCTTGGAGCTACTGGAGAAGTGACAAAATCCCCTATAAATAATCTTCAGCCTTTTCCTTTCCTCCAGAATTGGAGGCTTCTCATACACAATTGTATTTCATACCAAAGCAAGCATTTAATAGAACTAACATTGTTTTTCCCTTCACTCTAGATTGGCAATCACCTTTTACTTTTCTGGAAGCTTGGCCTTGGCTTGCTTCCACGTGATGGGGTCAGCTGTTTCAATGGATGTCTCATTCAGCCATCTGGTCATCTTGAAACCTTTTCAAGGAACCTTCCCCAAAGAAACAATTTATTTGCAAAATGATAAAAAAACCAAACAAACCAACCCCAAAAAACCAGTCCAACTGGCAGTAGTAGAGGAGGCCCCATGTAATTAATGGAGGGTTTATTCTTATTACTGATTTTGAAGACAAAGGGGTTTGTCTTCAACCTTTACCATATTCATACCTTCATGTGCAGGTGTGAATGTAAGTTCACATTCAGGATGGTAACTCTGTCCTCAGTAGTTCCTCAGAGTTTTTTAAACTGTTTTAAGATTCACCTTGACTTTTTTTTTTTTTTAATTACATGCCAATCCACCCAGTTTCTACCCAGCTCATATTTCTGGGTTTTTGTTCTGGTCTTTGCATGACACTGAGAACCATCCAGGAAGTGTTTTCCAGTCCCAGCAGCTTGCTTGAAGGAAGCATAAAGTACCTGTCTATCCATGTTTCAACATTAGGGCTTCTTACAAGGAAATTCACTTGTGGGGGTGAACAACTCATTTAACATAATTAAAAAGATCTTTGTTTTGAAGTCAATAGGCAAATCATCTGACTTGGAGCATAGATCTTATCAGATTACTGCTGATCTCTCCTTGACCTGCACTCTGTTTTCCAAAAGAGACTCCAGAAAATGGCACATCTCCTCAACTGTGTGTCTTCTCACAAAAGTGTTGTTGAAACCTCCTTCCCTAGGTCACAGCTGCAGTCTCTTGTGTCTCGTAGCCTAATGTACTTGCTCAAGCTCTATGAAAACAGTATGATACTTTAACATCTCTTCAGTGCCTGTTTTGTGTATATATATCCCACAGTAAGTTCCTTACCTACAACAGCGTATCTGTAATTCCTCTGCCCAATCCCTGTTCCCATCCCTGTGTGGAAGAGTCTGCATTACCTTCAAATTTAGACCCCTGTCTCCTCAAGGGGCTCACTAAGCTCACACTCTGCCATCCGACACGCAGAGCATTCCTGCATTTTCAGAAGTGCAAGTACTAACAAACTATGCTGCAGCTATGTATTATTTCACGAGGCAAGAAGGAACATGATTATTTGCTGTAATTGGCACAGTCAGCATCCTCCTGCAGCAATGGCTGTGCATGTTCCTGGCCTTTAGAGCTCCTTGGCAAATCGGCAGGCACTTGGGCACCCAGGGGAATATGCCGTAAATGGGAATTCCTAGAGATAAGTCTGCTTACTGCATGCCAGAACTCCACATTTCAAACATTCATTTTCAGAGGGGTAATGTATCCATTTTTCCATTGGGAGGCCTTTCCCATCCCCTGGCTTGATGTGTTACTCAAGCTGGCCATGTTATCTGTATAATGGGAGGGGCAGATCATACAATGAGATCTGTTGAAGATCTTTGCTGTCCCATCCTACCAGGACTTCTGGACACTTTTATAGCGTAAAAGTCAAACCTTTTTCCTGGCTGTAACATCACTGCATCCAACAGCCTGATTGCTGGCTTGGTGACATCCACCAAAAGAAGCTCTAAGCTCTTTGGCCAGGTTTGGAGCTCTTAAGGAGATTGATTTGGAAAGCTGAGTGGAAAAGCCTTTTTTGTTTTTTTTTCTAAATATATCAGCAAATTTTTCCTTTTCTGTGTCTCCTTTCAGCAAGAGCAAACTATTTGCTATTCCATAAGAAATCAGTATGCAAAAATATTGTAACGTTATCCTGCTTCCACAGTCTGTTTTCATCCTACAGTGAGGGGATTCTCTTGGGACATCATTCAAGACTACCCTGTTTTCCCTCTTCCAACCTTATTATGATGTTGTTGGTGTCTCTCTGGCAGCACTTTGTTCATCCTTTGAGTGGAGACTGCTTTAGTAGGCAATATGTCAGCTTAAAGCATGAGGGTTTTCCAGGTTATGTTGAGAATATCTCCACACAGGTAGGATGGGATCACTGTCTCTTTATACCAGGGTTTACCTGAAAATCATCTAAGTTTCTTACTGGTTCTCTTTCCCACATGTCACCAAAGCCTGAGGAAAAGCTCTGTGCTTACACTTCTCAAAGTATGTTCTCTTGTCCTACCTGGTATTTGGTAAGCTTGCATATGCAGTTGTAGTCCTTGGGTGACAGTTAAAAGTGAGCATTTCTGTGCTGTAAAAAATACCTTTTTAAGAATAGATTTGGGTAGAAAGACAAAAGCTTGGGCCACCTCTGCTGCATATTGGAAGGATGTTCCCACAGATGAGTTTTGTGAAGCAGCTGTTTGGACTTCTACCACCCAGCTTACAAATACTCCTGGCAGTGATTCTTTAGGCTGACATCCAGGCATCATTTAAATAGGACTCAGTTATCTAAACCAAGTGAATAAACAACTGCAAATCAGTTGCTGAGGGTGAATCCATGTGGAAGATTGCTCAAGAAAGTGGTTACTTAAATGCTTTTCCAACATGTGTTATCCAGCTAGATTTCCTTCTGTGCTACTGCAGAGCCCCACTTGGGCTCTGTACATACAGAGGAGCTTAGGTCACACTAGGCCCTGAGAAGCCTTTGCTCTCTGGTGCGGGAACAAGTGGGTCCCTGGCTGACAGGTACACACTTACAACAGATTTTACCAGTTGGGTGAATCTGATTTCAGATTCATGCTCACAGATACAGATTTCTGTACCCCAGCTGCGCTGACCTGCGTGTAGCCTCCCTCTGCTCCTGTCATGGTAAGACTGTAAGACCAGATCACAGCATCACAGAATATCAGGGATTGGAAGGGACCTTGAAAGATCATCTAGTCCAATCCCCCTGCCAGAGCAGGAACACTCAGATCAGGTCACACAGGAACACCTCCAGGTGGGTTTTGAATATCTCCAGAGAAGGAGACTCCATAACCTCTCTGGGCAGCCTGTTCCAGTGTTCTGTCACCCTCACTGTGGAGAAGGTTTTTCTTATATTTAGGTGGAACCTCCTATGTTCCAGCTTGCACCCATTGCCCCTTGTCCTATCATTGGCCGTCACTGAGAAGAGCCTGGCTCCATCCTCCTGACACTCACCCTTTACATATTTATAAACATTAATGAGATCACCCCTCAGTCTCCTCCAAGCTAAAGAGACCCTCAGTCTTTCCTCATATGGGAGATGCTCCACTCCCTTAATCATCTTTGTAGCCCTGCCCTGGACTCTCTCAAGCAGTTCCCTGTCCTTCTTGAACTGAGGTGCCCAGAACTGGACACAATATTCCAGATGCGGTCTCACCAGGGCAGAGTAGAGGGGGAGGAGAACCTCTCTCGACCTGCTAACCATACCCCATACACACCCAGGATGCCAAATGACTAAGTGGACTCAGATACCAAACCACTTTAATCAGACATATGAAATGTGATTCCATGGCTTCCATGTTCCACAGGAGAGATGATGCAGTCCAGAAGAAAAGTCAGGTGGATTAATGTAGTGGTTCCAGCCACCCTGTGTATACTTCCGGTGCAGGGTTGTGGAGTACTCTACATCCTCTCCCTGAGTGATCCTGGACACTGTCATTTCTAGAACTGTGTAGAGATTACCAGATTCTTAATTGTCTACTTCTTGCATTTGGTGCTTAACAACTGGTTGTAACCGCTCCTGGTGCTTGCAGTCTGCTTGATGGAAAGGTTTTCAACCAGTTTGCAACTTTCACAGTGATTAACAGGCTGTTTTCCTTGAGTTACTCATCTACCCCATAACTGAGCTGCTCCCTCATACCACAGGGTTAGCCAAAGTTCATCTACTAAAGCTAACACTGTTGTCAGCTAGGCCTATCTCACACTAACTGCTACAGCTCCTGCTCCCAGTGGAGGATCTGACCTTGGCTTGAGAAACAGTAGCTCCTGAAAAAGGGCCTGCAGCCTGCTGTAGTGTATAACCCCCAGTGTGACTGGTCCAGCATCATTTCAGATCTCTGGCATGATTGCAGGGGCTATCCATATAGATCTTTCTAGTGTCCTACACACCTGAGTAACTGGAACTTTCTCATGCTATAGGGAAGAGGAACTAAGTCTTCTCTCCTCTTGTTCTCATTTGTAGGTTGCATGCCTTTCAAGGGTCTGATTGCTGACAGACTTTCCCGATGTTGCAGTCAAAGAGGCATGCTTTATAGCATCACAATTGGTATATGCCTAAATGACTGGATATAAAATCTCACAATGGTGGGATCAGCTTTGTGGTCAAGTGAATAAGGTTGCAAAGCGTGTGCTATTCGGGTCAACCTTCAAGCTATTTTCTGCAGGCTTCCATACTTCTTCCTTTTAACTTCTTTCTCTCTTTTTCCCTCCTGATCCTTCTAGGATGAAGATCCTGAGGAAAAGCTTGACCATGTGAGACTAGAGGCTTTCTAGGTAGATGCTGGCTCCTCTGAAGGGAACTAGAAGGACTAACCTATTCATGTGTCTGGAGACTACCTTAAGAGGGGACTCTTGTATTGGAGAGTAAGACAAAGTTTGCCTCAGATGCAGTGCCTTTCCTGTATCCTCTGTTCCTGTTGCTGACAGGTTCCTTTATTATCATTGTAACAGCTGCTGTTATCAGCTGCTGCACCTTGTTGTGAGGTCACAGGTGTATATGTGACCATTGGAAAGATACTCTATTTTCATTTAAAAGTCAGGGCAGCAATTAGCTAACAGAGTACAAAACTTGACTGAGCCTAGATTTGCTGTCCAGTATGATTAGCTTGCTCCCATAACATGAAAATTTGTCTTTAGGGATTATAAAGTCTTGCTGGTGTCCCAGAGGAGAAGGCCAGCCAGTAGCGATGAGGATGCATGCCTTTGTATTTTCTATCATTCTTTTTAGTGCACCAGCACTGCAGTGCTGCTATCTCTGGTTAATAGGATGGCATAGTGCTTCTTACCAGGCTCCTTTTACACAGAGAAAAGGAATATCCATATCCTTTCTTGTCCTGCAGAAAAGCTAAAATATGTCTTGGCATTAGAAGCCAGGGTGGTGCTGCTCAGAACAACCTGAGAAATAGTGCCTGCTTCTGTTAAGCTTTTGGGCTAATTGTCTTGCACTCTTCCTAACCATGGAATTGGTGTTGCCCAGTTTTCCCTGGCTAGAGCTGCTCTCTGGATATGTTAGACAATTAAAGCATCTTCTCCCATACTCTTAATTGCTTCTGCTGAAGTACCAGCCCAGTACTGGTAGTATAGTAGATTCATTTGTGAAATATAAAGCCCAGAAAAGAAACCTGTATCACCCATCTCATTAATTCCAGCCTCAGAAGGGTATGCTCATCACAAAGAGTCAATTCTATTCAGATTAGCTCAATTTTCTCTTGATAATCCTAGAGATGATACTGTAGGAAAGATCCACTGGGTTTATCTGTCGGTGTTGGATGGCTCAGGACTATGCCCAGAGCACTCTTCCATTTGTCAGGCAAAGAGACCTCCCACTGATGGGTATAGTTTTGGGGACTGGTTACCTAATAGAAATTTTTCCTGCTAATTGATCAAAACTTTCCTTCCTCCCCTCCCCATTGGAACCAGTCCTTACAGTAATTTCACTGGAACTAATTCCACCTCCATACAGTGTCCTAAATCATTGATTTCCAAGGTCTGCTGTACTGAGGGGTGGCTGGTCACATGCCACAGGCTCCTTCTTGCTCCTGGCTGCTAAATTTCATTAAAATAACTAAACTGATGTGACTCTTCCGCATGAGCAATTGTTGTTGCTTCAGGGATGTTATGCAATGGTGCATTGGCAAGGAGATTTTCCTTGGTATAAAGTGATTCCTGCTTTGAAATCCCTCTTGTTTGGATAATTCCTGCACCCCTTATTCAGGCTTGTGCTCTTAAGCACCACAGTCACACTTTATGGTATTTTTCCATTTGTAAATGCCTGTGAAGGATAAGAAAATGGTTAACTGAGTGTTGAGAAATCTAACTGATCAGTAAGCCGCTTGTAACTTATAATAATATATGCATACAAACTTCTGTTAATTGTATCATAAGTCTCTTCCAAATCAATTATTACTGGAACTTCATATTATAAAGTGTGATCCAAAACTTGTTGCAGTATATCCCTCCCTTAGTCATTGCCTGGCCAAGCTGAAATACTTGGCTTCTTGAATCATTTGTCCGAAGTTGGCCCCTTCGTCCCCCTGATGGCTCATGTAACCCTTCTCTGAACTCCCTTTGGGCTGTGCTGAGTGTTACAATCTGAACTCTTCCTGGATTTGGTCCCTTTCCTCTTGCTCTGCTGAAGTTGGTTTGTGGCTGCCTGAATACTAGCAAACAGTCCCATCTGGGCTGTTGGTGTGAACATACCTGCTGAAGTCCTGCCCTCCAGCCATCTGCCTGCTCTGAGACTTGTTTTGCATCCCCTGGCAAACCACTCATCTTGGATCTGAATTTTTGCCAGTTGAATCACTCGTTTGGCTGCATCTTCCAAGGTTGCCTGGGACATTTAGCCAAAGGCTGTAGGGCTGATCAATGGTAAAATAAAGGGTGTATCCTAATATTTCAGTATGAAGATGGCTGTGACCCAAGATTTTGCTGGGTTCTCTTCTTGGCTTTGCCACAGATTTGCTTTCAGGCCTTGGAGAAGTCCCTCTTCCAGTTTGCTTTAGTCCCATCTGAAAGGAAAGCTCGAACTTTATACAGAAGAACTGTGGAGATTCCTTAACGCAGGTCCACAGGGGATTTAGATGCCTTATCCTCATAGCAAAATCCACAGCCTCTATTAGGTGCCTGTATAGTATGTAGACAATCTCAGGTAGGGCCTGTGGATCTGTTAAGGTGGTACAGAGTGTCTGAGGACTGCACTGTCTGAAATCCTGTCCTTTCATGGAGTTCTGACCTCATTCTGAGAGCTCTGGAAGTGCGTGTCCCTGTGCTAGCAGTGAGTGATCCTGATCCCCATTGTGTGTTTTGTAGCCTTCAGCAGTAGAGCAGGGCTTTTCCTTGCCTTTGGGGACCTCCAGGGATGCAGGTGTTAATTTCAATGTTGAAGCCTCAGGCTTTGTACATAAACTTAAAGATTAAACCCACCATCTGTCTCCTTTCCAAGCTGGAAAGTAATGTTTCCCACCTTCCTGGAGAGTAATATATATGTAATGACAAAGCTATGAGCTGTTCTGGGTCTGAGAAGGCTTTCAGTCTTTCTCCTGAAGCTTTTATACTTTCCAAATGGAACTGAAAGAATTTTTGGGCTGCAGGGAAGAACTTTCTATCTGGAGGCAACAGGATTTGCGCAGGAAGACATCTGTGCTCCTCCTAATGAGTCTAGCTGGGACTTTGTTCTCTAGTTGTGCTTTGGTAGACGTGCCATAGGTGGTCTAAAGGTCCTTCATGGACAAAGGTGGGGAAAGCACCTGATTTCTGATTCTTAGGGAGGTGGATGTTGACATCTATGGTACTATATCACTCAAAATTTGAGTGATGACATGCTTGAAGGCAACGATTAGAAAGCAGATTTGAGGAGCTGACCTTTCCAGAGGGGACAGCCAAGTCCTCCTGCAGTTCTAGTTCCCAGGGTTTTTAAAACAAGTTGGGTGGAAAAATGGGCTGTTGCTTTTTAGGTTAAGACCTAAAAGGTTTGTTGGAAGAACAACTATCAAAAAAAATTAAGTACTTGAAATGTGAAGCCAATTGTGGACTTAGGTTCCTAGCTTGCCCAGTTCAGTGGGGTTCTTTGAGTGAGTGTATTTGCATCCTAAAATATAGTGCAGAATGATGCAGAGATCCCCTGGTGAGAAGCAACCTGCACTCTACTGGGCAGGTACCAGCTTGGTTACCAGAAGTACCTAAAGCTAGACCGTTTCCAGACTCAAGCTGACTCACATGGATCCTGCTTGCAGGTGTGTCTGCACCTGTGGTGTAGACATGGCCTGAGGCTTGATATGATCAGGGCCTTTAATCAGAGCGGTATTTTCCTGACCCAGTTCTTACCCTTGCACAGCGGTTGGCACCCGGCTCTAAACTCTCATTCCATTGTCTGGTCTGGATCTGCCCAGTGCTCCTCCCTACATACCCTGAAACTTAGAAATGTGTGGCTGAGGAGTCCAGCTCTGGCTGCACTCAGCTGGGTGCTTACTGGGGACCTTATTTGTGTAAAAATAATCACAGTGGTTTAGGCATTGCACAGCCACACTAATTCAGAGAGTTCACGACCTACAAAGTCATGTATAATTGTAACGCAGTCCCTTATAGACCTTTTTGTATCTACAGCTTGTGTTGTGGTGAGATCTAGAGAACGTTGTGAAATAGCTGGGACAAAAAGACCCAAAGACCTTGCAGCCAGACTGCGTTGTTTTTCTCTAGCATCCTGTTCTCCCCTGTGATCTTCAGCTTGTAGAAGAGCCCTCACCAGGGGTTAGCTGTATTTTGTATACGCCACGTGTCCAGGCTTTTGTCTTCTTAGGCAGGCAATCAAGAGTGGGACGGGATGGACTGGCAGTAGATAGCTCTTGAAGCAACTGGCATTTCTGAGAACCCGGGAGGGTTCTCTGAGGCAGAATTCCCCATAGCTGTTGCACATTGTGAATGCCCTCCCATTTGTGTGTTTGTCCTGGGCTGAGCTGAATTTGTCCCTCCATGTCCCAGAGTTTCTGTCTTGGATTCTTGCATCCTGCTGATAAACACCGTCCACCAAAGGGAACCAGCATCCAAGGAGGCACTGGCTTTTTTACCTGCTTCCATTTTACAGGGATTGCTTCTTTTTTTCCAGTGGTCTTCTGGTTTCTTGTAGAAATGCTGGACTCCCAGCCTGTTCCTGGGGACCGCTCAGCTGGAAGTTGGCCAGATTCTCCAGGAGGAATCTAAAAAATGCAGCTGAACTTTTGTTCCCTAATTAGGCCAACTTCCCCAGCGTGAGCCCCAGCACTGCATGGCCTGGAGCTCCCCAAGGCCTTGCGCTGCTTCTCTCCCGTGCACCCCAAGTGGCTGGCCAGCAGGGCAGTTATTTTCAGCTTTCTGAGGTTATCTCCTAGCCTTTTGATGACATCTACTGAAATAGCATTTCTAGTCAGCCATTCTAGTCAGCCATCCAAGCCTTTCTACAGAAGTATCATCTCTGCTTGGCTACCATGATGGGGATTAGGGAAAATCCCAGCAAAAATAATTCTATTAAAAGCTTTTCCATTTTTTTTCAACACATTTATTTCATGTTTTGAGCACTCCTGGGCCAACCCGGATGCAGCAGAAGAACTGTAGGAGTGATGGAGATAGATGGGAACACGTTGGACAGTATGTAACACGAGGTTGTAGCAAAGTGTTTGAGAGGTGTTCGTGCCTAGGAGGGCTGGAGGGGCACTGCCCTATAACTGGGGTTGTGAGAGCATTCTGTCCAGTAACCCCTTGCTCAGAGAATCAATTTGTTATGTGCGTCACTATTTTCATGCAGGGGAGAGCAGTAACTCTTGAGACAGGTTAAGGTGCCAAATGCTGCAATATGACAGCTTTCCTAGCACAGGTAAGAGCTGTTTATCAGTGTAAGCTGCTCTTTTACCTCCTGTGATAGATGACAGACAATAGTTAAAAGTCCCTCAAATTTTTTTTCTGTCTCAATAGCACTTTCCCTAGTAAAGGAACGTCAGTGGCCATGAAGAAGGACAGTTTGAGGATGAAATGGAAATCCAGGATTTTCTACTAGGCACTTCAGACATGCAGAGGGGATACACTGAAATCAGATGCACTACTTGAACCATCTGTGGACATGATAAAGAGGGCTAGCAGAGATGGGCTGTTCTTTGAAAAAAGCTGAGGCTTGCATAGCTCTGGGAATTGAGTCCTTTTTGATATTATATATGCTCTGAGATTGGTGTAGATTGTAAGTGTTATGTGGCTGCTTGGAAGCAGTGGGGCTTCTTAATTGGCAGTAGTCAAAACTAATTCATCAGGCCTATTTGTGGAGAGCTTGAGACTGACCATACTTCTTTCTTTCTGCTCCGTGGTCATTATTGAGTAGAAACAAGTATAAAATCTCACAGTGTTTGTATATTGGGCGCAAGGTAGATCCTGTACACTTTAGGAAATGTGTTACATGACAGAAAAACTGTATGTCCTCTGTTGCACACTCTCGATGTCATTTGAGTCCCTGTTTCCCTGCACAGAGTGCTCACTGTTTCAAAGGAGTTGTCACGTTGATGAGGGTAGATTAATCCATATTTCCTGACCCATCTGAGAATCTGAGGGACCCAACATGTCCATAATCTGCCTGTGTTGTGGTAGGTCCTACAAGAAACTTTGCTGGACCCTCAGGATCCGGAGACAAACAGGGTAGTTCCTTCCATGAGGGAAGCAACATCCAACTAGCACCTTGAAAAATGCAGACGTGATCTGACAAGTGGCCTGGAAATTTCTGCTTTAATGGGGAAGCCAAATTAGAACTCTGCATCTGTCTGATAAGAAAGGGCCTGACTACAGATAAAGAAGAAGGTAGACTTTCTACTTTAAGGCAAGAGAGATGGAATTCAGGCCAGTCATTTTTCAAAGGGAGAGATAAAATACTGATCATGGTGGTGGTACAAAAGTGTTGGTAAGGAAGGTGGCCTGAGAAATACTGGAAATGTGCCATCATAAAAACAGTGAACTGAATTTCTGAGAAAGAATAAAATAAAGAGCCCAAACCATGGCAATGTTGCTTGAAAAAGTGGATGATCTGCAGCAACTAAGGTAGAAGAAATCTTCTGGACATAAATAACTGAGAAAACTTAAGTGAAAAAGAGACTGAACAGGAAGAGCTGAGAGACAACTCTGTTCTTCTGTAACGGAGCAAACGTTCTCCTGAACACATCTTTTTGGTGAAAAAAAAAATGTGGGCTTTAAATGCAGAACTTATTGGTACCTATATATTATACTTGGGTAACATTTTTATATAAGTTCCCAAGTGCAAAGCTATGCTTTACACCCAAATGATTTGGTGTCCAAAACACTGAGATTGCACCAGCTCCTTCCTGACAACAATGTCCTCTGTTCC
Source organism: Nycticryphes semicollaris (assembly GCA_013400055.1). NCBI lineage: Eukaryota > Metazoa > Chordata > Aves > Charadriiformes > Rostratulidae > Nycticryphes > Nycticryphes semicollaris. Next base: position 433,546 of record VXBJ01006922.1, read on the forward strand.
TGCTCTGTTCTCTCTTGGGTTGACGTTCTTCCCAAGCTCTTGCTTCCATCTGCAGCATCCCTACTTGTCACCATATCGTGGCAATGCACGACTTTGCATTCTGATTTGCAAATTATGCTGAGGTTTTGGAAATGTAAGAGTATATGAAGGTAAGTTTATTTACTTGACAAAAGTGCATGTGGCATATGACCTTATTATGGCACTTTCCAGGCAACTAACAAAGAAAAGCTATTTATCCTCAGCTGACAGTTAACATTGCCTTTCCTGTTGCTCGTGCTCCTGTGGGCAGTTCAAAAAGAATTACCTGATTTATTGCAAGAGGAATAAAAGGACCTGTACGTGTGTGTGAGATGTTTGTCAGGGTCTGACAGACATTCAGGGTTTCCTGGTGTGTATTATCAGTGGGAAGACATTATAACATTGGCAAGCTGTTGGAATCAAACCCCTAGATGCTGAGGAGTCATGCCCTGTACAAAGACTGGGACACTCATTCTTACCACCCTCTGATCTGGAGTGCCCAACTTGAGATGTCTTAGATCTGAAGGCTAGTTTTGATGATGAGGGGATTACATTGCAGGTGCATTTGGATGCCCTGGAGGTGCTGCATTTTCCCTCAGTCTCATGGCCTAGATTTTTTTGGTGACATTTGTGGAACTCTATGCACCTTTGCGAGGAGTTGTGTGGCTGCGTGTTGGGAACACAGCCTGCTGGCTATCTGGGAGATGGTGTGAAGGGAGGAAGGTTGTTTTCTTGGGAAGGATCTGTGTGGGAGGGAGTGTGTTTTTGAGGTAGGGGTGTGTGTAATGGGAATAGGGATGTTTATGTGGGCATGCACGCCCATATGTGGTGTGTTTTTTCCCCTTTTCCTGGGCTCTGGGTGTGTCCAGATCAACTGAATTCAAAATGCTCCTTTTTTGGCACTGTAGCCTCTTCTCTGGTTTGGCATCTTAAGAATCTGGGGGAATCATTTAAAGATCAGAAAACTCCATTCACTTGGGCCCCTGAAGGCTTCACATTCTGTGACATGGTCATTCCAGTCGACTGAGCTCTGTCCCCTGCGGATGAGCCCATATAAGGAGGCTGTTTCCTGCGTTTCACGTTCCCTGCCTGTCCCTCTGCCCTCCTGTGCTCCCTTTGCTGAAGAAAGCTGGTATTTTGGGACCGCAGCTCCTGCCTCATTCCTGCTCCCTGTTTATTTTTGGAGGATGACTATTTTTGCTCCTATCAGGGAGCTATGCAGGGTCGTGCCCCTTCCCTGCAGCAGCCCCTGGCAGGCTCTCTTCATTTCCCACACTCACAAACAATGCTTCTGCTTCAAGAAATAAACATGGGAGACCCCCACCATCAGGGGTTAGCTCAGACCCTTCCTCATTCGTGGCAAGAGGTAATTTGGCTTTTGTTCAGGGTTGACCCCACCACACATGCAAGGTCCCCTCTGTCACGTCAAAAATCTTCAGGAGTCACCCAGGCAATTCCGTTTCTTAATAAAAGCTGTGAGAGCCACCTGTCTCCCCCACCATTGCTCCAGCTTAGACTAGTTTGCTGTTACCATTTTTCCCTATTTTGGGACTTTTTTTACCTCATAATCCTTTCTCATGATGGTCCCTTCACAGGTCCCCATAACCCATCTTCCTCTTTGGGCATCATCAGTTGGGAGCTATATAAACTGACACCCACTGGGTTCACTTTGCCCCTCTCCTTTCACCACTGCCTGTCATGCAAACACTTGAAGCCACCGCTGTAGGAGGTGCTTCAAGCTGGCAGAACTGAGCCCAAAACTGCAGCAGGCAGCTCCCATACAGTGGGACATGGTGGTCCTGCTCTTTGAAAATTCCCCTTGGAAGCCCCAAGCTGAAATCCTGTTTTCTCTTGCAGCGCAGCAGAGCTGCCACACAAGGCAATGCAAGAAAGTAGCAGGGAGGGTCTTCAAGCTCTGTATCATTTCAGTGGTGGCAGTGGTGGGATTCATCTCACCTGACTTTAGAGGTGTTTAGTATGGTTGTCTGTATCTGAATTTGGCATCTAACCTCTTATTGTAGGCAGTGGACAAAAGCAGACGCTTTTTAGGAACAATTCCTCATCTAACACAAGATGTCTGCCTAAAATGCGCCAATCCTAGGAAACGTGTAACGTGTGATACCTCCTGCTAAAATGTGGGCATCAGGAGCAAAAATGTTCCCAGTGAATGGTATTTTGCCAGGAGAGCACATCCTCTGTGGATCAGTCTGCTAATGTACTGGGCAAGTCAGAGGCACACAGACCTGACACCAGGGTACTGATTAGAGCGATACGCCTTTTGCTTACAGAGATGCTTAAAAACCTGTCCTGCAATATTTGTCTTCCTTTTGTTTTATGAATAAATGGCATTTAAAACACTATCTCTCCATCTGTTGTTTGGTAAAGTATTATGTTAAGCTGTGTGGACCTGGTGTCTCAATTGGCTTAACTTTGACTTGACTGGACCTGGCTGTGACATGTCTCTTTCCTGTTAAAGGGCCCGCCACCTAAACCCCCACGCCGGCAAGGAGGCTGGGCAGATGACCCTGTAGCGGCAACTACCAAGTGAGTCCTCACCTCTTTACCTATTAATGGGGGGTCTAGGCATGGATTAAGTGAACATGAGTAGTTGGGCTTTGTTGTCACGGGCACTGGAACAGTTTTTCTGGATCTTGTAGGTGGCCTGTGTATTCAATATCATTGTAGCTCCTTTGTAACTCCTTTGAAGTATTGCTCTTGCTTGGTTCCACTGCCTGATGCTCTTATTGGCCTGGCAGGGCTCAGAACTGTGTACGTGTCGCTGTCTGCCAGAGGTATTCCTTAGCTGGCACAGTAACTGGAGGGAGTGAAGAGCATAGTAATATGTTAAATGTAGAAGCTGGGAGGGGGGATTTGACTGGTTGTGTCCTTTCCAGGAGAGTGACACATGACAGTGCCCCACTGACAAGAATGCAATGAACCATTCAGGATTTAGTGATCAGCCTTGACAGTAAAGGTGAAATTTGTCAATGTTTATGTGTGTATGGGGTTATGGTGTAATGGAGATGGATGGAGATGGTCAGCAAGAAGAGATGGGAGGAAAAACGTATACAAATTGTAGAGTGTAAGTTGAGAAGCCTGATGCTTATGAAGGACACCTAAGGCAAAGGAAGTATATGGACATGGTAATAGAATGGGTATGAAAACTGAAGGACTGTCCAGGAGGAGATGACTTGGTTTCCAGCTATTTGTTATTTTTGAAGCCATAAAGTTATGCTGGTGTTATATTTCCTATATAGAGCTGAATGGTTCAGTCATGGATTGGTATGAGATTGCTTGTATACGTTAAGGCCTATAATAAGAGTGTATATATCTTTGGAGGCACTCTGATTTATGGAAGAGTTACCTGTTTTCTTTCCTGGAACACTGAGAATGGGAAAGGACATTTAGAAACCTGTTACACAGTCAGTATTTCCTGGAAGGTGAGAAAGTTGGTCTATTTTCTGGGGTAGCCTTTCTAGAAAACAGTACTTCTCTGAGAAATTATCACTCTGTCACTGAAGAATAAACTGGCTGAAAATCTGGAGACTGGAATAAAGCAAAGGGATAGAGATGTCAGCCTGAGGTCCTTCAGTTCCTTTCCACTTTAACTCTGATAATGGTATTATTTTTCATAGGCTGGTGCAGGTAGAAGTTGCCATTGCAAAGATGCATCCACCTCAGGATGATAAAAAAATGCCACCAGTGATCCTGAATCTCTGTAGGACCAAGCAGAAGTTTTACGGAAATGTAATAGCAGAGAACAAGGGTGAATTGCATTGTTTAGGAAAAATAAATTCTGGAATTGTTGGCTAGCTGAAGGACTGGATGGGAGGTAATAGAGTTATCCAGGGCTGTGCCTAATGTGCGCTGAAGGACAGAGTACAGGTTCCTAATGAACCAGCACTGTGCCATGTGCTGCTTCAGGGTGTTTTTCATTGTTTGACATTAGCCTCGTTGGATAGATTTGGAGCAGTAGCTATCAGTGGTGCTTCTCCAGCATCCCAATTGCATAGTTTACAGATATAGCAGGTGTCTGGAGTCAATGTTTCCATGAGATTGAACACAATTCAGCTGAAGAAGCAGAACAGGAGATGGAGGGCTGCAGGCCTTTCCACCTGTAAGACCCTGCACAGTGGGACACGAGCTGAAGATGTGCCCCTTGCTCAGTTATGCATATGGTATCATGTCATACCTGACAGCATTCTTTTCATCTGTATTAAGAGCTTTTATTGAATAAATTTTATGAAGAGGAGTTTTTTTCTGACTTTCTCTAGTCATATGAGGTACAAGGATTTTGTACAACTAGTTCCCCTGAACTGAAAGAAAGTTTTCTTTCCTTCAGCCGTGTATTCTCCCTAGGCTGATCTCTCCCTTTCTCTCCCTTAAAGTCTGAGATACTGGCCTGCAAGGCTGTCTTTCTGACATATCCCAGAGTAAAGCCTTCATGTGAAAACTCTGAGTCATCGGCTGATGTCATACCAAGTTACTGTAGCTTTGTTGTTTCTGTTTTCTCAGGCTCTATCTCCCCACAGCTTTTCAACCAATTTGACTCAGTCTGGAAGCCTGTCAAGTTGACTTGCTCCAATTTCACTAATGTAGATGTAGTTAGAATAACATGCTTCTATTGATATATTTGATGTAGGTATAAGCACTTTTATGCCAGTGTAACTGAGCCTACACTTGGGAATTGTACTGCTTTACGTAATTTGCTTTTCAGAACTGATAGTGTCAAAATCTGTGATTTTTTTTTTTTTTGGTGTTAGAAAGGATGAGCAGAATGGTTATAGTTAAGATTTTTTTTTTATAAGTATATTCTGGGTCAGATGGGATACTTTAGCTACTTGTGAAGTGATCTTGTAGCTGTTTATGTATTATTCTCTCCCCACTTGAGGTCTAAGCTTTTAGTTCTGTTTCTGAGAGATCCAGCCAGTTCCAACTACCACTTGTTACTTTTCCTGCAGGGATACCTAAACTCTTTTCTGCTGTATTTCTACTTCAGAGTCTTATCAATGTGGAAGGATCACTTGAAATTGTTCTTTGTGTTTCCATTTGGCACCTATCTGCAATCTGTTTTTCTGTCTTTCTACCTTTGCTGCTCCTTCTTACTCTCTTACCTGCCCAGCTCTTGTCATACCTAGGTAAACTGGGAAATATTCTCACCATCTTGCTGATTCTTCCCGTTAGACTACTGCTGTCTCAGACTGTTGCAAGATAGGAAGAGGAGGAGGAGGGCCCCTAAAGTTTTCCAACTTGTAATTAGTTTTGAAATTACTTGCACACCATCTGTGAGAATTAACATAAAGCATTTTATTATGAATTTCCATAGCGTTTACAAGTGTCAGATACTTAATTTCCTAAGAATTATCAAAATGCTGTCTTTTACTGATGAATTTTCAAAAATCAAGCATGGAAAGATTACTTGGGACCCTCAGAATCTCTGTAGAACAGCTGTCATTGCCAAGAATCCCATTTTGTAAATCTGGATAATGATGAGGACTGAAGGGAAGTGTCTAAGCAAACCCTCAGGCTTGTCCTCTGCAATCAACAAATAAATGGTGCAAAATAGTGATGGAAGAATCTTTTTTTCCTTTTGTTGGGGCCCTCAGCACCTGTATTTGTTGTATTTATTTAAATTTGTGCTCAGAGGGAAGAATCATTTTCTATGAGAAGAGGCAGTCTCATTGCTGCCCCAGCAATATTCTAGCCCTAGTACTAGAGGACAAGGAACCAGTCAAGAACCTAGGCAGCCACTTGGGGACTAGTACCCTGCTGAGATTACATAAATAATAGTAATTACAGCTGGGTTTGCTACAGAAGCAGCTCTCTAACCACTGGATGGAGCCCAAGTGCCATTCTGAATGCTGTGCTGATGTCCTTAATGATATCAGTGTTGACACTTGTGACAAGCAAAGCAGAGGTTTATTGTCAGGTTGTCTTATGCATCAGAAGGAAGAAACACAAAGTGCCTGCCAATGAGAAAAGGAAAAGAGAACTCAGTTTTGCATAGTGGTGAGGATTTGATAATGGAGAGATGATTCCCAAATCCATTTAATTCCAGCTTCTGCTAATCTCACCTATCTGACTTTCCTTGTAGAATTTCTTCCATTTTTTCTCACTATTAATATCTTTATTTCTTTGCTTCTTGGGATACTCCCAGTATACTTGGGTCCTCTATCCCTTAAAATTTAGCCCCTTAAAACTCATACAGTTCCCCAGGCAGCAGCTAGGGTTGTTGTGAAATAAACACAGCTTGTTTCAGGCCACCCTGCAAGCAAATGCCAAGTGCTGTTTTCAGTAGGAAGTCCCTTCCCGTGCCTGATGTGTACCTCCTTTCTTCTACAGGGATCATGGCACTTTAGCAACAGGTGCTTCAGCTACACCTGGAATTTCTCCTTTCTGACTGATAGGTCAGAGTTGGAGAAAGGTCCATGCAAGCTTGTTTAGGAACATGACCATGCTGAACTATTTGGGAACAGAAGTGGTGGTACAGTGACCAGGAATGCATTTAACAAGGTGACTATTAAGGGCTGGTGGGAAAGAAGAGGATGCAGTCAGGGTGACCTTTAGAGCAGAGTAACCCAGCCTCTGTGTAGATATCATTTAGGGCTCTAGAAGGTGGGCAGTGGTGAGATTGCACCCTGGAGCTGGAGGAAGGTTGTTTAAGAGATTAAGGGGTTTTATGATTCCAGGTCTCTAGAGGTAAGTAAAGTTAAAAACCTCCTGTTTCAAAAATATGGGCTTAAACTATCCTGTGTTGTATCTATATGAAATGACCCCTGAGAGTGCCTGGTTTATAGAACCTCTAGCCATCCCTGTCTTGCAAGTGGGAGTAGTAAAGTGCTCATGAGTTTCTCTATCTGACGTGGTTTGGGGAAGCTTTGTGTCATTGCTTCTGCCCTCTACTCCCAGTCCAGCAGTGTTGAGGTAAATCTCAGGCTGGGCTTCCCTGTGACACTGCCAGGTTAGGAGCTGGGCCAGGCTCCTGACTGTGCCTCACTCTGCATCTTCCAGCCATGTGTGGATGTCCTCAAGGATGTGAAGACTATAGGCACAAAGGATCAAGGCTGCCAAGTAAGGGGGCACAACTTAGAAGGAGAAGAAAGAAAAGGAAGTCTGATTAAGTTTTGTCTTGAAGTGTCTGTTTTTGGGTTTGTCCCTGCATTGATCTGCAAGGGAATGAGGCAAGTAATGGCCCCTTGGGGACCTTCAGGACTTTCCTCTCAATGTCAGCCGTCATTTTCAATCACCCTCTCCCTCCCAGCCATTAATTTTGGCCCAGGATCATGGGGACTTGTCCATCTATCACTCCTAATTGACACTAAATGATCTGTCAGTTTATTGATGAACGGCAGGAGTGGAATTGTCACAATATATTTTACTTTCTAACAACTCCTCCTGACAATTTTACCTTGTCCATCTCACTCTCCTCACATAAATCTCCATTGGCCTCTCATTCCTTCTCTTGGGCTGATCTGGTGCCAGCCGCCTCCACGCCATCGGCACGCATCAAGGACATCAAGATGGCGGTAAGCTGCAATGAGAAGGCCCAGGGTGGGTTTTTTCCTCTCTCTCTCTCTTCCCTCATCTCCCCCCACCTCTTTTTCTTTTTTCTTTT
>VXBJ01006922.1:444078-509565 GCA_013400055.1 Nycticryphes semicollaris
GGGCGGAGGGGCGGCGGGGGGCGCTGCACCGAGAGTACAGGGGTCCGGGGAGAGCAAAGCGGCCCCGGCGGACAGATACCCACCCGGGCAGAGGGCGACCGGGCCGGGCGAGGGGTCTGCCCGTGCTCCCAGCCCTGTCTCTTCCTCGGCTGCCGTCCTCGTCACGCTAGACCGGGCCTTCTTGTTCGTTTTAACAAGCCACCGTAATTGCTTGCCTTTTCCTTAGCTGCGTTGCCCGCCCTCACACCTCCCTGGGCGCGCAGAGGAGAGCCTCGCATCTTGCCCACTGACCTCCTGGCACCTGGCTGTGGCTCGGTGCAGGGTACAAGCGTGTCCAGAGCTCTCGTGAGCTGTGGACATTAAAAGATTTCAAGGACATTTCCCCCCATTCATCCCAGTTATGTCCCCTGCTAAAATAGGTTAACGGTGTCTAATTAACCACTGCACATTGTCATGCTGCATAAAGATAGCATCCTGGCTGTTCTCTGAGCCCTGCTACTTTATCTCCATTTAGATCTCCATGGTAGTCTATTAAATGAGAAAGAAACAGTTTAAGAGAGATGATGTCTACATTAGAACTGCCTTTCACCCTTCAGCACAGAAGTTACAGGCAGCTCCCAGGCAGCTCAGCTGTACATTGGGAGTGGGGGTAAGGGGGAAAAGACTCAGTTTTGAGGTTTAACCCCCTCTCATTAATGTGGAGAGAGGATTCCTGCTGGCCAGAACTGAGCAAGGACAACACTCAAGAGCGGGATGAGATCTTTATCCTCTGCCCCGGTACACGCAGCCAGGAAAGAAACAGGCATTCTGTACTAGGAGTTACAGAACATGGAGTTACATGAGGTACATTGGGGTCTTCTACCCGGTTTCTCAGCTATTCAACAGCCTGAAATGGACAGGGGATCAGAAGCTGGCCAAAGCCAGGTGGAATTCTCTGGGATTTTGGACATTTTTGAGAGCACAGATAGCCAGTGAAGGGGAATTTGAAATGGAATTGTCCAGGTGATGGGGTTGGTCCTTGTTCTTTGGCCTTCCAGCTGCAATGGGCTTGTCAGAAGAAATGAAAGAACAGAGGTGTCAGAGTCTCACAAGGCTGGGGGTATCTGGTGTATAACACAGCAAACTGAATGAGTTCCTGAGCACTGCTCCCAGGATTGTATTGTTTTGTTTGCCCTCACCCAAGTGAGTGTATAGTCCATACACAGTTTCTCACTTTGGATGTGCTTGTTGCTGCCCTCCCTGGGCTGTGTCTCCTGCTGGAGCAAACAAACCGGGGCAGTGCACTTCTTGTTGCTGTGAACATGAGGAAAGAATAGGAAATCTGACTGTGCTGGCTTGAGTTTACTGTCTGGTTTCTTCCATCTCTGCTTTTACTCACCACTAGAAAGCTGTGACCTTGTGGTGAATGAAGATGATGCTGTGTATTCAGGCTTGATATTCCTGAAGGGTGAAATATTGGTCTCAACGTGATGCAATTGACATTGATAAGCTGAGCCAGTTCTCAGGATGGGGTACTCCACGATGCTTAGAGCAGCATGATAACTTCATGAAGAATGCCTGTGGGGCTTTCCATAGCACCTGGAGAACAAGGAGACAAGCAGGTGACTGGTTTTGCAGGTATCTCCATGTATAGCTTAGCCCTCAGCTAAGTTTATAGAATGGACATGTCGGGTTGGAGGTAGGGCATCGTTTCAAGGATCTATTAATGACTTTATTCCCTTACTGCCTTGAAATAGGGACACAGGGCAAAGCTTGTCTTTTATCTCTGGGTCACTTTGTTGGGTAGGTTTAGGTAATGGAGTTGGGCCAAAAAGCAAAACATCAGGAACCAAGCAAAAATATGTTGTGATTACTTTTTTTTTTTTCCCCAATATGAAACAAGGAATGTAAAAGTAATTTGGCATCAAACAAAATTAATGGAAGCCTTTGGGTTCAAGGCTCCATTGAAAGGGACAGAACTAGTGGACTGGTTGGTATCTTCTTTACCCAATAGCTCAGTCATTAAAGCCACAGAAAGTATAAAAACAGTCCTTCCCATACTCCAGAAGTTTTGTACTATACTTCCCAGGTAGTTCTCTGTCCATGAGCTTATCAGCTGGTTTGAAATGCTATTTTCATCAAATAGTGCTATTCCAAATCATATATTGATAAACATACCTAGTGCAGGTGACCGTAAGCAGATGTCTCACCTAAGCAGAACAACAGTCATTTCTAGTTCCTGCTCTAATGACATTGGTATTTAAATGCTCTGTAGAAACCACAGGATTGTCAGCATGAGTGACTGGCATCACCCACTGCTACCTTCAGACCCTGTGGCATTGGAACTAGGGTGTTCTTCTGGGGGAGGGGTGACAGCTTGCCCTAGAGAGAGGAGGGAACTGTCTTGTTTGACAGGAGAGTGTTCCAACATCTGGGCTGTGGGTCACATTCTCCTGTCCTGGTCTATGAATTTTTGCCCCAATTTACTATTTTTTCCAATATAGAGTAACTATTTCCTAATGAAGTATTTGCTCAATGTCCTGAATAAGTAATTTTCTAAGATGACTAGGAGAAGTTGGGAAAGCTTTAAGTCAAAAGTGCTTTGCACTACCTCTAAGACCAGCATATGACTGAGTTCCCTGTGGGCCACGTAGATATCTGTCATGACAGGGAGCTCAGGAAAAAGAAACAGAAATTGCTTACAGGGATAGCAGGAGTGACCCTCTCCTGGGAAGTATAAACACGTGGAGTGTTTCACTCCTGCCTGGAGACAGGAGATGAGCAAAGTTGTAACGAGTGTGTGTACTGAGGAAAAGAGAGTGTTATTTGGGGCTGGACAATTACTGGTTTGTGCTGAGATGCTAGATTGAACCTCCATGAAATCATCTCACTCTGCAAGGCTGTGCAAAGCCATCATTTGGGATGTTTCAACTCATTGAAGGCAAGAATCTGAAGAGAGGGCGTGGAAGGAGTTCTGTGAAGGCAGAAGGAAGGATAAAATAGGATAAAACTTGCATCGTCTTTCCATCTTTGTCTTCTCAGTCTCTAAACTGCATTGAGAGCTGGTGATGGGCTCTCTGGAGCCATCCCTTTCTTTATCTATAGTATCAGGGGGCTCAAAAAGTGCTTTGCACTACCACCGAGGAGAAGGATGGAGCTGGACAATTACTCCTCAGTGAAAGAGTTCTCTCCTAAATTTCATGGATCCATTTAATTTCTGTCTCTTGTGATGAACAGAAGGGTGCAGGTATAGCTGAAAGCCCGGGTGCAGATGTCACTTACACATCTGCGGTTCTGTTTATAGCAATGGATATTACTAGGCTCAGATCATGAATTCAGTGCAATCTGTAGCTTCTCACAGATTGCAAATTCCAGGGAGAGCAGTGGAGACAAGGAGCTTTCTTCTCACAGCTAGACATCCTCTGTGCCCTGCACCTTGCTCTTAGAAGAGGAGATTATTCACAGGAGAACGAGATGAGGACCGTGGCCTGCTAGAACAGGGAGCAGATGAGGAGAAGCCTGTTCATCTCATGGAAGTGCTTTGAAAGGAGCAGTGCGAGGCAATGAAACAACTTCTCTTACATTTTGTTGTGTCCTGGGACAGTGTGTGTGGTAGGGGAGAGCCCCACATATTCCTTGTCATAGCACCCTGACATCAAGGGAGGGGAGAATATTTATTCTCAACGCATAGAGATGAAACTTCACTCTGCAAAATGGCCAAAGCAATCAGCGAGTGATGGAGTATCTGCTAAAAAGAAACCTGGCATTTAATTAACTTTTCAAAGTGCTGGTTCAGCAACCTCCATGTTTTACATTTTGAATATTGAACAAGCGTCCCTAATCGGGACTGAATTACTTCTGGGCTTGCTGGGGTGGAGAGCAAGGGAGCTGCCATTTGCCAGTGCCTTCCCTCCCCCCCTCCCTGTTATTATTATGAACTCCTGTTAACTCAGCCAGATCAACCCCCATTTACTACAGTGACAGCACGTCTGACCTGAACTTGGCTAGCTCAGGTGGGGCTCCTAACCCACAAAGGCAACCAGATCATCTTCATGCATGACCAGGGGGAGAAAGACCTTTTGATCTCTCAGGGGCAGGTAGACAAAGCATAGCATCTTCTTCGCTCCTCAGTGGGCCAACCTCTCTGCTTGGGTAAGGCAAGCTTTACCTGCAGCTGATGGCAGAGGGGATGAAAAAGTATCTGAGAAGCTAAAAAACCAGGGAATATAGCTCTTGCTGAGTCTGGACATGGGTGTCTTTTTGGACGCAAGCAGTTGGGATGGACTTTTTGATAGACCGGTTTAATTGTCTCTCAGAACTCTTTAAAGGTGCAATGTGCTATATTGGACCTGGTGTAGGAACTGTTTTGCACAATAACAGTGATATAGGGGAAGATTCAGTTTTTAAATTTTCTCTAGCCTTTTTTAAGGATAAGCCTTTCCTTGTCTTGCAGGTCAGGAAGAAAACATGCCGAAGAAGTAGAAGAGTAAGTTTTCCATTGTTGCTGGGACTTCCTCCACAACTTTTACATCTGATCTCATGGAGAAGGGACGTACGACTCTAAGCACCAGTACACCAAGATCTGGAACTTGGGAAGGGTGCAGAGCCTGACATGAATTCATGTCACGTGTCATGGGATGGGACAGGGCTGGTCATGCTCTTCCCTGCATATGGAGTAGATGATGGTTCTTTCAATCCCATGTAACAGAAAGAAAGAAAAGTAGAAAAAGTAGAAAGCATCTCCTTTCCTCCCAGACCCACCCCAGCCCTACTGCCTGCAGCCTGGGGGTTTGTTTCAGGTACAAGGCATCTTGCTTAAGCACTCTAAGCTGAGTCCAGCAATGAGAGCTATGGAAGGTCAGTCTGCAGGTTAAGTGCTACCTGGGAACTGTCCCCTTGACAGGCCATGAGGCTTGTGGGGAGGAAGGGGACACAGCAAGATGCTTTTCTGGGCTTGCAACTGAAATTCTTTCTTCCTTGTGTTTTGCTGCAGCCATCGTCTCAGACAGCAGAGCTTGGAGGCATCAGATGATGGAGGAGGTAAGGTGTCACCTGCTTGACTGCAAGAAGTGCATTCATGTGTGTCTGGGGGTTCTCCCACAGAGAATCATCTTGGAAGAAATTGCAAGGAAATGAACCACCCTGGGGGTAAACAAATATGGGAGATGCTTACATCTCCCCAGCAGCTGAATGAGGTAGAGACAGGAAAGGAGATGAAGAGGATGAGGAAGTGAATCTGTAGTCTGACTCTGGCTCTTCATTAACATAGAATGATAAAGCACCTTTGGGAAGAAGGAAAGTGTCGAGGACATGCTTTTCTCTGTGATTACTTCCATATGGAGAATAGTGGACTGGAGCAAAAAGAGAGCTAAAACAGCAATAAAAGGTTAAGAGCAAGGAAAGAAATAACTGCTGTCCCCTAGTTGACGTGATAGTATTCTCTGCTTAAAGCCTCTCTTATGTTTTATGATAACATCCTTGTCTTGTTCCCATCAGGCCAAGTGCCTGCACTGCTCTCCTGGGATCTCTGTCATGACAGAATTCTTAATTTAAAAAATCTGCTTGCCCTAACCCAAGATCACACTTCATAAGCTAAACATGGGCACTGGTGGGTAATCCCATCCCATCCCTGTACAGGTTTGTGTGAAATGTGCTGGACTCCTGACTTAGCACAGGTTTGCTTTATAGTGTNCTTGTTCCCATCAGGCCAAGTGCCTGCACTGCTCTCCTGGGATCTCTGTCATGACAGAATTCTTAATTTAAAAAATCTGCTTGCCCTAACCCAAGATCACACTTCATAAGCTAAACATGGGCACTGGTGGGTAATCCCATCCCATCCCTGTACAGGTTTGTGTGAAATGTGCTGGACTCCTGACTTAGCACAGGTTTGCTTTATAGTGTATATCACCTGCTATTGTAGGACTGGGTAAGACAAGAGAAATCTCAGGAAAAATCCACAATATCTATCTCAAGATGAGCACTAGAGATTTGTGGGGAGCGCAGCAATTCATTAAAGTCTCTAGGAGCTGCCTCAGTTTTCATGGGCTGAGAATTTTATACAGTGTATAAAAAGGTGCATCTGTAAAATACCAGCAAGCATCAGAAGAATTACCAGGAGTCACAAAGGATCAGACATCAGTATGGTTAATGAGATTAAATGAAGACTTATTTGGGTCTTCCAGACAGATTAAGCATTGCAACATACGACTGCCAGAAGTGGCACCTTTATAGCATTGGCATCTTCAGAAAAGACTTAATTTTCCCCCTGGGAAGTTTCTTGGGCTTCTTAAATTTCAGCGTATGTCACTGAGGCTGATAGTCTGTTCTGAACAGCTTTTTGGCTGTTTGCATATGTGCTGTCCTTCTTGTTGAACCTTGGTCTTGTATTCAGAGTATAATAACTGTCTTTGCTAACCAGGCATAAAAATGCTTGCCGCATGTTTGCAGTATGTGACTTTTAGTGCTCCAAGACCTTGAGTAATAAATACAGAATGGAATGGGAATGAAATTGATACAGAATGTGGTATGAAGGCATGGCAAGTCCTAATACCTTCACTTACTTATCTGTGCCTAATTTATAGTTAACAGTTGAATTTGGATTGTTTGCAGACCAGAGTTCATATTTGGATTAAACCGACCTCATTAATGACTACAAATACGTAAAGGGTGAGTGTCAGGAGGATGGAGCCAGGCTCTTATCAGTGACAGGCAATGATAGGACAAGGGGCAATGGGTACAAGTTGGAACACAAGAGGTTCCACTTAAATATGAGGAAAAACTTTTTCACAGTGAGGGTAACAGAACAGTGCAATGGGCTGCCCGGAGAGGTTGTGGAGTCTCCTTCTCTGGAGATATTCAAAACCTGCCTGGACGTGTTCCTGTGTGACCTGATCTAGGTGTTCCTGCTCTGGCAGGGGGATTGGACTAGATGATCTTTCAAGGTCTCTTCCAATCCCTGATATTCTGTGATTCTGTGATGTGTTAGAAGAAAGATCCCACTAATATGATTATGGTTTCTGCCCGGGAAGTTTGTGGTACATTCAGATACACTGGGTTGTGGATTCGTTTTGCATATAGAAAATCTCTAAATGGATCAGTGCATTGCATGCTTGTGGTCCTATTTCTATGGGGAGATTAAGGAAGCTCTTCTAGGAAAGGAGTTTTCCATGTGGGCTCAGCAATTGCGGTGAAGAAGAGTGACATAAACAAACTCCAGTACCTGCATAAAATTACTTTTTTTTAATAAGAGGAGAGACACAAATTACTGCCCAGTGTAGAAGGTAGGGAGTAGCCCTCTGTGGCTGTGCAGTAAGTTGAGCCATACCGGCTTCCCCTTTGCACAGAACTGCACTTGTGCTTGTGTTGTTAACTCTAACAGTAAACCTCAGATTCTAAACACACATTGGTGTGTGGATCCCCAAGGATGGGTCAGGGTTATTTTGTGCTGCATAATGTGTTAGCTTGTACACCTTAATATGAACAGGCGCAGTTGTGTAATGATTGCTGCTGTCAACCAATGCATTTGGATCGCCTTCCTTTAACCTGTTGGAAAGTTTAGCTGTACCATTCCATTAACATTGTTCGTCCCCCATCCAGCCTTTTCATTAGAAGAACGAAGGGCAAAACTATATGTCCTTAAAAAGGTAATCTTGTGTATTTGAAATGTGCTTGGTTGTGGTCATTTATACAGCACTTACACCCAAATGCTCAGAATTTGGAGTCCATTGGAGGAAGTGTTAAAAAAGAAAAGGTCCAGAGAGAGCACAGTTTGGCATGTGGAGAGTAGAGGGAAGGTTGTATTGCCAAGTGGAGACTTTTGGGCTCGAAATGCCTTTTAGTTATCTCATTGCTCTTAGCCATTCACCCTGTGCATGGAATAGCGTTCGAATCCTCATCTCCATGGGAGTTTGGGAGAGAAGGACAGTTGCTTCTCAGGCTGTGTGGAAAGACTGAAGTAATATGGGAGATTGTGAGTGGGTGGACCAGACAGGGAAACGGGGTGGAACTACCTGCATTTTCAGCCATTCCCTACCAGTGGCACAAGGAAACCTAGAAGGTGCAAGTCATCCATCCTGCACAATACTAACCATTGAAATACCAGTACCATGTTGTGCTGAGAATTCATTTTCTCTAATCCATATTTCTTCTTCATAGAAACTCGTCCAGGACAAGAGAGACACTTTAAAGAGGAGCCAGTTTTGAGTCATAGGACAGCAAAGACACGTGTTTGACTAAAAGCACCATTTGCTCCTGTAAAACTCAAGGCTGGAAAGGCTGTTTTGAAAAAGTGCAGTGTCTGTCCAGAAACAGCTCTGGAGTGTCTAGTTGATGGATATTAGGGTTTCCTACAGCACCTTCTGTGATCTTAGTGTCCATCCTCCTGAACACACGCTGGCACATGCTAGTGCACAGGCACAGCAAATGGATAACACCCCTTTCATAGGTGGATGTGTGTCCTTGTTGGGGAAGGGGGGAGCAGATCCTCTGCATGGTGGGAAACCTGCTTTAGCTGGATTTAATGCATCACAATTTGAGGAATAATAAACCTTCACAAGCAACAAAAAAGTGTTTAATTCCTAATGGACAGGCCTAGTCAAGTCACTTTTGGCCAGGGGCAATTGGGGGCTTAATGCTGTGTATGTAGCAATCTGAGCAATCTAAGAGAGAGGAGTTTAAGGGTAATTGCTCAATTTTCTATCCATGTCAACAGGGGAAATGGGCAGCATTGACTGAGCTCTGTATGGCAGGGAAACTGCATGAGATGGGAGATGTGAGACTATCAGTGGAATTTAAAAAGTGCTATCTGCAGAGCACTGCTTCCTTTTCTGTAGCGGCCAAGAGCTTCTACCAAGTACAGACTATCCTTTGTCATTGGGTGGGAGGGAAGACAGAACAACTAAGTTCACATTAAAAGGCTTTCCCCTTCCTTCGCTCCTTTCTCCAGCAGGGCAGTCGAGTCTCTGCTTTGACTTTGCTTGGGTGTTTCATTTGGCTTTACTCTGCTTTGTGTGTCTCTTCCTGGCATGCAGCTACGAAGGGCTGTTTCCTGTTGGGGTGAAAAATGCTGGCATTCTCTCACACCCCCATCAGTAAACTGCTTTGTCCTTCTGGCTAAATGTTTTTGTTGTTCCTTTCTTGTTCACCAGTTCTGCACTGCTGAGTTGCACTCCCCCAGATGCCCGTCTCCTCACTACATTGCCCTTGGATTTCTCTCCTCAGCGCTCTGCAGGGGCCTGTTAGCTAAGGTTGTCATCTCTCTCCCGGCTATCCTTCTCCCATAGGCTATCGCCCCATCTTTGGAAGTCCCTTCCCCCTCTTCTTTCTGTTACCTTTGGGATGTGTAGCTCCTAGAACAGGGCTTTTCTTGGATCTCTGTCTGCAGGAACAGAACAACGGGTTGTTATTTTAAAGCAGGTACTGTGTGTGAATGAGACAGATGAGTGAAATGAAAGCCTGACTACACTACACAGACAACCCAAACCTGACCTGCAGGTGAGGAAAGCTGCCAGGAGATAGTCACTAGATCTGTGCCCTCAAGGCAAAACCCCTTCCCGCTTTCTGGGAATCCTCCTCAAGGAAGCAGAGCTGAGGATTAGAGCTCTCTATACAATGTCAAACCTCTAGAAGGACTTCTTACCCTTCTCGTGTGTGACAGCAGCTCCTTTGCATTTGAACAGGATGGGAGTCCAGGCTCTGTGCACAGTAGGTGAGGAAGTGGGGAAATGCCATGGTCCCCACATCCTTCTGGGGAGTGATGTCTGTCTGTCAGGTGGGAGACAGCCGTCACAGGATACCCAGCACCTGAAATTCACAGCCATAAAATACCAAACACCTCTTGAGCTGCACGTGAATATGAACCAATGATGAAATTGCTCCAGACAGAGCTAAGAATAGGGTGCAGTGTGAACTATTGTTGATAAAGTTTGCCAGTTGCTTCCTTGATGAGCTGCTGGTTTTACAAAATGCACCAAGTGCTGGTGGATCCCTGGGGCTGTGGGCTGCAAGGACAGTTGCAGTGGCTGAGCATGAGAGTAAGAGAGGGGGGAATGTGCAGGAAGGGTCAGGGTACTTCATAGGTTAGGTAGGCTGTGGTGGAGTGGTTTGAAGACAGCTAAATGGATGGAAGGTTCTGAGCACCAGTGAAATGGAGACAAAGTGAAAAACATGGTGTTTTGGAAGTGGTATGAATGGGCTGAAGAGAGGGGCCCTGATGGCAGAGAGTGACAGTGACTGCTGAGTTTCTGGGGTTCTGTGCTGTGAGTTTCTGTGTTGCTCTGTCAGCACACTGCAGCCCTCCCCTTGGCTGCTCCCCTAACGTGCTACCCCGAGTCTCTGCACAAGGTCAGTGGAGGGCAGACCCAGCCCACCCTGATGGTTTCCACTGACCTGTTGGTCCATGCCAGTTTGAACTCCCCCAGTGACTGCTGGCATTGTGATGTAGAGGCTCTGGTGTTCTAGCAGAGATCCTTCCTGACAGCTACAGTGGGCAGGGGGGAGCAGAGAACATATTCCAGGGGATATGTCTGAAGTCCTTTTTGAAACAGCAGACCACTGGCCAAGGGGCAACGGGCAGCTTAATTGCAAGGAAAGATACAGAGCTTATTGGGGGCTGAAAATGATGGTCTGGGTAAGCATCTTCCATCCCTAAATTCTGCGATATGGTAGATACACAGTTGTATCAGGTCTGTGATTGCTGAGTCCATAAGTGTAGTTGACGGACTAGGTTTACCTAAAATACCCTTTAAGAAAAAGCTCTTGAAAGATGATTACAGAATTGAGACACCATCATTTAAAACTGCCTGAGGCAAACTCCTTTGAAAATTGCAGCAGTGGAGGGACAGAGAGAGAACCGCATAGCCCTTGATTGTAGTGTTGTTCCCTCAGGACCCATCCCCCCTCCCCCTCAGTTTCTCATCTGATACGAGAGAGAGCAGCAGTAAGATTCCTCATCTGTCTTATGAAAATCCGATTCTGAGTGGCTCTGATCAAACCCGGCTGGCTGTCAGCAGAGGTGGCCTTGTGTGGAGGGAGGGAGGCTTCTGAGGAGTTGCTGGATGTGGAAGTGTCATGGGTGCTGCCGATCAAAGAGGCATTTTTTAATAAATATATATAAGAAAAAATAAAAAACCTAAGGATTTAGCATAAAAGAAATGTAGTTTGTCTTGTTTTTCCAGCATAACATGAAGAGGATGAAATAGAATCAGACACGCCTGCTCCCGAACATACTTCCACGGGAGCATCCTGAGAAGCTGCTTTCCCTGCCACAGTAACGCTCTAATGAAAACCACTCATTTCCAGCATTTTTGGGGAAGGTTTTGTGTTTCTGAGTTCACCAGACCCTGCCTGGGCACCTCATGGATTCTCATCTGCTGCCCCACCACCTTCTGGGTATGTTTCAGCAGGGGAATACTGCAAAGGAACAGGGAACAGCCTTTGAAAAGAGGAAAACGGTTGTTACTGGAAAGGAGGGCAGGCACAGTGCTCTGTCAGGGGGCTGCTGGTGAGGCTGGGAGATGTGTTACTGCTCTGAATGCTGGTAAGCTCAAGAATGTGGTGGACTCCTGGTCCTGAGCCAGGCCTCCAGTCTCTCTTGTTTCCTGCTGCTGGTGAGCAAACCTATGCATTAAGAGTCCTCATCTTTAAAGCCATCAGTGTCTGCTCTTCTTGCACAATACAAGCCACCGATTACTGCCTGTTGAAGCCCTGCACTGAGCGCGGCTACCTGTCCAACAGCACTGTTCTGTGCCCTGTCTCTCAACACACGTCCCAGGGCCTGAAAATGAGCAGAGGCTTTGTGTCAGTAGAAGCCTTGGGAAGTAGCAAATACACCTGATGCTTGTCCCCAGCAAGTTCTCAAGGGAGGAAGAAGCTATGCCACGCCAAGCTGTCTGTGAAAGCACAACACTATGGACAAGTAGAGTGTCTCATGAACCACCCAAGCTCCCATCCATCTACCTGACAGTATGATCAGATCTTGGTGGATGAAGAAAAAATTAGTTTGTCTGCAAAGCAAAGGCATAATCTTTTAGCGCAAGGCTGGAGGGTCAGTGCTGAATCTGCTGCATGACCTCCGCTAGATCCTATGAATCCTTTGGCACCCACTCACTGGTTGACTTTTCCCATCAGCTTAGCCAAGTTGTGCTGTTACCATTCTCTTCTCAAAAGGTTGTTTTGGGACATGGGACCCTAGGGTTATTTTCTGCTTGTCTCAGCTTTTAAGGCAGTGCCCTAGTAGCTGTGGTACTGCCTGCTTTTCCCTCTACTGTTTTCATCTCCCTGCTGGCTGATCAGGCAGGTACACTGTTCCATATTGGTCTACGAGTAGGGTAATTTCAGTCAGGGAGAGGCATCCCTATGAAATTAATGTCCAAGCATCCAAAGAAGTGTTCTTTATCCTTTACATTTGCCTGCTGCTCTCCTGAGAAAGCTTCCAAGAGGCTTGAAGCTTGTTTGTGTGTTCAGCAGAAGCTGTGTCCCTTGTTCCTTATGTTTTTTTGAAGATCTTTTTTTTTTTGCCTGTTGCTTTCCACTTTTTTCTTTTTTTTTTTTAATTCTCCATTTTTCCACTTTAAAAATTATTTATTGCATTGAGATGCGCTAATTAAAGCCATTTTCTGGTATTTGGTTACTGAAGTGTTTGATGTCTCTCTGACAAGACCATGAAATGCACGGAGTGTCCACAGGGACAGAATTTGCTGAACACGGTGCTTTGTAAATGAGGGGACACAGTGTCGCAGCAGCTCATGAATATGAAACGCCCATGATGCTACCTCAGTGGACTTGGGAACACAGATGAATCCTGTCATGTGCTAAATGAGACCAATTTCTTTCACTTAACTTCATCTTCAATCAGACCTTCTTCCATTTGCCTGTTTAAAATTCCCCAAACGTGATGCAGAAGGTAACAGCATTCAGTAAAACAAAGTTTTGCAGCAGCAGAGATATTGTAATTATTTCAGTTTTACATTTTATAAGCCAGCAACTTAAACTAGTTAGTTTCATTCTTATGCCTGCTGTGTGGCAGGGGACTGCCAGCTCCAGAAGCTGCTACCCTTTTGTGTTCTCTGGATACGGTGGTGTGTGGACAGGGAGGCCACCACGGTCCCCACTGCCAGAGTGTCCATTCTGAACTGGCCTCTGAAATGCTTACCCACTTGAGGGAAGCGAATCAGGCTACGTGAGGTGGAGTAATTTTTGGGAGTGTCAGGGCGTTGGTTTGGGAGATTCTTAAGCAGCTCAGGGAGACCACAGCAGCCCCACTGCTGACTAACTGCAGGCCTGACCTGGGACATGGTTTCTAGATCCAGCTCTGCCACTGATTTATTGCCTGACCTTGAACAGATTCTGCCTGTTCCCACTTACCTGCTATCTTGTAGCTAAGAGAGAACTTAATTCCTTGGGGCTAGGACCAGATCTTACTGTGAGCTTGCAGGATTTTAAGGGACCCAGCCTGCAGGTGTTGCTACTAAACCAAAAATCAGCTCTACCTGGGGGAGGGTGGGGGGTGAAGTGCAACTCAACAACTTGCAGGAGCAACTGGGTATTAAGGTGGTGCTGGTTCATCCACTGTCTGCTTGTTGCTTTCAGTGGTTGTCTTCCTCAGCTGTCAGCAAGTTATTTGCTGTGAGGTAAAAAGAGGGGATGGCTACTGCATGTACTCTAATATGAACGTGTACAGCCCTCCTTTGTTTGTGACTTGAAAAGCTGTTCTTGCTTATTGTTTGGTTATCTGCATGTAGCAGGTCACTCTCAGTCTTTCTCCTCCACCTTTTCCTCCTACCATCCACACACTTCTGCCTTATGCTCTTGGTGTCTTGTCATAACTGAGTTACAAAGCTCTTTTTTGGTAGCACCTAATTCAGCCCAGCTATTGTAATAAAAGTACTACTCTTACCTACATGCTAGGATTTGTATCTTTTGAGGCAATCAGTTTAGTGCAATACATTATAACTCCCTGTTAGCCAGTGTTTGGTACTGGTGTCTCTTCTACCCCACCGTAACTTCTACATGGATATGCTCATTTTGGTTTCGTTCTTTGTTTGCTGTTGTTCACCATCACCTGGGAGATGGAGGGGAGTTTGCACTGGTCATCTAGGATTTGGTGCTCACTCAGTGTTTCAATCTCTACCATAAGCTGTTTCTAAAGCCAATGTCTTGTTTCTTGATGGCTGAGAAATCCATGGGGAAAGGCTTTGTTACTTTGTTCCCAATTATTTTGAGTCATAAAGAGAAGCCTCATCCATTCCTCCTTAATGCACTGAGTTTCTATGTTCCTCCCTCCATCTTCTGTTGCGTACACTCATTTCTTCTGCTTGTAAAACACTACCTAACATGTGTCTACCTATTCTCCCCTCCCGTCAGCTGAAATGAAAGCTCGATGCACTGTGTGAATGTTCTGTGTGATAGGAAATGGAGAATCAAAGGAGTTCTGTCTGGGGGAGACTGGTTGAGGGAGCTGTGAGGTGTACCTTGAAGCACAGTGTTCTGAGGCCAGCTGAGAGACCAAGGGTGGTAAGATGGTTTGTACTCAATTTGTTCCCCTTTTAAATATTTTTACCAGTAACTCAACTTTTATTTTAATGTTTCTTACCGTTAGTATCATCAGTGTGTTCTGATTTCAAAGTCTGCAAGAAAGTGGGAGAAAAACAGCTGAAGTTGTAAGATTGATTTTCTTGTTGTTTCTGAGATTTGCCTACAGTTTTGATTAAGATCAGTTGTTATTAAAGACTACGGAAGCTGCTCTCTCCTCCAAAATACATCTTAGTAATGCAACCTGCCTCTCCACATCCCCCCACTGCCCCCGCCAGCCCAACCTAGGGCTAGACTGCAAAGAATCACTTGTCGTTTCCAGGTTTTGAAGCTATCCCTGTTCTCAGCTGCAAAACATTTTCTTGTTGTAATGCACAGGACATTTGTTCACTTCATTATAGTGACCCGGAATCTGTGAAGGTGTTCTGTTTTGCAGACAGGCAGCTCCTTAGCATGTAGGTACGTTGTGCAGTCATTTCTGAGGTTTATCTACCCGGACACTGAATTCAGGCATGAAAGCCTGGGCAGTAAAGGATGTGTGTGAAAGCAGAGGTTTGTCAGTGTATTGGAAAATGGTCTGAAACCCTGGCACTGAGGGGAAAAAAGTGGGTTACAGAACAAAGTACACAGAGTGTGAGCGTGCAACGTAAGCTTGTTGTTGGAAAAAAGCTGTAGGAGTGCTGCAGTGCGAAACTGGGAGGACATGGTCCTGTGGACATTTCTGCATGTACTAATGTTC
Organism: Nycticryphes semicollaris; assembly: GCA_013400055.1. Lineage (NCBI taxonomy): Eukaryota > Metazoa > Chordata > Aves > Charadriiformes > Rostratulidae > Nycticryphes > Nycticryphes semicollaris. Next base: position 459,326 of record VXBJ01006922.1, read on the forward strand.
TGTGTAAATAACTCAACAGCAGCTAATGGGGACGTTAAAGTATATGCCTGTCCTCTTGCAGCCGACTTGCTTCTTCCCCCTGCAGCTGATGTAGTGCCATGACCTGGCTGCGTTACCAGAGCTTACTGGAAAAAAAGATGGGAGTCCTAAGAAGAGCAACAAAAACAATTAGGGGGACAGAGACCAAGTAAGGGGAAAGGTTTGCTCCTTGGTGATAAAGTGAGAACCGAGACACTTTGCAAACTGTACAGAGAGAGAAGGGAGAGGGGTTGTGGAGAGTTGGCACCATGAGAATTGGCACAGAGGAGAGGAAATTATGAGTAACAAGTGAAATGAAGACCCAAACATTTCAGGGCTGATTTGCCACTGAGAGCAGTTAGCCTGGGGAGCTGATATTTTCTTATAATTTATGACGTTTTTGTTCTGTTTCCTGTCAGTCTCTGAGAGTCCTAAAGGGCATTGCTTCTGCCTAGAAATGGACAAGTCATCCGCACTTTGCAGTAAGAACAAGCATGCGCTGGCCTTTGTTGGAGGGGTTGGCAGGAGCCCCCAGAGCACTTCCAGCTCTTCTGTCTGAAATATTTTCAAAGTGTCTATAGAATATCAGAGCCCTGAATTTCTTTTGGAAAGAATTTCTACGTGATTGCCTGGATTTTGCTAATACAGAGCAGAGGTAGTGCCCCACATGGGATTTGGGAATCTCTCAGTGTAATTCAATGGCAATGAGATAAAATCAGGACTGGAGAATCCAGGAGTCTTCTGGAACCTGCAAAATGGAAGGGACGTCAGTGATCTGGGCCCTAGGTTTACAGGTTTTTTTTCTAGTGCAAAAAGAAATCAACAAAAATAAAAGGGAACCTGGAAGAGGAGACCCCAGAAATGGCTGCCAAAATGAGCACTGAGTGAAGAAACTCACTTTGCTGCAACCACCTTCCACATTTCCGCTGTCAAAAGAGGATAAGGATCTGACCTTCTCCAGCTACAGGGAATGCTGCTCCATGACTGAGGCAGGTAGTTCTTCATTTAGTTGTGTTTGCTGAGCAACATTCATAGTCTCCTGAAAAGGATAAATCGGTTTAAGAGAGATTAGACTCTTTCTTATTCCCATGCTCCTTTGCCTGGACTTAACAAGGCACCTCTGTACAGTGCTTTTTTCCTCCCCTTGGACCAGTCTAACCAGTGTGGTGTTGCTTATGTACAGGGACTTCCTCCCACATTACCACTGAGCAGCTGCCTCCACGGGTGAGTCTGTCTGTCCATGGAGGTGCACTCGTCCTGTGATTGCATTTTGCTACAGGTTTTACCATGTGCTGGGAGCATCTGCAGGGAAGAGCCTGTGGGACAGCAGCTTCTACTGTGTATTGTCCCTACAAGTAGAGTGGGGAGACATCTGCCTCAAATGCCCATCAAGGCACTAGTGAGACATTTCTTGCATGTGCCTCCTCTGTCTGAGGGACAGCCTGGGGGTCTCTTGCTGTGGTTTCCCTTTAAATGTCTTTGGGAAGTTTGCTGTAGTCAGAGAGCCTGCTTCTTGGGCAGCTGGGTTGCTAAGAAGGCACAGCTCTGCTGAGGCTGGCCGAACTGTCACTGTCTTTCTCTGTGGCCAGGCTCTTGTGGCAGCCCCTGTCCTGCTCAGCCTTCCGCCTGGCAGCCAATTACTGAGAAATCCCACTGTGTGGCTGGCTCCAAATGGCCACCGTGCCAAGGCCTGGGCTGACCCATGTCCTGCCGCAGCTGGGCAAGGGCTGCCTCCCAGCCGGTGAGCTGGAGGGATGCATGGGGGATGTTCAGCAGGAGAGGGCAGCTGAGAGCCTGCAAAGCTCTGACAGGCAGCCGGACATGGGGCTTTTCAGGAAGACTCTGCCTAGAGCCCTGAGCACCACAGGTGGGAACATCTCTCCAGCTCCTGAATATTCATCTCAGCCTGGGCAGAAAAACGGGGTAAAGCCAGGCCAAGTGGCTGCTGCCGCCCAGCAGTAGCACGGTTGTGCTGCCAAAAGAGCTGGGAGCAGTCTGCTCTGTGGGAATGATTGTCTTCCCAGAGCCAAAGCACCAGCTTCTCCACGGTCTGAGGGCTCAGGGTCTCTGAGACCTGAGTCACCCTCTGTGGACTTAAATCTTTAAAGGAGCTCTGTGCTGGTGTACTCTGTCCTTGCTTTGCGCCTCTTGTTACCTCTTCCTCTCTCCGGTTTTGCTGTCTCAGTCTCCAGCAGTTTACAGGACTTTGTCAAATCAAAAAGCATGCAATGCGCTCGGAGCCTTGCTCCTTTAGCAGGATTCAGCACGCACCCTGTTCTTCCTCCTCTCCTCCATTCTTTTGTCTCTAGCGTCATTTTTAGGTGGAGCAGCCATAGCCTTTGTGCAGGGAATATCCAGTGACCCAGCCACTGGCCATTCCAGGGTCACACTGGAAATCATGAAAAGGTTTATGACATTACAGCTGGGTGCATCTTCTCCAGTCTTTGTATCTGCTAGCCCACCAGCACTTCCTTGGCTGTCAGGAAGGTCACAGGCCTCTGCACTATCTGAGACCCAGCCAGCAGCTCCTTCAGCATGTAATTTTACTTGGCTTTTCTAACAGAGTTTAGGTTGACCAGTGGCTCAGCTGAGGAAATTATAACACATCGCATAAGAAGCAAATTCTTGCCAGTCTTAGGGTGATGGCAAGTAGGCAGCAGAGTTGAGCGCAGTCAGCTTCTTTCAGTTCAAGGTTGTGTTCAAATGCACAGTCCATGGCTATGGAGTCCTACCCTGCCCAAATCTGCTCCTCTTGCAAGATTTCTTTTGACCCCAAACTTCAAAACTTTATTGCCTTGTTTTAATATTAAACAATACTTTCTTGATCATTGCCAGGTAACTCTCTTGTGTTCTCTAAGAAGAAACAGATTGTTTCCTATCTGTGAAGCAAGGGTCCTTTTGTCTCTAGTGAGAGGAGAGCATAACACTCCCCATTTACTGCTCCTGCTTCCTCTTGTTGCAGACATTCCTGTGATCCCTGACTTGGAGGAACTCCAGGAGGAAGATCTGGCCATGCAAGTGGCAGCTCCTCCCAGGTAAGAGCAGTGCCAGGTGTTCCTGAGGCTCTCATCAGCAGTGCGAAATGGCTGGTGAAATTAAACTCTGTCTTATTTCATGCTCTCTGCCGTTCAGCAGGATTTGATGCTGTGTGTTGTGGCAGGGGGGGCTCCAAGCTGAAAAGGGCAAACTGCTCATTTCCTGTTATGCAGAAAAAGCAATTAATGCATAATTTTCTCTCTGTATACAAAAATTACATTAAGGTGGCATGTTTGATGTTGCAAAATCAAGCTCTTAAAAGTTAGGCATTGCTTGATTTAAGGTTGCCTGTATAACCACAAATGCTTTCAGTACACATGTATTATCACACACGCTTTGATTACACATGGTGGCAGGCTGCTTTGCCCTCCACAAGGTTCCCTTCTGACTCAAGTGCCCAGTTAATTTGCAGAGTACACTCCTGTTGTTTGAAAGTGTTACCAGAATAGTCTTGGGGTTAACTCAAGGGAGACCTGCAAGTTTTTAAAAAATGAAAGATTCAGGGGTTTTATCTTGAATGTATCAGTAAAGTCTTGTTTCCCCTGTTGGGCCTATTGCCAAGATCACAGACTGGGATTTCTAGGGATCCTTGTTCGGAGGGGTGGGATATTTTACTCCTGACCACAGATGCCTCTCTCACAAGTATGAAGTTTGTATTGTAATTAAATACCTGTTATAAATGACACTTTATAGTAGAAAGTTTAAAATTACTTTATCTCTCACCATGTTTGTGTTTTCTCTCTCTTTTTTTTTTTTTATAATCCCATCTGTTACTCCTGTATCCATAGTCTCTCTGCAATAGAAAAGACAAGTAATTTTAATGGACAATCACAAACAGAAATTAAATCAATATAGGTCTTTTCTATAGTATTGCATCACCTGTGAAAGGAAGCACAGCACAACAGTGTGTTACGCCCCTACCCCGTGTTTCTCTTTGCAGGCTACATTTTGAGAAATTGTATTTCATAACTGTGGCACAGCTCAGATGTGGCAATCACAAGGTCCCTACTAGTCTGTAGCTTGTGTGGTGGTGGCTCTCAGAGCCTGCTGGAGCTGTTCCAATGTTCACTACATTCCTGGTTTCCTTCTAGCTCTTGCAGCTAGTCTGTGCATCTTCCCTCTGGAGTGCTGGCTTCTCTGACAGAACCTGTGGTCACTCCACATCCTATCTTTATGCATGTGCACAACTTGGCATGTAGATTTGTCAATGACTGTTCATTTGCAGAATGAGGCTTGCTTCTGTCTGGGGACACCCATCTTGAGAGTCCACATGAGTGATGTGGACAGTTGAGATGGGTGTCACCACATTCCTGTTCATGCTACCCTTCTCCTCAGATGTGCTTCCACGCTTAGTCAGCCTTGTTCTTTGACCCTTTCTGGTTGCAGTGTGCAGGTGAACCGAGTGCTGACCTACCATGACCTGGACAAAGATCTCATGAAATATGCTGCCTTTCAGACTCTGGTAAGTGGATGTTGCTTTGGGGTGACTGATGTGACTCCCCGTCTTTCCAGGCTCCCACCATCCTCCACGGTGATAATCAGTTGCATAAAAACCACAGCCCTGTCATCCAAACAATTTCCAGTCTGCTTTCAAGTCTGTTCCTCTCTGCAGTGTGGCTTTCTTGCTTGTTTGTGCCTCTAAATAGTGTGGGTATGGTATCTGCTGCTCCTCTGTTGTCCTGGGCCAAGTATAGCCCTTATGAGGCAAATGTGCCTATCTCTAGCAAGACTTACCTGGTGAAATGATGATGTCCACTTTCTCACTGCCTATAAGACTGTGACTATGTGTGTTCACAGGATGGAGAGGTTGACCTGAAGCTTCTCACCAAAGTTTTGGCTCCAGAGCATGAACTACGAGAGGTGAGTTTTTCCTTTTGTGGGAATACCATGAAAGCAAAAGCTTCCTGTGTGTCTCAGACTATATTTGGAAAGTAAACCTTTGTCAGTGGGGTAGATGAAAGGGAGACTGTGAAGAAGAGCTTTTCCAAGAGGATGGAAATCTGATTTCCCCAGCAGATTATCTTAAAGAGAGACAGACAGGGCTTTCTCAATCAGTATGATTGGACCCTTCAGTATGAAAGAGCTAGTAAGGAAAATATGAAAAGCCTGGCGCTGTTACAGATCCCTGCAGAAACAGTGCTCTGTGTATTGTCCTCTTGGTAGCCACTCTGAGTTCCAGATAGTTCCGCAGGGTGGTACAGAGGGAAAAAGGCAGAAACATTTGGAGTCTGGGCAGAGGAATGGGATAAAGCAGAACAGAACAATCTCAATACAACTGAGGGGGCAGGAGCTCAGGACTTGAAATAAAGGATTTCTGCAGCTCAGAATTGCGGTTGCTTCAGCAGAAGTGTAGAAGGGTTGAAGGTTGTTACAGCTCCTTTTCACTCCCTGTCTGGGAGTGTTTAAGATTAACAAGTGTCAAAAAATCTGTCTTTTATGAAATGTTGGAACGTGAATAATTCTGTCAAATTCTTTAAATTGTAGCAGGAATTCACATTTCATTCTGGCTAGGATTCCTGTTCTAGCCAACTGAATCTGGGACTTCCCTGGCAGGGGCAGTTGCCATTTAGTTTCTCTCTTTGCTATTCATCTTGAGTATGTCAGAGATGTACTGGTCTCTGATCAGCGACCTTTGGGTGTCACCAGTAACATTTTGGCATGTCTGTCTTTTTCCTCTTGGTAGGATGATGTCAGCTGGAATTGGGACCATCTCTTCACAGAGGTGTCCTCAGAACTAGTGACTGAGTGGGATGTGGGGCAGTCTGAGAGAGAGGACCACTTCAGTCTGCCCTAGAGCACTGGCACACCAGACATCTCATACATGCATTCCCTGTAAATAGTTTAGCACTTTAATTTTCTATTCACTTGTTTGTATTTGAGAATTTATTTCAGATGTGAAAATAAATAGGACCTTGCTTCATGGGAAAACTGGTTTGGAGGAAGTTTTGGGTAGTTTTTATTAAAAAACTTTGTTCTCAAAAGCGATGTAAGAATTATAAACACAATAAAATACTTACTTAAAATAGAGTAAATAATTATTTACTTATGAATAGTCACTTCCGTCTCACTAGCACCTGTCCACGTAACTGCAACAGTTGATCTTTCTGCTACTGAAATGCAGCCTCTCTGGGGTGGACCATCTCACAATCAAGTGTAGTTTTCACCGGTGGCTATCACAGAAGCTTAGGCTGATAGGATTTGTTTGCCTAGGACATCAAGACTACCATCTTCCTCACAACAGATGTCACAAGTTGTCAGGATAGCCCTTTTATGTTTCAACCAGCAGCCTCCAACAATCCCCTGCTAGTTCAATCTCTCTCTTGGAATAATACCTCTGTATTGTCTCAGAGGAAGCAGCCCCACCTATTAAACTGCCAACACCACTTTTTACAACACCTCTTTTTTTTCCCTTGAGGTGTCCCAGCTAAGTTCTGACCAGGCCTAAACCTCACTTAGCTTTTGCAGTCAGATGAGATCACAGCCTGAATGGAGATAGCTTCAGGCAATAGGTAGTTTGCAAGGAAAATACTGTTTATTCCATGCTTGTGAAAGAATGGAGCCTGCTGCCCTGAAAGAAGGGAACTCCCTAGTGGGTGTCTCTTGGAACCAAGTAACCCACTTTTATAGTCAGCTGAAGAAAAATTCATTTAGCTGTTAATGCCCTGTCCCTGTAGAACCACGGTCATTATTTGCAGGAAAACAGTAACATTACTTCTAAGCCAATGTCCTTCAAAGCCCTGTCCTGCTGGAGAATCTTGCTATATACTTCTGGGGAGCAGGTGCTGGGAGGAAGGCTTGCTGTGCTGCTTTTCTTCGTTTGTTCAGTCTAATGGAACAGTGCGTTTCCGCTCTTGTACTGGCAGCAAGACAGGTCAAAAATCTCACTGTGAATTCAGTGCTCTGTGGAATTTCAGATGAGAGGTGATAAGCCAAACAATTCTACCAACAAGAGTGAAGCAATTGGATTCTAGTCTCCAGCCAGAAGCATGGTGTATGGTATGTGGTATATTGAGTGTTGTGTTTTCTTTAGGACCTTGGAGAGGTGGTAATTTTGGCCACAGAGACCATTAGCAGTGGATAACTGGGCAGTAGTTAGGACTGTAACCACTGAGTGCTCCATGCAGGAGTCATGCCAAACCTATTGCTTCTCTAGCAGTGGTGCGCTGCACCAACAATCCTAGGCTGCCTCCAGGAAGGCTCACAGAGTCATCTTCTGCCTCCAAGAGCTGCTCTGATCATCCTGGATAGGCAGAGCGCTCCTCTGTAGCTGCTTCCAGGCAGGGAGGAAGAAGTGGAGCACCATGGTGATGCTCAGCCGCACAAGGGTCCTTCAGGAATCGGAGAGAAGAGGAAAGTACCCCTTGAAAGAAGAGCAAGAGGGACTTCAAACCCTGGAGATCCTCCTGGAGATGGTGAGAGGTAGGCATGGAGGAGGGCTTGAGGAGGACTATTCGAGGTAGGGTGTGGGGAGGAAGGGGACAGAGAAAGAGCGGATTTGTGGGAGAGGCAGTGTAGGGGCAAGTGGAGCAAAGAGACTCAATGATTTGGGAACAGAGTATGCATAAAATTTGGAGGGGAATGAGGCCAGAGAAGGTGCTGGTGGAGAGCCAGGAGCACAGAGAACAGAACACAAGAAGAGCATTGTGGGAGTGAATGAGACCTTTGCTGATGAGCAGTGGTTAAATTATGCTGGAGGAGCTGCTCTAAAGCTGCATAAAATCTCCCAGAGGAGTGTGCTTGGGGCTGTTGTCTACCCAGCTGTGGCCTGAGGCTGTAGACAGGGATGCTCTGGGGTGGGAGGTAAGTGTGTGTGGGACAGGACAGCGCCCACTCTGGGGCCTTGGGAGCCCAGCAAGTACCCAGGCAGAGTTTGAGAGCAGAGTTTGAAAAAAATTCACAGCCTCATCTATTTTAAGGCAGGAAGGGGTGACTTTGATCATTTAGTGTGACCTGCTATAATACAGGCCATGGCAGAGTCCAGTGAGGTGTGCCTGAGCTTTGCCTGTCTTATAGAAAGGCAGACAATATATTTGAAATTCTTCCCTCGTTAGTTTTTCTAATAGATAATCGCCCCTTATGGTTCAAAATCTGCTTTATTACTAGAATCAGTTTTTGAGTTTCATCTTCTGTTCCCTGAGCCTGCTTATGCTCTCTCCTTCCCAGTTAGGCCATGCTGTCAGGTATTTTCTCCTTTCTTCAGTATTTATGTGCACTGTGATCAAGTTGTCTCTTTAATTTCCTTCAATAAACTTAATAGACTGAGACTTGTTTCCATGTCTTTTCAATGCCTTCCCCAGGTGGAGGAGGGGAGGTGATTGTCTGGCTCCTGGCCTTCCTCCAGCAAGATGTTCCCACCCACCTTTCTTCCTCAGTCGTGTTTTGCTTGCTGTGCTGGAAAGGGGACTGAAACCTGTGCTTCTGCTCTCTCAGGTATGGGATGCTGTCAGAGGAGAACCTGCTTTCGTTACTGTCCTTGCTGAAATGATGAGGTGCTTTTGCATGCTCAGGCCAGCTCTTGGCTTGTGGTGCCACACCAGTGTGTAATGGCAGTGACAAAGCTACATTTCTGAAAAGTCCCATGAAAAGAGCGTGCAAAGGAAGAAAGGACGTGTAGTTTTTTTTCTTGCAGCCTGCAAAGGTGTAGCTCTTGCTGATTCTCAGGTGAGGTGAGAAGTGAGAGCCTCCTGGGCTATGCCAAGCCAAGGAATAGAGCAATAAACCCTTGTTAATCTCCACAGACCTGTCTCACAGAGGGGTAAAGCAAGGTGTGGTGATGTGACCGGGGTCACACAGCAAGTCTGTGGCAGAATCGGGGTTAGAGTTGAGGCACTTCAAGTGCCTGATTGAAACATGGTGAGTGTTTCGCAACTTTGGTTTGAAGACGACAATTCGGTGTAGACACTCTCGTGTCCTGCTTGCTCTTTGTTCTTTTCTGTTCAAACAATGCTGAGGGAGAGCTGCAAATCTGCTGAAGTGTGTGTCATCGGTGAGCTAATTTGGGGTGTCTACCCAGGGACTTGCTGGGATTCTGAATGAGTGTAAATATTGACCTGCAGGTAGCCTCTTGCAGGCTCAGAGCTCCATAGGCTACTCCAGGCAAACGGTGAGCCTTGTCACAGACAAAGTGAAAGACATACACAAAGGAAAAAGGAATTCTAGGTCCTATCAGTTTTAGGAATATCTGGCTTTGCTGATAATAATATATGTATTATAATAATATATATGCAATATTTATAGACTTTCTTGGTGGAGATGTTTTACTAGAGCACAGTTTGTTGTTGTTGGGATGTTGAGGCAGAGACAGCATACACAGTGCTGGAAAAAAAATGTAGAAAATAAAAGCTGAAAAAAAAAAAGCCAGACCCAGCAACTTTGCATTAAAGAGCCTGCCTGCCAGCCAGGAGTCTCTTAAAGGGCCTCTGGCTGGCTGTTTTATTAAGTGTGACAAAGTGACGGGAGGTGGGGGGGGAGCTCCTATGTTAATAAGTTGGAAAGTCACTGCTGTTCCTTTTGCCGGAGCATCTCAGGGAAAGTGGAATTAATTCATGGCATATGCTCCCAGCATCTGCCGCGGTGACCCGGAGTGGCAGGAGTGCAGTGCCAGGCAGCATGAGCCAGAGCCCATATTCCCGCTCCTTTCTCGGGCCTTGCTTGCCGCCTGCCTGTGGCTGCGTGTGGGGGCTGCGTGACCCCTCCGGCTGAGCACCCCCCCAGCCACCCACCTCCCTGCCTGCTGGCCTGGGAGGGACACTGCAGCCCGTGGCCAAGGTCTTTCCCTCTGAAGAAGGAGACATGTTCTAGACTTGAGAAGGAGAAGGGAATGTTTGGATAGAAAAGAGGCCAATTAAAATGGAAACTGATCCAGTTTGTCCCAAGCAGCCTTAATTCCTCCTACAGCATCCCCTGACTGAGTCCTCCCTTCTTTTCTCCTCTCATCTGACTTGTTCTGTGGCCTACAGTGAGGCTCTGACTCCTCAGTCTCCCTCTTCCTTCTTTCCCACTACCTCTCTTTGATGGAGAGGACAGAGGCTATATTTGCTGTTTGGTGGAATTTCATTCTCTGTTTAATGGCTCCTGGGAAATAACTTTCCACACCTTATTTCCCCTCGACCAACTTCCCTTGGCCGACCTGCACCATGGCCAGGAGCTGTAGGCAGCTGGTAGAGGTGGGTGCACTGTGTTGTTTCCAGGCTGCAAGTGATCTTTGCCTGTGCTTCATGCTCTCCATGTGAGTTTTCCCCTGGGAAAGGGCACCCAGAGCCAACCCTCTGCTGGCTGCTCTTTCATCAGCCACATCCATCTACCTTTTTGGGCAGCTGGCTGGGATATGGGACACTTTCCTGGCCTGGAGAGCTGACAGAGCTAGGAGAGACCAGAATAGTGTGTGATCCCCAGACAGGGCAAAGATGCCCATGCTGCTTCTGTGCCCTCCCACCAACTGCCCCCACATCTCAGCAGCTTCTGATCCCTTTCAAAATGTGGCATCCCAGTCTGGGCTGTGCTGGCACTGTGCAGCGCCGAGCGAGGGCCAAGGCAGGGTCCCAGCTATGGGGGACCATGAGGCATCCATGATCAGCTGCCCTGGTGAGACCAGTCCTCCCAGGGACATGCTTTATCTGGGGGTACGACCTGCACTCCTTGGCAGCCACAGCTGGGAAGCATCCTGGTCGATTCAGTCACGAATCCTCAGAGCTTCTGAGCCTGTTAATCTCTGCCACAGTCCCTGAGGAGATGAAACCTTTTCTCCTGGTGCCCAGCTGCCTGAGTCTGCCCCAGCAGGCTGCTCTATGCAGACCTCACTGAGGCCAGAGCAGCTCCAGGCCATGGGCCCTCTTATCAGGCTCCATCTCCTGTCACTTTCAGGACCACTTCATTATCCTTTTATTAGCCCTCTTCTCCTGCTTATCGTTATTAATAATCACGTTGGATCGGCTGGAGTGCTGACAGCTGCCCCTTGTCTATTCTTTCTGTCTATTTTAATCCTTCCTGCTTATCTGGAATAAACCTGATCCTTTTTCTTTTAATTAAAGAAATTTGGTCAGCCAGCCCCTCCTCCATGAAGAGATAGGACTGATCGCACCAGTGATATGCAGAGAGCAGGAAAAGGGGCAGATTACTGGGTGACAGTGTTTTCCACAGCCCAAAGATATGGGATGTCGGTGTAGAGGCTGGAAGAGATCAGGGTGCGTGTGTGTGGAGAAGACTGGCTTGAGCGGCATCAGGGCGCCGTGGGGATGCTCCTCTTGGGGTCTCTGTCTGACCCAGGGTTTTGTTGAAGGGTTGTGCTGCACCAGTGAGGCACTGCTGGAGCCGTGCAAGACTACACAGTGCAAGACTCTGCTTGCCCCTCTCTGCTTAGCATGGGTGAGGTGACAGTAGCCATCCCAGGCTCAGAGCCTGTCCAGGTGGCACTGCCAGGGCTGCTGGGATCACTGTGGGCCCTACAGGGACTGAAGGACTTTGCTTCTCAGCACTTTCTAATGTTGCCAAGAGATGTGAGTGCTGGGCTCCACAGTGGTGCTCCTGCTTTGTGCTCCCACAGGCATCGCTTCTTGTGGCCACAGATCTCCTTCTAGTCTCTCAAAAATGCCTCGCTGGGCACTTTGCTTGAGCTGAAATATTCATGTTGTCTGAAGGGACAGGTCACGGGAGGAAGGGCTGCGCAAATAGGCTGGGGGGAAATTGTTGTGCTAATTCACACTTTTATGAACCCATAAACTCAAATCTGCATTCATTGCAATCTGTGAAGTGACTGGAGTGTGGGCTGAAATGCTTAGAAAGTGTTAATCAGGGGTCCGTAACAAAGCACAACGCTCTGAAGTGCAGCAGCAGGAGCTTGGCCATGAGCAGCAGGAGTATTCAACCTTAGCGCTAAAAATGCATATTCTTTGGTTCCCAAACGGTTCATTTCAGATGCACAAGTTGCAGCGTTGACTGAATGCGTATGTACCCTCTGCTACAGAATATGGCAACTGGCACAGATTTGTAGGGCTGTTTCACCCTTGAGAGGCTGCAGGCCCAGGAAGGGTATAGGGCAGAACTTCCTGATGCTCAAGTGAGAGTGTAGCTCTGAAATCCTGTCAAGCAGAGCCACGCTGGCTTCCGTCCCTGGGCTTCTGTTGCTTTTGAGCATTTCAGCTGACTGGGATGAACGTTAACCTGCAGTTTAGGTGTTGGTGAGGGAGCTGCCGCAATACCAACCCATGGGGATGGCTTAGCAGATCCATTAAAAACATGTGATTCTGTAACAATCACGGGCAAGAACTGTGCATGGTGACATTCATGCTGTTGCTTCCATGTGAAATGTCCTGCTCCTCACGGAAAATCTTTTATCATTGCTTAATGTTGGACAAAATGTTTGAAAGATGAGAAAATGCAGGGTTCATTTGGCTGAATTGACGCACTAATAACTGGTCAGAGCTTTTATTATCTGACCCTGCTCCTTCAGCAAAAGTCATCCCCCCTTCAGATCCAAGTAAGGAAAATTCTCAGGATGTTTTTTGGCCCTGAAATGATGAGGGTCACTGTTTTTGGTGTTGTGGGACATTTTGAATCAGCCAAAAAAGATGGACTTGTGGTCCAGGGGACAGGCTGAAGTCTTGCTTTGATCATCACTGCGATCAGCAGAACTACCCGCAAAGCCAGAGAAGTGCCTTGGGAAATTGCCAAAGAATTTGATCCAAGTCAAGCAACCTTCTCAGCGCTTCAGGCTCCAAAGCCAAACTGGAGTTAAGCTTGTGGCTCCCTGTGGCCTGTGGGGTTATGTGTACATATGGCTGTATGGCTTGGGGGATCCACCTGCTAAATAAATGTGTGTTAGCAGCTCAGGTTATTGTAGCTGTACCTGAGCTCACTCAAAGCCAGCCCACACAGCACACTCCATCTAACCCAGAAGGATGAGGAGCAGCCTGGATTTCCCAGCTGAGTGCTGTGGCTCCTCTTCTTCAGGGATCCTCCTCTTCTTCAGGGATCTAAGCTAGATCTTTTAAAGCCATCTCTGGTATTGCCCGCCTGCATTGCTCTGTGCTCCACAGAGGTAGTCTTACTTTCACGGCTTTCAAACCCACAGTGCCCAAGACTTAAGATGCTGTCTGTCCTTGTGTGAAGGGGACTGGATGCTCTTCATTTCATACACAGGTACCAGAGTCATGGGCTTGGTAATGGAAGTTCTCCAGGGTCCCATGGTGAGACTGTGACAGAGCTAGGAGCTGAATCAGGCCCCTCCAAGCATCCATCCACTGCCACAGCCACATTACTGACTAACTGAAATGATGAACAAGGCCAGTGTATTTGTTTATTTTGATTTTCAATCAATCAAAAGCTGCTTTCAGGCCATAGAGCTCCTTCTAGATTTTCAAAACTACAAAGTAAAACTTCATAGTCTCTCTACAAAACACCTTCCCCAGGAACAGCACAGCACACTGCCCACCTGGTAGTAACCCCTGCTGAGATAGAAAACTGTAATCATCTCCTGCAAAAATGGCTTCCTGCCATAACCCTGCTCCCCTTGCCCCAGAAATACCCAGGGAAAGGGATGAGTAGTGAACGTGCCAAACTATTTTCCAGTGCAAACTCTGGAAGACTGAAGCTGATAGGGCTCCTCAGCCTGCTGATGTCTCTCTCTACTGAGTCCCCAAAATCAAGCTCTTCTGCTGAGCTCAGCAGAAGTGGACCTCGTATCAGGGATGGGAAATCTCCATGCTGAGAGATGCACAGGCCACGCAGGAAGGTTTTGGTAAGTCACACAGTACCATATTGCCTGAAGATGAACCAAACAAATGTGTTGGGTTTGGGGTCCCCCCCTTTTTTTCAGTCACAGGGTGGTCAAGAACCTTTAATGCACTTGTGGACCCTGTCTGTTCCAGGGTCTGTAGGCTCTTGTAACAGGGGGCCCCAAAACATTTAGTTCTTAATCGAGAGGGACTGGTTGCAGTGCAAAGACTGTGACACCTTCTTGTGACATAAGACAGGCACAGAAAGAGCTTTTAAGTTGCCTATGACTTGCATGGCATGCAACTGAGCATAACCAGCTGGGAGAAGCAAGCTAAGTGTAGGCAACATGACATTAGGGAAACAGACGTGGAATATGGGTGTGGGTCTAAAACATCCTCCTTTAGTTTCTCAGATAAATAAGGGATTTTTGCTTCAGACATGTATCTGGGTCATACTGGATACACACCTTTCCTTGGCAGGAGGTGTCTCTGTGCCGTACAGAGCATACCTACATCTCACCAGCTCTCAGAGTAGGTTCTGTCCTGTCGGGCCCAGGGATCTGTTTGTCTGTCTGCGCAACGTGCACACGCATCAGTGATGGCTGAGGTTGGGAGTATTTATGGCAATTAAAATGTTTTGCCTGGAAGCTGTTTTGGGGCCTTTTTGAAGTGAGGATTTTTCAGACTTCAAGGTGTTAACAGCCCCTCTAAACGGTTTTGTTTTTTAATTGCAGCAAATGACTGTGGAGCCATTAAACATTCGCCTCTCTGCAGTTGTTTCTAAGCCCTTTCAGTCCTTCTTCTATTTATTCTGTTTAATTCAGTCAGGTAGCTTCGGGGCAGTGAAGATCAATACTTTACTTTGATAGAAAAGAGTCAGGTTTGAAACATAGAGATAAAACTGACACATTTTGTATAAATTTAATTAAAAATGCACCTTTAGTGGCTTGTTGCAAGCACAAAGCCAGCCCTCCATCTAGCTATCTCTCTGTCTCACTCTCTGTCTCTCTCTTCCCTTTCTTGTTCCTAACAGGAAGATCTCTGAATCTGCCTCACCAACAAAGCACCTCGTTTTATGATTTTTGTCTTGAAAGTTTAGCACTGAGGGAGCAGGATGGAAAGGATGTGAAATTCTAAACAGACCTTATGCTCTCTCCCCGGTCCCATTGCTTTTGGTGGCGGCGGCTGGGGGGACAGGGAAGGAGCCATCTCCCTGGTGGGGGAAAAGAGGGGGATGAGGCAAAATGATGATTTTTTATTTTTTTTTTTTTAAACCCAGCAGATTGGACACCCTGGGGCACTTTCCATTTGGATCTATAGCTTTCCTCCGCTCTCTCCCCCCTCTTCTTGCTTTGTTAAACTGAGAATTATTTTTCTGACTACATGTGCATCCCTGATCCCACTAGGATAGCGCTGGCCACAAGGCAGTGTCTTTATTCTCTCTTTCTTTTTCCTCCTCTCCTCCTCCCCCCCCATCACCCCCCCCATTTCTTCCCACTCCCTCTTTCCCTAACCCTGCTGCCAGTGGGGACATTTGTCTTGTGTTTTATAATCTGGCCCCTTCACCCCCTTTCCCTGCGTGTCTCTCTCTCTCTCTCTTTCTCAATCCTGTTTGGCTCGGTTCATTTTTCACTTGAGTGCCTTTCCTCCCAGACTCCCCTCTGCTCCGGCCTCCCTCTGCTCAACACCAATAAAACACGCACAACACAGGTAGAACAAGGTGCCAGGGCTCAGCGTGACAAACGGCTCACACACCACTCAATAACCACGGCTGTAAATTGCCCCCTCTTCACCCTGCACGGGCTCCTGGGGACGGCGGCTCAGCCGGGCTCAGCCGAAACGTGCTGCCCCGCCACAGGGTGGGATGGGGAAACCCAGCAGGGAGGTTGGACACCAGCCACCCCTGGGACAGAGACCTTTCCAGTGCTGCCATTGGAGACTGGGAGATTTAACGTCCCACGGTGGGGCCTGGAGGGGTCCCAGAGACCTGTTGGAAAATGGGGGCTGTGCAGCACAGGGGTACGAACTGCTCCCTGGCCTACAACCCACCTATTTAAGTCATATTTTGTGGCCAGGAATCTCAAGACTTGTTCCACTTGTTCTGTGGGTTTTAAAGAGGAAGGATGACAGTGTCTGCCTGAAGAGTCACTGTGTTCCCAGGGGACAGAGCTGGGCTGGCAGCTCTGGCTGGGCACTGTGTCACCTCTGAGAGCTGGGGTCTCCATGGCTGGTGTTCCCCCTGCCCATGCCAGTCCAGCTGAGGAATGTCAGCCACCTACCCCTCACTGCTGAGCTGCAGCACAGCCTTCCCTAGGGGTACAGCATCTCTGCTGGCCCTGTGACCTTGGCATTGCCAGGGCTGCCCACTTGCACTGCTCCTGTTGCTGTGGTGCTCGCTTGGGCTTGGTGCTGAGCGCTCCTGTTCACACAAAGCTACAGGAGAGAGAAATAAACCACTGCCGCCCGAGTGAAATAAACCACACGCCAAGGAACAAGCACAGGAAAAAGAGCAAACCAGGTAACAAAATTAATGTGAACAAAACCTCTCAGCAGCCGGCAGCACCTGCTATCAGCGTCTTCCTGGGTCTGTGGAAACTCCGTTGAGAGCAGAGGCACTAAAGGGCACATGGAAAATGGTTGGTGCATCATAGATGTTGTGGGAAAAGGGAGCAAGGGGGGACAAAGCAGGTGTCATTTGTTGAGGCTGGACAGAAATGAAGAAAAGGATCTGGAAGGTGAGAATAAGCTTGAGGCTCATGCACAAGCCAGATGAGCTTGTGGAGGAGACTGAAGGACAAAGAGGCACAGCCACATACACTGAAGAAGCAGCAGCAAAAACTGACCTGGATGATGGGGCAAGAGAGAGGGGGTGTCTGCCTCCCTGGCCCTGGGCCTGGGTGGCCCCAGGGGTGTCTGTGTGGCTGTCGGTGGGCCAGCAGACAGGCAGTGCCCCAGCTCGAGGCAGAGCAGAGGCTCTCAGATACAGCCGCAGGGAGCGACGTGCGGCCGCTGCTCGGAAATGTACTCTTTGAATTCCATTGTGTTTGACTTTAGCTGTCAAAACTGCCGTCACTGTGAATTTTGCTTGAGAACCGGCAGATGCTGTGCGGGTGGAGCTGCTGGTTTTCCAACCAGATGCAAAGCTGGGTCCATGCCCCACAGATTTCAGGTGTCAACCCCTCTTGTCTTAGGTAATTGCCGACTCCAGCAGATGTGTGTGTCCCCTGTTAACAGTTTCGTTTGGCTCTGGGATTCCTTACCACCTCTGCTTGTGTTAATTTGTGCCAGTAATACATGTAGCATTTCCTACCCTTGTGCTTACAGGAGGTTGCATTTCAGCTACGAGAGTGTATTTTGTAAATTGTGAACTAGTGCTTTAGCTTTAGCCAGTGTAAAAGGAAAATGCTCATCTTTGCATCGCCCCGTGCCCCAGCCCATACCGGCGTCTCTGCTCTGCGGTTCAGGCTGCTTGTCTTTACCAGCTGTAAAAGCAGAGCGTTTCCTTGCTAAGTGAAGGCATGATGGGGGTTAACTCTGTCAGTCTGTCTGCATTATACCAGCTGGAACATCAGTTAAAGTCCTTCTGAGTGATTCATGGAGGTGAGTGCTGAGGGCTGGTTTCTCAGGGACCGTACCAGGAAGGAGCGGGTGCGGTGCACGGTGGGCTTCTGCAGACAGACGACTCCCGCGTCTTCTGCCTTTAATCACGGCAAAGGAAAGTTTCTAAACAGGCAGAAGATGCCAGGCTTTTGTGTTCTGCCACTGGAGCTGTCTCTGCGCTGCCGTCAGTGCCGGTAATTGCAGACAGAAGCCGCTTTGTGTTAAAATGGCATCGGTAATTGAAACGGAATTCAGAATCAGGACCCTGCAGGCACCGCTCGGTGAAAGAAGAAATAAAGATCGTTTGGGTCACATCTTTTGTAATTTGCGTTTAATAATCGTACCAGGAGGTACATACAAAGGGAGAGGAGACATGAGAGGCAGCTTGCTCCCCCCTCCTCTCACGCTCTGCCTCGCAGCCTTACCGTGGAGCTGCGCTGGGCTGGGGTGCGGGAAGGCTGCCGGTCACCTCCCGTGGTGGCTCAAGGGCTGCTTGCGAGGCCGAGACAGTTCCGTGTGCTGGGCAGCCAGAAGAGGAGAACGGCTCCCCGGGTCCGTGTTAAACTGGATGCTCAAGTTCTGGGTTTATGGTTAGGCTGAGGACTTACAGGCGCAGGTGCTGGCTCTTGCTTGGTGGGACTGGCTAAGCACGGAGCATCGGAGGGTGCTCCACTGACCGTCAGCTTCTTAGTTTCTCTTTAAAATGGGCTCCCTTTGGTATCCTTCAATAGGCTTCTGCGGTTATGCCTGTACAGATATATTCAAGCAAACTCAAGCTGGTGGCGTAGCTCACACTGAAATGTCCCAAACCTCTTCTGCCACAGCACAATGAGGTCTCCTCTGTTCTGCTTCTGAGGAAGAGTGAGTTATCAGTGCTCCCCCCCTGCCCCAAATCACAGCCAGGCAGTGACTGGGAGGGCAGTAGCTGGTGGGGACCAGCAACCCACCAGGAGTCTGCCCGTGTTTAAAGACTGCCGGTGCTAGAGCCCGTGCTCTGGTAAATTCACTAGTGTAGATGAAGCTGTGTGGTTTCCTTTTTGCCCTGTTTGGTGGGTGACTTCTGATCTCAGAACATGGAAGTGACCAAGGAAAAGCCATGTGGCAATAAAAATGTTGTTGAGAGATGCTCAGGAGAAAACTGCAGTACAAGGCAGAAAGATCCTATCAAAGAGTGGAAATAGGTGTACACTGAATGCAGGTAACTTATGCTCTTTTGGGCTTCATGCTGTACTTAGCTGTTGCTTGTTTGGCCCTGGAAGAAGTGGGATACAGTCTCTCATGTTAAAGCTCCACACTGCTGATTGCCCTGTTCCAGTACTGCTCCCAGTCTGCCTGTTAGAGGCAGGATGGTGGGTTGGATGGCCCTTTGGACTAACGCCATACAGTCTGTTTATCTTGTCCTCCTGACAGCCTGTCATGGTGTGCTTCCACTGTGCTTGCCATGGAGATTGGGTCAAAAGCCCCAGAGAGGCTACAGCGAACTGGGGATGAAGATTTTCCCTTTCAGCCTCAAATTGTCCATGGGCATTCATTGAATCATAGAATGGTAAGAGTTGGAAGAGACCTTAAAGATCATGGAGTTCCAACCCCCCTGCCACGGGCAGGGACACCTCCTATTAGAGCAGGTGTCCCACCCAGCCTGGCCTTGAACAGTTCAAGGAGTGGAGCTTCCACAACTTCTCTGGGCAACTTCCACAAGCTGAACTTCTTCCACAACTTCAGCTGGTCTTATAGTGCCCAAAGCACACACTCACAGCTCTCTGCTCCGAAGACTGTATCAGCCAATACAGGGCTGCCTTGTTCCCCTTAGCCCAGGCTCCTCATCCTGACGGAGCTAAGCCTGCCAGGTACCTCTCCTGCAATCTCCATGATCACCAAAACCTATGACACAGCCTCTAGTGTATGTGAAACAAGAAGGTCTGGTTCTATGCTCATATAGTCTGCTGACCTGCCCTGTGATTTCCTCTAGCTTTGTGTCCATTGCTGCCGTGCAAAAATAACCCAGATTTCTTCTTCAGTTAAAAAAAAACCCCAAACACCACCACTTTTATTTATTATGCCAAAAGCAGCCACATCAAACACACACCTAAGGAATGGCAGTATCCAGTCACCTATTCCACTTTGGTCTTTCTAAAATCCAGTGACATCCTGGGAGCCACTCTAAATTCAGGTGAGATGGACGTGGTTGTGAGCAGGATCAGTCCATTCCATCCTTGACCAGTGGGTCTCGTTACCCCAGACTTCAAGAACATTTTGGGGAACAAACTCAGCCTTGTTTCCCTTCACTGGTGCCCTGTTACAACCTCAGTGGAAAGGAGCATGTGGCACTGCCTGGGTTTCTTTCACACAGTGTACATTTTTTGACTGACTCAAGGACAAGCTTCATTGTCACCTGTGGTCAGGATACAAAGGAGACATCTCCAATGTGCAGCAGCTCCCCTATGCTGTATTGATGCTGTAACCTCCTGGTTTCCTTTGCACACACGCTCTGCATTTTTTTCTTAAGCTGCTTCTGGCAGCTCACCATTTCACTGTTCTTGCCCATGGCCAGGAAGAGCATCATCTGTCAGCTACATCTGGAGCTGCCATCCTGCCTTCTCCCAGGGAGCCCAAAGGGTCCTTATCAGAGAGCCAGAGCTGCAGTTGTGACAGGAGAAATTTAGGTTGGGGAGAGGTACCTTGACTTCTTCTAGTTTAATTGCTATTACAAGGAAGAATCTTGTTAAATTAAAGAGCCAATATCCTGATTTTTCTTTAGCCTACAGAAGACTTGGCATCCCTGCTCAAATGTTATCAGTAAATACGCAGACACCTGAAGTCAGTTTAGGAATAGCACCTGAAAGAGGTAAAGAAAAGGAGTTTCTCTACTTTGTGGAGTATCCAAGCCCTGTATAATTACATGCAGACACCCAACCTTTCCTTTCCGCCTAAGAAACTGAGAATGTATTAGCCTTTGGGTGCAGCAGCAGAGGTGCTGAGGAGGTCCATAAGAGGCATGGTGGATGCTTTGTCCTTTTCTCTCCAAGCCTTATGCGTGGCAAAGACCTAGCAGGCATCATCATGCTAATCCTGTTAGGATTAACTTGAAAATGGAAAGTAGTGTGTCACAGCCTGTGTTCTGCAAAGGTACCCAAGTGAACTGGACTGCTGCATATGAGTGGCTTTCTCGCTGAACGTGTGTGTCCTACTGTGGTTATCAGCCCTGGTGGGGTGCTGCAGCGATGCTCCTCTGCTCACTTCCCTCTTTGGTTCAGTCCCAAATCCCTCTCCAGTTCCTTAGCCCCACTTTCAGCATCTCCACCCTTTTCCTCCATGGAGACCTGGAGACCTAGAGACCTAAGGTTGACAGTCACAAATTAGGTGATGGAGAGGAGACCTTTTGAAGAAGAGTTTAAATGGGCTTTCCTGGCTTTGCCTTGCTTTATTAACTCTCTTGGGGGCTGTTTCCATGGGCCTGCTGTTTGGCCCTCTGATAGTTGTGCCATTAGAGCCCCTTTTGCATGCTGCAGGAGTTGTCATTAGGAGGAGAAGGCCATAAAACTATCAGCAATATCTTCCCCTGATCTGTACATCTCTCCAACACACCTTCCACCACCACGCGTCCTCACACAGTGATTTCATTCACACTTCCTACATGCTCGCCTGGGACCCCCATATATCCACACCTACACACGCTCACACAGATGCACCACACTCTTTTCTCTGTTCCCTGGCCTTCCTTCCCTCCTCCCATCTGTTTGTTGAATAATTCCTGGCTAAGTAACTTTCTCTGCACAGCCCCCAGGCCGGGGCATGGGGACTTGTCCCCTCCTTCCCCCTGGCCATCCAGGGGGCTTTTGAACATGTGTTTCTGGGAGGCAGACACCAGCTGGCTGGGCGACATTTGCATAGTCAGCTAAAAGCCCCTGAGCTGAGCTGGGGACGTCTGGAGGAGCCCATGGCAGGATGGAGGGAAGAGGGAAGCTGTGGTCAGCTCGAGGTCAGCTGGAACAGATTTCCAAACAAACGGACAGATGGTGAAAGGAGATGAGGGGTGGGGGGAGTGTGCAGAGGCTTCTACATCAAATAAATAAATCAGTAAATGCAGTAGGGGAATAGTGACCAACGTGTCTATGGGCACGGCAATCACTGTGCTGCTTTCTTCAGAGCCTGTAGGGTGGGTGGATGGGGCGAGTGCGGGCTCCCATTGCTCTTGGTGCCAGTGAGGGGAGCAGCGTGGACCACAGACCAGGGACCAGGCAGGGGGAGGTGTGGGGCTCTGTGGGGTCCCAGCACTGCGAAGCAGCAGCAGGGAGCTGGAAGCTCCCCACAGCCTCCTGGAGTGAGACGAGGGGCCCTGCTGCCGGACCCCAAACCAGGTGCCAGCGGGGCCTGCTGCAGCTGTGAGGACAGACGCTCAACTTGCCACAACACTGTGCTTCCAGGGCAGCACCTCACCCGGCAGGTCTGGGGCTGGGGTTTGTGTGGCTCTGAGCGCAGGCTGCCCTCATGGTACCAACCCCCCAACTCCACTGTTTCCCCCTTTTCTTCCTCCATTCCAGCTAATTTCATTGGACTGAAAAATAATAAAGCAATTTGTACACTTTTGCTCCTACAAGGACGTGACTTTGCCATTCCAGAGTAACAGCAAAACATTTTATTTACGAGCCCCTGTGCTGCCTTTGCACTCTCTGCTGATCACCATCCAGGCTGCCTGCCTGGTTTCATTCTGTCTCCTGTCTGCACAGCTCACTCCTCAGGATGGAAAATACACTTCATTGTTTGATTCTGCAGCACCTTTTGGAGCACTGGGGGGAAAAGCACTCCCTTAGCATGTGAACTGCCTGGGCAGAGAGAACTGACTTGCCTCCCCACTGCTCAGGGTGGCCACAATTGAAGACTTTAGGAAAAAAAGGCCAAGAAATGCCAAAATAGACAATTAGAGGCTAAGACACCTGGAGAGTATCTTTTTCCTTCTTCCAAGCTGTTTAGCAGTCACCACATGTCCTCAGCCACGAAGGTTCACAAATTACCTGTTGACTTTAAAATCCTGCCTGCTGAAACCAGGGATGTTCCCTTAAACCACAGGAGTGGCTGAGTTTCTTCTGGGTTTACATCCTCCATAGACCATTGGCAACTCCTGCAGGCTGGTTATGCATTACAGTAAGAGATATTCCCATTACAGGCCCTTTTTTTAAATTATTATTCTTCAGGAGAAGTGGGAATGCATTTGTATTATTTTTATGTATGGTTTTTATTACCTTTTTTGGTGGCTGCTTTTTTTGTTTTTCCTAATGCTGTTGCCTGGTTGGTGCTAAATCCTTTCCTGAGGGATGTGAACACATGTTCCCCAGCAGGAGCACAGGCAGACAGATGTTACAGGAGTGTGTAAGAAATGCTGTCACTAACATCCAGCTGGCACAGGACAATTCCACATAAACTCCCCTATGTGGATGATCCTACCCCATGTGAAGGGGGTTTATATATTAAACAAAGCTGTCAGGGTCCTGATGACACCAATAGGCCTGAGTGGTCTCACCTGGGGCCCCACCGACACCCTCTCCCCAGGGCCTCTATTTAAGCTCAGCCAGGGTGCCTTATTCTCTTCCTGAGCTGTGTTGTTGGTCTCTCTGTGGCCCTGTCTCTGGTCTCCTCTCCTAGACACACCTTGGACTTGTACTGCAGTACTGTCTCTGGTCCTATCTCTTACTGCACCTGGTGGGATTCCTGGGATGAACCCTGGACCTGGTTACTTCACTTTGTCTGGGGCTGTAGATGGACCCTGTGACCAGCACTTGTCTCTGGCCGCTACGCTCAGGTGCTGCAGGAGTGTTCCTTGGCCAGTGAGGGCACTGCCTGGTCTGGGATCACCCACCTCACCTTCCCATAGGAGCCTGTCCTCACTGCTCCATGACACAAATTGCCAGCTGTAGTTGGCCTGATGAAGACAAGCAATGGAAGGTGTGCTGCCTTGAATCCACCAGCATTGTGTGTTCCTGCTACCATCCATCTCTCTGAAGCTCCCTCCATCTCTGGCCTGGATTAATTAATACGATTAGATTTTACCCACAAATTTTATCGCTGCCCTGCTCACCCCTAATCGCTGACAAAGACATCAAGAATAATTTTAAGACGTCACATTCTGGTATCCCAAAGCTGATCCTCTGCTATGCCAAGATTAGCAATCTACTCCTTCCTTTTCTAATCCCACACCAGAACTTCATTGCCACCTCTGCATTGTCATGGGTAAACTTCAGCAGCAGCCTCTTCAAGATGATGAACAGGTTTTTTTTGGAAGTTCAGGTAATGATGTCATCTTTTCTCACAATTTTGCTCAGAAGTTTCTAGTAGACTAAGGATGGGTGGTTTTCTTTTAGAAAAGAATTTCTGATTTGCCCTCGGTTTCTGTTCCTTTTTGAATCTTCCAGTTTGTTACCTCTCGCTTGGAGAGTTGATGGGCAAAAGCCACTTACAATCTAGGCTGATGTGGACATTGGTCTAATCCTTTGCTCTCTGAGCAGTAAACTCAGAAATTCCCCCTGAATGATCGTGTCCTGCCTTCAGCTTCCCTAGTTAACTGCAGGGCTTTTTAATAATTAAATAATTCAGGTTGGAAAAGACACTTGGGATCATTGAGTCCAACCATCAGCTCTACTTTACGAAGTTCTCCCCTACACCATATCCCCCAACACCACATCTAAATGACTCTGAAACACATTCAGGGATGGTTCTATTCCAGTGTCTGACCACTCTTTCTGTGAAAAATTCTTTCCTAATGTTCAGCCTAAACCTACCCTGTTGCAGCTTGAAGCCATTCCCTCTAATGTAATAACACCCACCAGGAAAAAATAGATTTTATTTTCAACAACACTGGGCTCAATTTCTCCCCTATTCAGGACTTTTTTGGGCTAACCCAAATTTATTAAACAGTGGACTCCTCCAAAGTAGCAGGTAGTCTTAACTCATCCCAGCTCCATCTGCATTTCCTCTAAATGTTTCTGTCCAAATGCACTAGAAATGGGCAAGCAAGATGTCCTCTGCAGTCAGGAAAGCACCAGGCATGCCTGCTACCAGAAAGAAAGAGTAATTGTTATTAGAGCTCACTACATGTGAAGTAAAATGAAGTGTACAGTTCTTGTTTTTCAGAAAGTCTTGAAGGTCCTCAGGGCCTTATTTATCACTTGGAAATATTCACATGCCAGTTGGGATTTGATCAGAAGGCTTGAAAATCCCCCAAATTTCCTGCATTCTCACAAGGGAGGCTCCTCTGTCTCAGGTGTAGGCTGCTTTGTTGTTCTGTGCTTCACAAAGTTTGTCCTCTAAACAGGGAAGAGAAACACTTAGTGGCAGTGTCCTGTGCAGCTGTTAAACAGCTGCATTTCTGCTGTGCCTAGATGCAGCAGGGCAGGGGGGAGACCCCCCTGCATGGGCTGCTCTCACCTGCTGCTTGATCCCATTTGGGTCAGGTGTGCTCCTCAGCCTGGATGCCCCTCTGCTCTGAGTATCTGAAATAACATCAAGTACCCAGGGAAAGAGAAGGCAGGCTTGTGCCAGCTATCGCCGCGTACACACGTGCGGCCACGAACCCTGCCATCTCCCCGAAATCTTCAGGCTGCTGGCAGGATACAGAGGGTTTACCTACCTCCAGACTTGAATATGTGCTTCCCGCTCCGTGGGCAGCTGCTGCCAAATGCCCCTCTCATGTTTTGTTTTATGAATCCCTTGCTTCTATGAGACTTTTTTATTATTATTATTTGAGCTAAAATGGATCCATAACCTTGTGGGACAAGGACATCGGCCTGGCTGGCAGCGCACATGCTTTCTTGTGCTCACACTCTCCCTCCCCTCCACAATTACTCTTCATGCAGCACAGAAAATAAAACATTCCAGCAAAATACGACTGCCCCCTCTCCCAACACGAGGTCACCGAGGCTTGGACTAGGACAGGAAAAAGAAAGCCCAGGGAAAGAGCTGTTCCTTTTTGATTTACGTGCTGGCTGGGCAACAGGAGAGACCGCTGAGTGGAAGGAAGGTACTGTAGGAGCTGCTAATTGAGTAATCGCGGCTCAGAGCTGCGGAGAGGGTGGCAGAAGCCGGTGAAAGAGGCCTTCTCTTCTGGCTGGCAGGAATTCTTACCTTCTTTTCTTGCCCTGGATTTGAGAGCAACAGCACAGATACATTTGTCTGCTTTTTGATATTGCACACCACAACTGCTCTGCCTCTGCTGTAGCCAAGCCTGCCCCTAGCATTTGCCTCTTCTTCTCATGTTTCCCCTCAAATTCTTCTCATACTTGGAAAGTTTAATGTAGTAGTTGTGTGTCCAAGTAGACTTAAACTCTTTTCTTAGCTCTGTGTTCAGCTTTTCTTGGTGTGGAGAGTTGGGAAGGTGAGTGGTGGTGTTGGCTTGCCTTCTTTCTGTTTGTGTTGGGCACAGGATGCTCAGCATGAATGTGCCCTTATGCAGAGTCCATCATCCTTTCTGTCTACAAGATAGCTAAAAATGCTCCTCCATCCCACAAGATGCTTCAATTTTCAGGTTGCACAGGGGGGATACAGCATCTCCTGACGTGGCTGGGCTCAGCCAGGAACCTGCTGTTCCTTGCTCCTGCCTCTTGCCACACTGAGCTGGCAGGTGCTGAACTTCAGGCACATGTTCCAAACTGCACATCATCTCCCAGCGCTGGCAACTACTCACCCACCATGTGCCTGAATCCTATGGCTGATCACAGGACCATGCTGGAGCTTGGGTGGCTACAACTGAAGAGGTAAAATGTGGGCAAGACCTAAGCCTATTTCACTTAACTTTAGTTTTTCTGAACCCTTTCAGTCTAGTATAATCATTCCCCTGTTCTGAGTACCACTCCTCCACCTCTTCCACGGATGAGCGGGTATTCTTGTGATCAGCCCTGTTTTTTCTCCTGGTCAGGAAGAAGGGGATTACTGCAGTAGTCAGAGCAATCCAGACATTTGCTTATGGCTGTGATGTATGCTCAGAGGGGGAGGACGGGCAGAGTCCCTCCAGCATCACTAGAGGTCTCTCTTTATCTGTATGTGCTTGTCTGCAGGGCAATGGGAGAAAAATACACTTGCTCAGAATAATTTCTTCATCTGCTCCTTGACATGTCACAGCCGCACAGAGCATGCAAGCCCAGCGAAGTCACAGGGCTGAATTCTCCTGGCTCAGTTTCTCTGAATGTCAATGGCTTCTGTCTGGGATCTGCTTTCTGCTGCTCAGCTCCTCTCCCAAGCTCCCATCTCCTCCCTGCACCCTGCTCAGCGCTGCAGCTGGGTGGCATCAATAGTCCTTTGGCCTCAATCAGCCCACCCGGGCACCACTCAGAAACTGGTTTGCCAAAACCGTGGTCTGAACTTTCTAAGAGTTGGTTAAGACCTGGTCCTCTCCTGACCCCGTGTCCTCTAGCCAGGCTGTTGATCTCAGCTTACCTCTCTGTACCCATGGCTCTGCAATTCCTGGGTGCTTGATGGGTGCTGCAAAGTCATCCATCCAGCATCACAGCACAGAGCATGAATAGCAAAACCTTAATGCTGCTTTGGTTCTGACACCAGTGAAAGCAGTGTAATGGGTACTGGTGTTAAGACTGTTTTTGAGGGTTGGTCGTCCACTTTCCCATGTGTCTCACTTCACTATAGCGATAGTAAACCACATCCTCAAGCAGAATCTTCCTCTGCAGGCTACCTGGAGCGCAAGACCTGCTCAGGAGTTGCAGTATCCACGTCTCTGACAAATGCTTTGCTCAGGACACTGCAGCTTCTTTCCTTCTTGCTTTTTCCATCCACTGTTGACAGACAATGAGCCACATCCTAGTGACTCTCAACGCCAGCACTTCCATTCAACATGAGGGCCTGGATGCAGTGCTGGGGTGAATGAAGCTTGAACTGATTTTTTGACAGAAGCAGGAAAGTTTGTTTCTGTATTGTGTTTTGTATTCTGTATGTGGTGGTACACAGCAGCCATCGCCTCTGCGCGGGCAATGTGTCGGTGTCAGGGCCCTTCCAAGCAGCCTCTGGCCTAAGGAGTGGTTCTGTAGGGTGGTTTTTTGTCCAGAGCAGGAGTTATCCAGGAGCTGGCCTGGCAGGCACTGAATGTGGTAGCCTTGTGAGTGGGCAAGTGGATTTCATGCGGCTTCCATCTCAGCCCTGTTGCTGTATTGAGCTTGCATGCCCCCTGTGTAAAATCACTAGCAAACCATGTGGATCTGGAGATCTACTCCTGTCAGTGGGAAGTGGTTTTTGGAGCATCCTTTCCAGGGCCTGGGAAGGTGGAAGTACTGTTGACAGGTGTAGTCAGTTTGCACGTAGCTAGAGATACCAATTCTGGGATACTGCTGCCCTTTTGGAAGCCTTTCAGATTAGATTCCTTGTCTTGTTTTGCATTCATCAGCTGCTCCCCTGATATACCCTTGCTAACGTTCCACTGAGCAGAAAGACAGACAATTCAGGACATGGCATGTGAGTGACTTGGGAAATGTGAATAAACAGCATGTCTGCAGCTTTCTTCTGATGCATTTGACTTCTGAGCCCAGGAAGCTGCTGGCTGAAAAAGACTGGTTCATTCATCCATTGTATCTTCCCCCCACCTCCTGTCTCCTCCGCTGCTCTAGTCTCTCTTGCTGCCCTAAACACCAGTAAAATCAGTGAGGTTGTAATATCCTGTGCTAGGAACGTTTTTGAAGAAGAGTTTACAGATGCCAGTCTCACAGATAATAAAGGCAGATGTACCTTGGTCTGGCTCTTCATGGTGACATCCTGTCACCTGGTTCTCCTGGCTGCATATGAATAACTTTTTTTTTATTATTCTACTCCTTTGCTAAGTTGCCCCCTGCTAGCTTTTGCTGCCTGCTGCAGGCTCTTCTGTGAGGAGCACTGCAAGGTGAGATGGACTTGTGTGTTCACAAATGCTGGCGCCCTGTGAGGGCATGAGCTATTTGGAGCCTGATGATGACAGTGATGCAGACACCTGCCTTAATGCACTGAAAGTGCGGAGAAATGATGCAATGTCTGAGGGCTGCTCCTGTGTGCTTGCTCCTGGAAGGGTGAGATTCATTAGATGAGTTTTGGTCTTGCTGGGTCTCTGTAGCCCAGAAAACTGCTTTGAGATGGCAGCAGAGCAGGTACTGACACATGCTACAGTAATTTGTCTTTCTGATAGATTTTTCCATTGGCCAGTCTCTGTTTGAGGGAGCTCCAAAGCAGGAAAGTGCTTCCCAGTACAGTTTTTCTTCCACATACGTGTAGTCTCAGGTCACTGCTGGGCACATCTGCAGAACCAGCCTGCTAAGTAAAGGCTGAGAAAATAAACTAGATTGGCAGAGGAGGATGATGCTTCAGTTTCCCAGGCCAGGAAGCATGCATACAGGCTGCTGCACAACAGCCAGTCCAAACGTACCTCCAGGATAACCACTGCCAAGCATCATGTCAGATGCATTCCTTTCTTGTCCTGTGAATCCCAAACTTGGTGTTTGGCTACAACATGCAGGGTGAAAGACAATTAGTGCCTGGGATACGGAGATCTTCTGAATTTGGTGCTTGGGAAATGGGCAGCTTCCACATGGGGGAGAAACCAATACATAAACTGAGATACAAAATCCAGAAAGGGTAGACATGAGGGATGCCACATCAGTTCTGTTCAACATGTTGCACTGGTATGTAAAGCCTGAAATACATTTATCCTGTGACCTCTCACCAACCAGGGAACAGGAAAAATTGCACAGATACATGGTGAGCTGGTGGAGGAGGGGATTCTCATCCCCAATCCAAGCATTTGCCTTCCTCTATCTGCTTTCAGTGTGGTGTGGTTTATGCATGTGTGTTAATATACCTGTTATGCACAAGAGAAACAGAGTGACACCAGCTGCTGTTGTTGGTTTCAGTGGGATTTGGGATGCCTAAAAGCCTGGCTGCGGATCCATTTAACCCCACTCTGTCGTGCCTGTGCATCTCGGAGATTACTGTACATGTTTGCAGGGACACAGGCAATTACCTGCCTGCATTTTCCTCCGTTCTCATGTGTTGGTAGGTGCCTTGGTCTGTCCATGTACCTGTGTCTCTGCCGGGGGGTACAGCACAGTGCTGTAACCAGGAATGTCCTGGAGCTGAAGCTGCTGTAGTAATTACAGCAGATAAACTGCTCTGCTTGAGGGCTGTTGTCCACATCAGGCTGCGAGGCAGGCAGCCTGGCTTCGCCACCAAAGTCTATTCATTTTAATAAGAGGGACACCCTGTGTTATTAAGAAGAGTGTTTATTACTGTCGCTGCATGCTGACAGCAGCTTCCATCATCGTTAAAAGGCAGATGGGGGGGAGGAGGGTAGGGAGCTGTGTGCTCCTGTCTGGGAGGCTAGGACCCAGCTGGTGAGGAGGCTGGGGGCTGCAGGGCTTCCCCCTCGGCCCAGAGGGAAGTCGCTGGTGGTGAGGAGTCCTTTGGGAAGGTTGGAGAAGGTAGTGTGGGGCCCTGTTCAGTCTCTTCTCCAGGGCTGAGCAGTTTTGCCTCTAGGTCCCAGCTTAGAGGAAGTCTCTTCTGTGCAGGAGGCAGCCCTCCCTGCCTTGTGCTATGTGGAGGCTGCAGGCAGAGATGGGAAAACCGAGGAGGGAGCAGTAGCAATGGGCACTTGCTGGGGGAGGAGGGTGGCACATAATCCTTCACCCATCACTGTCTGGACACACCTCTGGCATTTCTTTAAAATGAGAGGATAACTGCTGCAGCGCTGCAAGTGCTATGAGTTTGCAGGTCCCAGGAAAATGCAAGAGGAGATGGTCAAAGGTGGTGCCTATACACAGAATTAACAGCCAACATTGGTACCTGGCTTTGGTGTTTTCACTGTGCAGGTAAGATGTGAAGTTGAGAGGAGCTCCTGCCAGCGAAGGACAGGATGGGGACAAGACACCAGTGTAGGAGTGCACAGTGCCTCCTGCTCTGCCCGCAGTGCTTTCACATTTCTGAGCACCTGAGACATGGTGGTTCCCAGATAAAGATGTTTATGGAGCCAGATTCCTCCTAGCTACTGTCTTCACCTTTCTTGTGTTGTCAGAAAACAACTGCACACAAAGTTGTGGATGAGCTTCGTTACTTTCCTTCTCAAAGCACAAGGGAAAATAATTGATGTTTTGGCTTCCAGCTGATGAACTACAATTTCAGAAACAACTTTCAGTTTTCAAACAAATGAAAGAAAGTGAACTTAAAATTTCCCTATCTTCCTCCCAGATGTTTCCCCCTCCCTAAAAAAATATCAGTTTCCCCCTCCACTATATTCAAAACTGCTGCCAGTTCTTATCTCTGGGCTTCCTTTTCCTTCCTAACACCTCTGAGTTAAAGCTCCTGGACTTCTCTGAAGGTGTGGTATTAGGGGAGTTACAGCACTACTGGGGACATCAGCCACTTGTTACTACCTTGCACTTATTCTCCTGAGAAATATATGGATGGGGGGACAAGATGATTTGTAGAGACTCTGGGTGGTGGCTGTCATAAGATGGAGTTGACAATCCAGATGGATCCTTCTGGTGTCCTTTGTCCACGTAGCACTCATCGTAGCAGGTGTTAGTGGGCTGCAATCTCTCCTGTGCCTCTGTACAGAAGTGAAAAGTCTCTGCAATTCCAAGAGGAGCAATTCTGTCCCGGTAGAGGAGCAAAGGGGGACTGCTCCTTGGTGTAAACCTCAGATGTCCTGTATCTTTGTAATGGCAGCAGCTGACTGATGCATCAGTGATTTCATCTACCAAGCAACAGGTGACTGCAAGGGGACTGGTGGAAAGGAGGTATATGGTAGGGGAGCCTGCAGGTCAGCAGATGACCAGTGGGGAGCTTGGAGAATTGTGCCAGCTGGGGAGAAACTTGTGTCCTTGAGCCAGTGATGGTAGCTCTGATGTGCAAATTCTGCTGCAGCCATGCTCAATAGAGATGGAGAGGAACAACTCTGGGGTTCTCTGTCCTTGTTCTGTGTGACTTAGTGCCTTGCTCTGACAGCTGAAGCTTTTGCTGGTCAGATGCCTCTGGTGGCCAGGGACTGCTCTGGCTGCTCCCCTGGCCCTAGCTCACCTTGTTGAGGCTCTCCAGCCATGCGTGTCATTAAGGCTCCTCTCGGTCTCTGCAGGTTTTGCAAGGTTGATTGGGACCAGCGCATGTCACTCTCGGCCACTTCCTCATCACCATAACTCTGGGCTGAATAACAAGAGGCCGAGAATCTGCTAACGCAGGCCCCGGCAGAGTGCCCCATCACTCTCTTTTATTCGCCCTGGAGATTTATGCTGCCTATCTCCCTTCCCTTTGTCCACCAGCCGGGCCCTATAAGTCATGTCCCAGGGCTGACAGGTCACGTGGCTCCTGCCGCTGCCCTGTCACAGTGACTGATGCCAGGGGGTGATTAAAAGAGAGGAGGGGTGAGAGGTCAGCCACAGGCGGCGTGATGCGAGCGGGGGGATGTAATTATCACTCCCGTGACATACTGCTGGGGGCTTTCATGGATCGTCACCCGGGCTGGAGGTGGGGAGGGAGGTGCTGGAGCAGGGAAGGGGGAGCAGATGGACACAAGGCGAGAGCGGGCAGTGGGTTATTGGAGGCAGGGGATTGCCATTTTTGAGAGCAACTAGGACGTGTAAAGCCCAGTCTGTTCTCCAAACTGAACTTCTAGCCTCCAGAAAGAGAGCAAGGGTGTTTGAAAAGCTGCAGGGATCTCTGCTGGGATCAGCAAGCAGGCCGCTGTTTGGAGACGCTTTTGGCCACTCTAAAATGATTAAAGTTTCCTCTACTGCTGCATCCCAATACAGGCAAGATTGCCTTCAGACATTCAAAATTGAGATGCATGTGTGCTTGTGTGCTCTGCTGTCCCCTTTCTGGCCAAAAGTAGAAAGAAACAGCAAAGAATGAGGAAAATGTAGATGAAGACAGATTGAGAGGTACATATGTCTGTCCTGGAGAAGAGGATTTTGGATGGAACAGGAGGACAGCTGTCACATAGCCACATAAATGAGAGAAATAATTTAGATTCTGACAATGGAAAGATTAAGAGTGCTGGCTGGCAGATAGGGGCTGGAGAGGCTAAGGTGGTGAGAAATGTCTTAGTAGCAAGTGTAGCCATGAGTATGGTCAGGCTCCGGTGATAGTGAGCTTTGGGGCAAGAGCTGAGAAGATCCATTTCAGAGACTACTGTTTCAGTCTCTGATACAACTTAGGTATTTTCAGGGTATCAGAGTTTTCCTGTGGAGTGTGTTTGTGCCTTCCTAAGGCTCCATTGCTTAAGCTTGAATTTTTAGTTTCATCTTCTTTTAACTGTGAACCACTTCAAGGTGTTCCCTAAGCTAGGACTGAGAGCTCCAAAACTCCAGTTTCCAAGAGTATACATAGGAGCATTTCCAGTTTCCTTGTTTTCAATGACTCGGACTGTCTTGGTGAGCCACAGATAACATGGGTATCTCATGCTATAGGCAAGTGTGAAGTTTAGTATTAGGAACTTGGACTATGAGTGAGAAGGTAGTGAAGAAGAACACACAGTACTATGCTGTTGTGCCCTCAGAATCAAGGGATGTAGGAATACCCCTATAGAGTAAGCAATGTGGTCCATCTAGTTCAATATGTAGCCTTTAACAGTGGCGGCCATCACTGTGTCACAAGGAAGTTCATGAAACGGGCATATGTGCTCCACCACTAAGTTGTTCCCCTAAACTTTTGTACTTGGAGGATAGTGGTATGGCCAGCTGAACCACTTTGAGCTTTTGACTACTGTTCTTTGACAGTACAGGGAGTGACAGCCCTTCAGACTCAAGGGGTGAATATCTAAATTGGAGTTGCTCTATTCCTCTCTCAGAGGAGGAGATGGAACTTCTTGGTAATCCATAGGCCAGGGATCTACCTTGTTCATGGTGCTTCCTGGTTACGGAGAATGAGTGGTTACATGGAGATGTCAGAGAGCAAACGCTACCAGAAATAAACAAAATTAAACCAATCCAAACCAGAACAAACAGGAAGGAACCAACCAACCTTAGTAGCTTCTTATAGCATTACTATTTAAGCACCGGTATGGCTCTAAGGGCAGCCAGAGGACTAATTTATGGTTAGAAGAGAAATATCACTGAATAAACTAGAGTAAATGTTATTTATGCAGTTTGAATTAAAGGATAACTGTATTTTAAACATTGTCTTTTTCACCAGCCCTGGACAGAACTCCTGTCACACCTCATTGAAGCTCAAAAGCTCAGAATTTAATTTATCATTAAATTACCTGAACTTAGAAAGAATCACAAAACTCAGCAATATCTGCAGCAGGCAGTCTTCAGTCTCCAGATTATGCATCTTGGCCTTTCATGCCGAGAAAAGGACACACTCCTACATTCTCAGCAGTGTCTTGGTAGATGTATAGTGGCTCTTCTCCTCTCTGCTTCGTTTTGTCATAGCCATGCTGGGAACCATAGACAGGTTTTAGCAAATGCCTTATTATTATCATTCACATGCTACTGTGGCTCCACTGCAGATTTTCAGCTGGATGTTTATTTCTGGAAGGGACTATATGTAATGGGTAGTCCCTGTCATGTCAGCAGAGTGCTGTGAATATATTTGCAGATTCAGAGAAAATACAGCAGGAAGGAATGCTGAAAATGCATCTAATCCAGCCCAAAGATATCTGTGTGATTCCTTCCAAATACTTACCTAAATTCATCTTTAAGACAAATTATGGTACTACCAGAACCTCTCTAATCAAATTATTTCAAGACTTTACTACACATACAGCCAAAAAGTTCTCTAAGCTTTCTAAATCTCCCTTGATGCAGTTTAAGACTATAATTTCTCCTGCTCTCCAAAGACCCCGCCTCTTTAAAGGAGCCTGCTAAGTATTTTAAGATTGTCATCCTGCCTCCTCCAGGTTTTTTTTGGTCTAGACTAAACAAACCCAGTTACAGCCTTTTCCCGAGAGGCCAGGTTTTCCAGACCTCTGACAATTCTTTTTTAACTTCCCTGGATCCTTCTGGCTCCTCCACCTTTTTTCTTGAAGTTCTGTACCCAGAGAGGAACAAGGAAGGACCAAGAAGCCCAGCTCAGGCCTTAATTACACTAACACGAGGAAAAGGATGAGTTCTTGTGCCTTACAGGCTGTTCTCTTGTTTCTCATTGGTTGCCTTTTCACAACAGCATGGGGATTTGTCTTCAAATTGTGACCTGTTGTTTCTTGTTACATCCATTTCTGCAGTTCTGCTACCTGCTTGATTCTTCTCTGGACCTGTAACTGTGTAGTTGATTGTTCAGGCTCAGATGTACTGGAGAGGGAGTATGCTAAGGGAGCTTTAGCCCATCTCCTCTATCACTTCCAAGTGCAACATGTGTGTGATATGACCTGGGCTGAGTCAATGTGACTCTGCAAGTCTCTTGCCTTCTGTTTAGTTGTACAGATGCATCCACTTGTGTTATTCCTACCTGATGGCTGAGTGTGGTGCTCTGTCTGACCTGCCTCTTGTCTTCCAGAACTTTTCTCCAATTTGTCGAGGTCATTTTAGATTCTCATCCCATCCTACAATGCCCATTCACTCTCTCCCAGCTGATGTAGTCTTTATATTTATAAGCAGGATCTCTGGTACAGTGAAGCCTGTGATAATGGGTTACCACCCCCTGGAAAAGATTATACCTCATTTGGAATCAGCTACAAAAGTTATTACAAACTAAAATGGTGGGAACTGGAAATTGAAAAGGATGAACCTAACCAATACATTGTCCATTGTGATGCTGGAACAGTTGCCTTTTTTAGTGCAGCCTAAGGAAATCCTGTCACTGAAAGTACTATGGACTGAAACTGAACATGATTGGGAAATGGGAGACCAAGAGTGACATAGATTAGAAAGTTACTTGTATTTAAAAGAGCTTTGTGAACTACTAACTCTAGTGAAAGGTGGGATTCCTTTCCTTTGTGTTCCTTTTCCATAAGGTACTACATACTATAGGTAGTAGATACTGGCAGGAAAAGCTTGGTGAAACGGAACTTTTAAATCAAGGAGGAGTTCCAGATGTGAAATCTGAGCATTTGTGTCAGAAACCTTGGTTGTAGGGCTGTTCTAGGATATTACAGCATTGTGACTACAAAGAGCTCTTCCACACCAAACATTTCTGTTGCAATCTTGCACACCGAGTGCAAAATCCCTCTTTTTTTTTTTTTTTCTATCTTCAAGCCCAGATTAATTCGTGAATTCCAAACAGCAAATACACTTGAGAGAATTCAACTCGAGTGAACAACCCATGAATGGAGAAATAGGTTAAATTTGGCAAATACTCTATTTGCTAGATATTGCTTGCTTAGTTTTACAGGGGACTGGAAAGGACAAGCCAAAACAGCTGCTCCTAATCTTTGCACAAGAGAAGTTTCTGTGAAGAAGGCATTAGGAGTCAGTTATTCTGGGTCAGAAAAGACAAGAGAAAGGGAAGAATTTATTGATGATGAGCTCTGGCAATGGTGATGGGAGGCAAAAGGATATGGGGTTAAGCAGAAGGACTGGATGAAGATAGGCAGGGAGAATGAGAGCAACAGATAGGAGTGGGAGAAACCAGAGAGGTGGGGGGCATGGGGGAGGAGGCGGTGAGGGAGTGAGCCAGGAGAAGACAGCGTGACTGTGTCTGATCTACACTGACGAGTACCAATGTTAACTGTCACCTCTCATCTCCAAACTAAATCACACCTGGAATTGGAGGCAGCGAGGAGCTGATAGAGTCAGCCTTAGAGAGCCGACAAGTCAATCAGAGCGGAGATGCGTGGAGAGACACCAGCTTTATAGGGCTCGGTGCCTTCATTCATCGCGGGATTTACACCTGTCAGCTTCCCTGCGGGGGGAGCGCACTGGGACTCACTTCACCAGCACTTAAAATGGGACAACAGACACATTACTGCAATCACCCTCCACTCTCCTTTCCTCCGGAGGGGGTGTTTTATATTACAGGGAGCTCAGCTGCCTTTGCTAGTTGCATTTGCAGCTGAGCGCACCTCCTGCTGTGAGGGGAAAGGACTGACTGTGTTTCAGGACCTGGAGGGCTGTTCCTTGCACAACTGCAATGCTCTGGACCAAAGCAGGAGGGAGGGATGTGCAGGGAAGGGGGAAAAGGATTGGGTAACCACTCACTAACCAAAAAGCTTCAGGAGCTATGAAGGCTGCACAAACCCATCACGTTATCTGAGTCTGTCATGATATATATTAGAAGAGGTCAGCAGAGGCCAGACCAAGAGATCAGCCTCCCTGTCTTTTACCTAGCTCTTCTCAAATACCTGCAGTGCTCCATAAAGACCCTCCTCTCCTTTCAAAAGAGCCCCCAGATCAGAACTCTTCCCTGCTGGCTAAATCCTGGGTACCAAAGCTTGTGATACAGGCTTTGAGCTGCCTGATCTCTTAATCCAGCTGTGTGTATTCATTTGAAACTGAAAGCAGCTCCTTTTTGTCGTCTGCTTCTCAGCATTAACTTCTCTTTGATGTAATTCTTGCTTCCCATGCTCTCTCCCTTCATGGGGAAGATTAGTGTGAAATTGGCCTGCTTCTCCAGAGACTGCAGTGTTAAGCCTCCAACACTTGGTCCTTATTGGAAATCCTTAACCCACATCGAGAAGAGGGGGAGGGAAGGAAAGTGTAAGAGTCCTGGAGTTGACTCTGCCAGGGCTCTGTTGCCTCCCTTCCCTTCAGTGCTTTGGGAGTGAGGAGCACGGGTGTTGAAGGAGGTAGGGATGTGCTCTGAGCGATGCAGGTATTTTAAAGCAGGGGCAAAGGTGGTGTACTAGACACTAGGCATATATCCTCAGGCTGAGAAGAGAGGTTGGCAGTGCAGATGTAATCAGAGGGGACTGTGAGCATGCAAACAGTATGCCCAGGCTGCTCAAAGTGACACCCACGTTTTGGGAGTTAAGCCTCAAAACTGGTCATTGCTAATCGCCTTTGAAGAAGTAGCCTTGGACATGGATTGCCTATGCCCCTGTGATGGGGATGGAGTGCAGGAGACAGAAGCTCCCTTTTCTCCTGAGAGGGATGTAGCTGCAGGGTTGTCTTGTATTTAATCTGGAGTTTTTTCCTTGTAAGAGGAATAGGCTCAGTGAGGATGACCTTCAGTGAGCTCAGTGTCTGAGCCTTAGACAAGTTGCTTGTGAGGTTCTCCCTTCCCCACAGTGCCAGGACAGCATCCCTTGCTCTTCCTTTCACCATGCATCTCATGCCTGTCTTGCCCCATGTGGCTGTTCTCTGCTTGTCTTCCATGATCCCACCATTACAAGTTCTTCAACTTTACTCCACCAACTACTTCTACCAGCCCTTGGCCCAGAGCAGGTGCTACTTTCTCCTCCACCAGCTTCTGCTGCCCTGGTGGCTTTTACCTACTTCCCAAACCTTCAGGTCCTGACATGTGCTGCACTCCAGCCTCCAGCCATACCATCCCCTCCTACATGATCCTTCTTGGTTGCCCTCCCCACAAACACACAGTGCCATTATCTCAGGGAAGGGCCTTGAGCACCCCCCTTGGTTTAGCCTTGTGCTTCCTCTCGCTTGGTCGCCCCCCTCCCTTACCCAGGTCTGCAAATCACTCCTTCCCGTGTCAGCCAGCAAATTGGTTTATCCTCCCCCCATCCCAGCTTTCATTACCTTGCCGAAATGAAGCGATATCTCCTCGGCGGAGGCTTCCCGTCGCTGCAGCCAGTACCCAAATCATGAGAGCTGGCATAATAAATGAAGACAAAGTGCCGGCGGCCCGGGCCATCTCTCCCACTGCGCCACTAGCCGCTGCCAGCTTCATTATTCGCTTAAGTTGCCGGAGAAAATTACTTAACCCTGACCCGTGTATTAGGGCCCTGTATTAATGCTGCGACAGGCGTCTCTTACAGCAAAGAACAATTTATTAGAGCCGAAACAGGCTGCTTTTCTCTGTCATTTTTCCAATCTGAGCTTTGAACACACATCATTAAACTTGTCTGACTCTCTCCCCTTCTCCATCATTCCTTTTTTATTTTTTTAAACAGAAAGCGCTGTAGAGAATGGAGATTGTTCTGAACTCGCTCGGTGCCTCGGACTTTGCCCCCTCTTTTCTCCCTCTATGCTCTTTTCTCCAAACACAGTCCGTGCCTGCATCTCTCTCTGTCTAATTCACCCCTACTCTCTTCTCTTTGTAGTCACATTTCTGTTTTTCAAACTCTTCCTCCTGAAATTCTCTCATGTTCTCTGCTTGCAGCTCTGTTTGCCTGTCCCTCGTTGTACAGGTGTCATGCTCTCTTTCACCCTGTGAGTTTGGCTAATCTCCTCTCTATTTTCTCTGTGCCAAACTGGAGGAAAGATGCTGGGAAGTGCATGCTCCCTATGCCAGCATAGCGTCTGTCCCACCTTGCCCTGGGACTCCAGAGATCACCAGAGCATCTCGGAGTTGCCCTCTGAACTGATTTTCAGGACTTTCACCCTCATCTCATTCTCTCCAAGGGCTCCACCTAACCACTGTTGGCTCCCAGAGCAGTGCCCAAGCAGTGTTGAGCACCATGAAGGGTTTCACCAGGGTTAGCTCTGTGTGTGTGAAGGAGCTTTCTTCTTGCTGAAATACTTCCACATGCTTTGGTGGAGCTCAGTTATGCTCTCTTTTTTTTTATAGCTGACTCATTAGAAGATCTGGAGTAATGCATGATAATACAGAAACACGTGGTCAAAATAATTATGCTGTCCCTTTTGAATTCCATGCTGACGGACCCAACACGTAGAGGCAAAGAGAAGTTAGCTACAGGGTGATGACTAAGACATTAATAATAAATAGGAGCATTGGTCATTTTAGTTCAGTAGCGCTGAAGCTGCATGTTCTGCCATGTTTGGTGCCCCACCTTCCCTCCATTAATTTGCTTTTCACTTTGGTTCTCTCTCTTTGTATACCACCTATCAACTTCCATGTTGTTTTCTCACTGGCTCATTTAATGAAATAATTGTGTAGCTCTTATATCACTGTAATATTTAAATTCAATCTCTTCTTTTTCCCCTTTTCAGTGCTTTCCCCTGTTTGAGAAGCTGTAATCCTCTCTTCTCTGTCCCATCCATCTTCTTGTGTTATCTAAGTCACTGTCCTTGGTTCACTGTCACTACTTGGCTCTTTTTTTCCCCCCAACACTTCCTTTTACATATTCCTGTTGTCCCCTTTCCCGGTCTCATTCCACACTAGTCATTATAATTGACACTTCAGAGCCATCAATCGGGATGGGTTTAGTGGGAGGCTGAGCATGCAGTCTCTCACCTTTTCTGCTTCCTGATGGGATACAGAGAGAGAGGATGAGAAGCAGCCACACAAGCTCTTCCTCAGACCTCACCGCTGCAGCAGAATACTATATGAGGAAGAAAATAGCTAGTAGTGGAGGCTTTTGCAAATGCCTGGCCATCTGTGGTTTGAGATGCAAGCCCTAGACTCCCCCACTTTGAGGAAACCTGGACTATGTGAGTGCAGAACAATCGCTCAGATTGGGTATCCAAAACTGGAAGCTACCAGCTTACAGTAGCCTCTATGGAGGCTGCTAAAGGTTTGGCTCCATCATGAATAACAGGTTCCAGAGGAGACAGATGCCATAACATCCTCCCTTCCTTCTTCTTTTTCTCCTGCCTTTATATGCTGAGCATGATGTCATATGGTACGGGTTATCCCTTTGGTAAGTTGGGGTCAGTTGTCCCAGCTGTGTCCCTTCCCAGCTTTTCAGGTGCCCTTGACCTTCTTGTTGCTGGGCCAGTGTGAGAAGATGAAAAATCCTTGACTTCTTAGCAACAGCTAAAACATTAGTGTGTTATCAACATTATTCTAATCCTAAATCCAAAATACAGCACCCCATACCAGTTGCTAGCATGAAAATTAACTCTATCCCAGATGAAAGCAGGACATCATTAACATGGGGTCTTCCTCTTTATTCATTAGTTGACTGGCGATACTAGAAAATCAAGGCTAAGCCTTCATCATTTTAGGAATAAAACAAAATGAGTAACCCAGAATTTCAATACACAAACTATTTAGGACAAGCGTTCCTCTCCCTTTCCATTTTACTGGTGATTTGCACAAGAAATCAGCAAGAAATGGACACTTTGTTAAAGAGGAAAGGCTAAATATACAGTCTCTCACAAATCATTCTGGCGTCAAAGATTTCTAAGTCTGGCTCTGGGCCTCCTCTTAATTGTCTGTTGACAATTTGGTTTCTGCCAGTAATTGTCCCATGGGGATAAGTGAATGAAGAGAAATTGCTAAGGATTGAATGGATCTTGCTGACCACTCTGCCCTCCAGCTAGCTTTCCAAGAGATCGTATATTCCTGGCCACGTCCTCTACTTGTCCACAATGAAAACTTGGTGCTAAAATGGAAGGCCTTGCCTTGTGTGGAGGGTTTTACAATCTGTGGCTTCTCAGCTGACACTTTGATTTCTCTGTTACAGCTTTTCTCTCCAGTGTGGACCTTGTCAAAGACCACTTTGTCATCTCGGAATAGGATAGAGAAGCTGTGGATGCCCTGTCCCTGAAAGTGTTCAAGGCCAGGTTGGATGGGGCTTTGAGCAACCTCCTCTAGTGGGAGGTGTCCCTGCCCATGGCAGGGGGATTGGAACTCAATGATCTTTAAGGTCCCTTTGAACTCTAACCATTCCATGATTCTATGATATTTGACAATCCTAAGTACATTGGTAGTAGACTAAAAAAAATAAATAATCCTAATAACTAAAGCATTAACAAATATTAACTATGGGCGTAATGGGTTAGATGGATTACTCTAATTTAGTAGACCCTTTATTATCTTCCTGTTCACTGCAAATTTGTCTGGGATGCCAAAGGTTTATATTGAAAAAATAAGGAAAATTGAAGTGATGGGGCTTTTTTTATTGCATCATTCACAGGCAAGGTAGAAGTTCAACTTTTTACCCTAGTCCCATCCCCTGGTGTTTATGTGGGCTGGATGAATTTTCAAGGCTGCTTACCTTCCCGAAGGGGGAGAAAGTTATTTCCAGCAATGTCAGGAATCAAGGGGATTCTGCAGCTATTTGTCAGGGGAATGATTGTGAGCTGAAGGACAGAAAATTCATGAGGGCATACACATGGTGCATGAGAGGGTTTTGGGGGCTGGTGGGCTGTATCACAGCAGTGACACCTCTAAAACAGGGGAAATACCTCAGAAAGAGCCACGTATGGGAAGAGTGGTGCAAAAGGTGGACCAGAGTACAATTTGGGGTAGGTTTCTTCCACTTGTTCATCATTTCTGTGAATGAGAAAGACAGTCAGGGGCCCTAGCTTTTAGCCACCTGTTGAGGAAACAGCAAATGAGAGACACTCTGAATGGCTGTGTATGACCTCCTCACGTAGCTGGGAGGGAGGCCAACACTTTTGTGCATCCTCTTTGGCCATTGGGGAAAGGCGTTTAAGATGAGCTGTCAGCTGGTCCTTTAGGAGCTGAACAATGCCAGTTGGGCTTTTGGTTATGAGCGTGCAATCTCTGCCACCATGTAAGGCATCTCTCCAGCCACTAAAACTGCTGATCTTTGGAACAACTTCGTTGCTTGTTCCTCTGATGGGTAGGGGGTCAGCGGGGCTGACAGGGAGAGAAGGAGTGGAGGAGATGGCAATGAGGATGAGAGGGGATGGTTGGTTTTTACGGCTGCCTTTCTGCTGGGAGTCCCTCCCGAATTCCCTGCCACTCTCCTGTGTAGCCCGATAGCTCCTCCAAGTTCTCTAATCACCTTCTTGCTGTAATGAGCCTCTCATCTCACTGATGGAAATCAGGGTATTTGGTTATGAAAGGGACACTGTTAATAACACGATCTCTCTCTTCCCCATTCCATCCCCCACTCCCCCCCGCCAGTCCCCCTCCCAGCTCTCCACACAATTCTCTCAATTAACGATAGGCAGAAATTAATTTTTCCCCTGGACTGAAACAATTGCTTGGCGGAGGATTGCCAGCTCAGCTCCAGATAGGGACCTTTCCCAGCAGGGCCCAGAGAAAGGAGGAGAGACCGAGGCGATAAGCAGGGCCCTATCAGCAGCCACAGGACACAGTAATACAAATGTTATCCTTAGAAATGTATTTAAAGAGGATATGTTTATAATTCGAAGGGGATTGTCAGGCTGCTTCCCTCCCCCTCCCCGCAGATCTACGCTGACGCCTTCTTCCTTACCATGAAGTGCTCTCAACCCTCCGAAAGGCTTGGCAATGTCAGCATCGGAGGCTCTCCTGGCCACAGGCCAGGGTGTAGGAGGAGGGGGTGCCTGGGTGTAGTGCTGGGAGCGGCCGTGGAAAGCCACAGCACCCGGCATGACAAAGCCAGGTAAGTCAGCAAGCAGGATCTGCTCAAGGGACTGGGGCTTGCAGCATGTCTACTTGGGTCTTGAGCAACCAGAGCCAAGGACCAGGCAAGTACGCTGTGCAGAAAGCAAGCACTGGTAGGAGGAATGAGCAAGTATACGGATATAAAGGAGGAGAGCCCTGGCTGCAGGCTGGTCTGAAGGGCAAAATGAGGTTAATTTCAGCCTGGGTCAGGGATCCGTCTGTTGTTGCATGCAAGAGTGTTCCTGTAACACCCGTGACTCAGAAAATCTGACTCTTGCTTTCTTTCTAAAGTTACACATTTATAGATCCCGTATGCATAATAGCTCCATGTTTAAAAATAAGCCATCTGGCCCAGCCCAACCTATGAATGCCAGCCAACCTGCAGGGTTACTCCAACGAGTCTGCCCCTGGCTGAAACACCCAGCCTGGTTCACACATCCAGCGAGTAGAGTACCTTCACTTTCCCTTCGAATAAGGAATGATAATGCACCCAATGAGACCTTCTAGCAACCCTTGTTCACCTACTTTATGCAGTATACGTGTGACAAGTATACTTGTGACACGCCCTGCGCAAGGCCAGACGCTCTCCTGCCCACCAGGCAGATAATCTCACTGCAACAGGCAGATAATTGCAAGATACAGGGACAGCAGGAGAGGAGCAAGGACTCCACAGAGGACTTTCGGGAACCATAACCTCCAACCATTATAACTGCAAAAGGCATCATTCCAGCCTCCTTGAGGCTTCACCAGTCCTTGTGGGTGATCCCAACGCTTGGCTGTGCTGGCTTTCTTTGAGGCCTGTAGCTTTTGAAGCACCGCTTGTTATTGCTGAGGGCAAACTAGCACTTGGTTCCTGCCACCTGACATTAACATCCATGATGTTCCAGTCCTCACCAACATCACTGGTGCCACTGCCAGCTCTCTGCTGCCACAGCAAATGTATTTCTTTTCTGAACATGAAAGCATCCTCAGGGGATTTAGCTGGGTCCCTGAGGCTGGCTGGGAGATTGCCAAGTGCTCCTCAGGGTGGCTCAGAGGCTGTTGGTGTTAGACCAGCAATGAAAAGTGGACAGGCACCACAGTAAGAACCCAGTCCATTCCAGACCTACAAAAGTCCTTGATCTATTGCCAAATAAAGCAAAATTACCCAATCAAACATGCTAGATGAGAGATGAGTAGCTTCATGACCAGGCTTTCAGTTGCAAGACTAAGGGGATTCCTGTAATTTGTTTAGCGGTTCTTCAGTTCCTGCCTTTCTTGTGCTCAGTTTCTCTTTTTATTTAGTTCTTGCTTCCAATTTACAGCATTATTAACTTTCTGCTTGCTATATTTAAATGTCTTTTCCATGAAAGAATCCAAGTAAACCTGATTTCTCTTCATTTTTTTAAACGTCTTTCCTGAGGAACTTTGCATCTGTGATGCCTCGTCTCTTTCCTGTCACAGTAATAATTACATTTGTTTTATGTTGCCTC
Organism: Nycticryphes semicollaris; assembly: GCA_013400055.1. Taxonomy (NCBI): domain Eukaryota; kingdom Metazoa; phylum Chordata; class Aves; order Charadriiformes; family Rostratulidae; genus Nycticryphes; species Nycticryphes semicollaris. The sequence goes on from VXBJ01006922.1 coordinate 503,415, forward strand.
TCACCTGTATTTACAGTGTACTCTCCACAGCAATCAGGAGTTTGACTCGGCCATATCAGCAGGAGTGGCACCTTGTCACAAGTCCTGACCATGTACCCTGCATATGGTTGTTGCTCAGCTGACTGCTAGCAGCCACAAAGTCCCCATGAATCCTGACAGAGGTAGGATCTGCATTTCTATTCACTGCTCAGCACACAAAATTGGAAGTGGCCTTTACTTCCTTCCAGTTTCGCAAACCTCCTGACTCCCCTCACTTCACCTCAGCCTTTCTCTGTCTGTTGCCAGATGTGTGAAGGCTGGCAACAGTCCCGGAAGGTGCAGAGCATCTCTATGACTAGTGGGGCAGCAAGGGTGAAGGAGAGGATTTGATAGACCCTGCTGGCCTGCCAGTGCAGGGGAACAGTGTTACACCAGAAAAGATCTCATTCCATGAGTCTAAAAAAAAAGATGGATGTTTTAAAATCTGAAATTAATTTATTGCTGTTAGGTGTAAAAACCCCTTCCATTTGCTGTGCGCAAGTGAAGTCTTTTGGCCTCATGCAGAGATGTTGGGGGCAAACAATAAGTCGTATAAGCCAGCCCACATTTAATGGGATGAGCTTGACCTACTGGGAGATTAAAATGCAACATTTACAGACATGCCATCCTCACTTTCTTTCTTTAAAGTTCATAACTAGAAAGTTCTTTTAGATTTTTCCCCACAGTGTCCTAGGTTCACTGGAAATTAAGCACAGGTGTGTCACAGGACACTGAAATACAGGTCATCCCTGATTATTGGGACTATCGAGTATCCTTCAAAGTCCACATTAAATGAACATTAAATGATGCTGGCAGCAGATTACTCAGATGAACACAAATGTAGGCCTGAGTCCCACTTCACACTCAAAGACATTTTAGAACCAGAGCATATTAGGGAAGCACTAGCTGATGCTTGTAGAACAGCAACCAGAAATAAACTGACCTTCTCTGCCTCACAGCTATTGGCAAGGGTCCTGATGTTGGGCCAAGAGAGAACACTGACTGCAGAGAAAAAGATATTTTCTACCATGGTCTCTAAAAGAACGCAGACAGGATACCTGCCCTGCAAATGACATCAAAGAAATAGCAAATGAAAACACCAAATTTCCATTTCATTTCCTGTTTCTCCTCTCTCCTGGCCTGGCTCCCGCAGCAGCTTGGTTTCTCACCCAGTTCCCAGCACTGCTGGACTGTTGCCTCAGATCAGCATGCAACAATACTGATGGTGTTGTGTCACCTCTGTCACAGGTGACCGTGTGGCAACTTGTGCTTCCATGGCCACAAGAGTCACTAATTTGAACCGTGGCTGGCTTCTTTGGAATGACACCAGTGTGTGAAGCTGGGGTAGGGCCACTGTGTGAGGGTCTCTGCAGCTGATTGATGAGCTTGAGCCCCTGCATTGAAGTTTCTGGGTTCTCCTCATGCCATTTGTTCCCTTCCCTCAGCTTCTCTCACTGTTACCAACCTGACAATTCTCAGTGAGCTTGTGGAGCCACCTCTCCTGGTCACAGTAGCATTTGTCCCTTTTTTCCTCCTATTTGGTAGTAGTAAAATATTCTTAATTGGTAGTAGCACACCAAGCCACCTAGAAAGTGCTGAGGCTACCACTGGAAGGCAAGATCAGTTGCATGGCATTTACTAACAAGGGTTCCCATGAAGCTAGTGGTACAAAATGCTAGGAAGAGAAGCTAAGCTCTGTAAGCGTGTTGGGTATTGCAGTACTGTCCTCCCAAGCATGTTCTTGAGGCTGGTACTCATTGAATGTAGTCCCTCACACATGGCCCTAGTGGGTGTGGGAGCTTCCTCCCCGCCCTGCCATCCTCATCCAGCCAATGCTGAGCCAGCCTGGTGGCAGTCACCTCACACGGGTGCCCACACTGGTGGATTGGCACCTCCAGATGGGAGCAATCCAAGGCAGACTCTGCCAGCTGCCAGTGGGAGTCACCAGGGAGGGTCTTGTCATGTGCAGAGCCTCCAAGATACCATTTCTTTCCACATTCATGTGCTGTTTAAGCTTAGGCAGTGTTGGCAGCTCAGAAAATGGACTTTGAACGTGTCTGAGGGAGCATTCTTACAAGACAAGCAGATACAGAATCATAGAATGATACGGGGTTGGAACGGACCTCTGGAGATCATCTAGTCCAACTGCCCTGCCAAAGCAGGTTTGTCTAGAGCAGGTTGTACAGGAATGTGTCCAGGAGGGGGTTGAATGTCTCCACAGATGGAGACTCCACCACTTCTCTGGGCAGCCTGATCCAGTGCTCTGCCACCCTCAAAGTAGAGAAATTCCTTCTCATGTTTAGATGGAACTTTTAATGTTTAAGTTTGTGCCCATTTCCTCTTGTCCTGTCGCTGGGCATAGCTGAAAAAAGACTAGCCCCATCCTCTTGACACCCACCCTTTAAGTATTTATAGGTGTTGATCAGGTGCCCCCTCAGTCTTCTCTTCTCTAGACTAAAAGGACCCAAGTCCCTCAGCTTTTCCTCATAAGAGAGATGTTCTAGGCCCCTAATCATCTTTGTAGTCCTCTGCTGTACCCTCTCCAACGGTTCCCTGTCCTTCTTGAACTGGGGAGCCAATAACTGGACACAGTACTCCAGGTGGGGCTCCACCAGGGCAGAGTAGAGGGGCAGGATAACCTCCCTCGACCTGCTGATCCCACTCTTCCTGATGCACCCCAGGATGCCATTGGCCTTCTTGGTCACAAGGGCACACTGCTGGATCATGCTCATCCTGTTGTCCCTCAGGACTCCCAGTTCTTTTTCCCTAGAGCTGCTCTTCAGCAGGTCAGTTCCCAACCTATACTGGTGCATGGGTACAGGTACATAACAGCCCGTTAGTCACACCAAGACGCTGTTTGGTTTGGGATTTTTTTTGCATAGACATGCAGGGAAAGTCTCTCCCTCTGGCCCAAGTATACCTGTTTCTGGTAAGGGCCATATCTCTGAGCCAGGGTACATCCCACCAAGCCCACACAAGCTTGACCAAACTGATAGCCTGAGGCTTTCCAAATGGGCAACTCGCAGCTTGACAGCCAAAGTCTTCAGACACTCCTTCCGGGTGGTGGGGCAGGAGGAAAACATGGCGGTATAGCCTTGTCCACCATGCACTACTTCACTCCCTCCCTTTCAGCCCTGTCCTTTCTCAATACCCAGGAAAGATTAACTCCTCTCTGTGTGCCAGAGAAAGTTATTATCATTAATGAAGAATTAAAAGGGAGCGATTAATAAAGGGCCCTTATCTGGCAGCGAGGAGGAGGCTGGACAATGGGAGGAAGATGGAGAAAATGAAAAACAATAAATATGAAGCGTAAAAGGAGGCGAGCACTGCTCCCACTTGTTAGATCGCAGCTGCATCTCCTGAGGGGGGAAGGCTCCAAATTGCTAATTACTGCCTCTGAAAAGACCTCGCTCTGATATGTTTTCTGCTGAAAGGTTCCCATTAATGAAGCAGCAATGATGCCGTTTCCCTTTGACTTGCCTTCAATTCCCTCCCTGAGCTTCCTCCCAAGCCGGGAACAATGAGGCCCTGGGAGCTGGCGGCTCCCACAGGCCTCTTGGAGACTAGGCCGGGGGCAGCCGAGTGAGGGGAGCCGAGCCGGCTGTGAAATATGGAGGGGGGAGATAAGGCAAAGACAGAGGAAAGAGGCTCACTCCCAGGAGCCCAGGGAAAATTTGCAGTTATTATGAAGGAGATGAGACAGATTAAAAGCCCTTGTGTTCTGCGCTGCCCTTTTATTTAGTGGCTTCATCTCCGAGATGAAAGAAGTTGGAAATGACTTTCTCCGCGTTTTGCTGCAAGAAGCTTCACGGCACATTTTTTGACTTTATTCCTCCCTTTGTCTCTTGTCCCCTTTCTGTCTCTCTCTTTTTTCCTTTTAACCCCTGGAAGGTTTTGCTGAGAAGCACCATGGGACCAGGCAGAGAATTTGCTGGGGTAGAGCGATGACCCCTCTCCTCTCCCGGTCCTACCGGGCTGTCCCTCTGCCCACTGGAGAGGGTGCTGGGCAAAGGCATGGCAACCACATGCATCCTCTCCTGCTTGCCTCGGAAACATCCCTCACCACCAACATCTCCTCTCCTATCTTCAGGCCTAGCAGCAGTTCAGCGCTGGTGACCCCAAGCCTCTGGTCAAGAAAAAGAAACCTGGATGTACAAAGCCCAGGGAGGGATAACAATCTGGTTGGGGTAAGAGTGCTGAGTATTTCATATCGCTACAGCACTTCAAGAGCAAAACTAGTGCTAAGAAGATGGGCAGTTCCCGTTGTCCATGCAGGGAGCCTGCAAAGTGCACAGAGAGTAAATAATTTGCCAGGGACACAAGAGGAAGTTGAATGCAGACAAGGACTCAAAATTTACAGTCACTAGTCCACTTCAGAGTGAACCTTGTAAGACAAGAAGAAATACCATAAACCCCTCAAAACCAGATTAACCCAACTGCCCCGTTGTATTTCTCTAACTGCCATTCCAAATTTTCTGATTTTTCTCTGTACACATCAATGCTCCATTGCTGCACTCTTTTAGTTCTTGGGGACTTTTGCAAATCCATAAGCAGCTTCTGCCCTATCTTTTGCTTTCTCTGAGAAAATCAGCCCCACACACCAGTCTGCTGCCTTTACTGAGGCCAAACACTGCCAACATCTGTTGAAGTTTAGTTTGAAGTGCTGAAAATGGCTAAAAAATTGGACAGGTGAAGTAAAATTTATATCAGTTGCAAAACAGCTTGTTGACCAACAGAAAGAGCAGAGAGCTATTTGGGAAAAGGAAGGGAAAACAGGAGAAATTAGATCAGGGATCTGCTGCTGTCTCCCCAGGACATCCAAACACAGGATTTCTTGTACACAATCGTTTGTCTGGTTTGTTATCCTGCCTGGAATGGCAGCCAGTACCCCGTGCTTGAAATGAAGGGGTAAAAAGCTCTGAAGTGGATGTTTACAGAATAACCTTCCCATCAGGGGATTTTCTCTCTAACCCAGACATTTTGTAGCTGTTTTTATATCCTGAAGCATGAAAAAGGATTGCAGCGGTGAAACAGGATTAGATTTTAGGAGGGATTTGCTCTCAGATCTGAGAGTAAAAAGAAACCCCCTGTACTTGAACTAAGAAACTGGCGGGGAAAACAAAATACCGCAGACCAGTAGGGTGAGTTACTGCCATGGAAAGGGTTAAAAAGGCAAAAGGACAGAATTTCACAGCCAAACTGGTGCTGAGAAAGTTAACTTAAATGAAGTCAGCTATTGGGAATGGGATAAAAATGATCTACCTCATGACTGTTTTTCTTCTTTTAACATTTCTTTTCCAAGGAAATTTCTCAGAGAACGAAAAGGTAATGAAAACATTAACGTGACAGCTCAGAGTGACATAAAGGACTAGTTAGAGAAACAGCATGTAGAGAGAGCTCAGTGAAGCGAAACGACGACTGTCCTATAGGGGTGTGGAAATCAACGGCAAACTCCAGGATTCTCTTATTTTTGAAGTATCTTGGCAAACTAGGGAGGGTGCCAGAGGACTGAGGAAAAGCAAGTGCTATACCAGTCTTTGGGGTGGGGGGGAGCAGGGAGGAAGCAGTGATCTTGGCAATTATCACCCTTTCAGAGTAACTTCTGTTCCTGGTGACACCATGGAATAAACAGAGGTGGGGAAAAAAAAAAAAAAGGTAAAAATACAAAGGATAAGAGAGCAATAAGGAGCAGCATAGATTTATAGAGAACAAATCACGTCAGACAAAACCTGATTACTTTCTGATTGAATTCACGAAATTAGCAAAGAGAACGCCACAAACATAATATATCTAGACTTCGGCAAAGCCTTTGATAAGCTGCCTCGTAAAATGTTAAGGTGAAAAAATGAAGCAGCGTTGGCTGGAAGATGAACGCAGCCAACCTGGGTTTAAAAGCCAACCCTCCAGCGTCAAAGACGGGAAATAAAAGCGGCAGCGGCGGGGTCACACCTGGCTTTGGGCTGATGGTGCTGTGTAAAATGCCGATGGAGGGGGGAGTGGAGGGGTGGGTTATTTGGGAGAGGCTTATTTAGGAGATGAACTAATCGCCGGCCTCATGCGCGCAATGAGCCTGCCAGAAGCGTAATGGAGGAGTTTATGTATGGAGTAATTAAAATTAAAAAATATATATATA
>VXBJ01006923.1:3425-70210 GCA_013400055.1 Nycticryphes semicollaris
AAAAAAAAGGAAAAAAAAATCTCGCCGACTTGGCAAAAGCTTTCCTATTGTTTCCCAGACAAACAGCAAAGTGACTGGGAGTTGCCATCTCTGCTAGTTTCCCTCGGTGTCCCGGGCAGCCCGTCACCCGCAGCAGCTCTAACCGAGGGCTTGGGGACCGAGAGGGAGCCGCGGCAGCGCCGCTTCTCTACTCCCTGGGGGCTGCCTTTCCGGCTCCCCGCGGGCGGGCAGGGTCTGGCCAGAGCCTGCAGCCTGGTGGGGGACTGCAGAGTGTGAATGTAACCCCCCACCGCTATCCCCGTCCCTGTACCGACTCTAGGCGGCTCGTTGTCCCCCCGACGGGGCGCACCGGGGGAAGGGGGGCGGCTTGTTGTGCCCACGGCATTTCTCAGGGCTGATGCAGAGCCAGCCTGGGGTCCCAACTCAGCTGCCTTAACTCCGTATCCCTGGATGGGGCAAAAGACGAGATCACAGCAAGGAGACAGGCATCAAAGGTTCCTCTGTCATCGGCTGATCAGAATCTGAACTGTGGAGATACGACTCTTAACTCCAGGTTTAGAAATGCTTGGGAAAGATCTCCCAGCAAATGACTTCGGTTTTAGCGTCGAGTTAACAAAGAACATTTAAGAAAGGCCCTCAGCTCAGCAGCGGTTTAGCCAACCTCAAAGCTTGGGGGAAAAAGAAAAAAAACGAAGCTTGAAGAAAAATGAGACCGCACAAAGCACTGGGATTTAAGAGTCCACAAGCACACCATCTCTCCCAGACTGCAGGCACTCTCCCGCTGCTTTAAAATGAGACCCCTTGTTCTGGTACTCCTCTCCGGGCACGAAGGGGCAGAAGGTGTGCCAGTCTGGCTGCCATTGGGCACCGGGGTCATCTTTGCTCTTATTTGCTCCTTGATGTATGGGAAAACTTCATGCGGCTGTGAGAGTAATATATAGGTATTAGGTTTCAAGAAAGCAGGAAGTAATAAATATTTTAATAAAATACCTCTCCACAGTACTACAGTATTGAGCTAGGATTCGAGTACAATGCATACAGACAGAAAAAGTCTTGCATACCCCAGACCTTGCTGGTTATTTCCAGTTGGTCTCAAAATGAGGGAGACATGTATAGCCTTATGCAGTCTGGTCTCAAAATAAGGGTGAGATGTATAGCCTTATGCAGTCCTTGCCTTGCTTAGATTATCATGGCTGCAATGGCACTACTTCTGCATGTGAACTCTGAAAATTTTAATAGAAAATGTTTGCTTCACTTGTTTTAAAGACCAAGGAATGAATTCTGAGCGGTTAATTTTCCTGGTGGTGGCATGAATTGCTGATGTTTTTAAAAAAGCAAGGAAGCAAGTAAGCAAACAGTCCTTTCTCTCCCTCTTGCCTTGGTCTCCTGCTTGACTCATCTCTTTCAAGCCAACAAAGCTTTGCATGGGCACCCAAGGGAAAAGTTTGCAACAGTGAGGCTTCCTAGCTTTTGTGGTCAGCAGAGATGGATTGGGTTTTCCATGCAATGATTCTTAGCATTTGAGTTGGGATTGGAGGTGTTTATTGATTTGATCCCAAGAACCTGTGAGATGTATTCCCTGGAAGTGCCAGTCTGTGTGTCTGTTTGCTGAGGCAGTCTGGAAAATCGCCTTTGAACTGAGCTGGGAAATGTAACCTTTGCAAGTTTCCCCCCACTTTTAGCTCCTAGACTGGTGGAGTGTGTCCTTGAGGGTTAGACTGAAGAATCGGGGCTGACTGGAAGGGTCCTTGGGTAGCAGAGCACAGGAGCCCAGCACTGGGCTAGTCTTGGTGTGCAATTATTCCTGCATATGGACTATGCTGGATGTAAATACTTGTAAAGGGTTGTAGAACAAACCTCATTTTAGGAGAACATTTGTGCCAGTCTTTTTCACTGAAGAGATTGTCTTTTGGGTTTGTTTATTTTTTGTCTTTTCCCAGTGAAACCTTCAGACCTGTTAGCCCTGTGGGGAAGGTCTGCTCTTGTGGAGATCTGGGTTTGCAGTCTGGGAACTGAGAACCAAGAAATGTTTCAGGAGGTCCTGTCTGAACATTTACATTCAGCTAGTGACATATACCACAAGGAGGGAATGTTCCCCTCTTTTCTTGGGCTGGCCTTAGCTCTTCCTGGAAAAGGTCAGTCTTCCCAGAAGGACAGACTGCCACTCTGACAAAATCACCACTGAAATTATCCAGCCCTCTCACAACAAGGCTAATCACATCATTACGTGCCAAGAGTTAGAATCCAACTTCGGTCCTATCACTTATGTAAATACAGAGAAATAGGCACCAGTTGGTTTTGTTTGTTTGTTTGTTTTAAAATCGGTGAACTCGCATGAAATTAAAATGTAAGAAATCTGAATTTTAAAGTGATCCAGGAGACCCGGTGTAGATTCCATCTGCGATGTTGGAGGGTAGCGTTGCCTTCTGCTCGATGAGAAGTTTCCTTCATCAATGTGGATCAACATTGCCATCCTGTGGCCAAGAGGATGAACTGTAGTGACTGGGTAGCTGGCCGGAGATAAAGAAAGATAAGTCTGTTAGCCTCCAATCTTCTGGTGGATGGGCTAGTCTTCTGCCTTGAAAGAGGTCTTTGTTTGATTTACAGCAGCATGAAAAATATATACCACTGGCTCTTCTTGGTCTACCATGCTGCTTTACCTCTAGGTCATGTAGATCAATCACCTACAAAGAGCATAATTTTTTAAATACATATTTCCATAGGCTTTCTGGATATTGATTTTGTTTTGTCTTCTACAGTGCAGTCAATGAAACCCTTCTTGGTATGAAGCCAGCACTTGGAAATGAGTGTTTAGAAGACTGACTCCTTGCTGATAACAGTTCTTTGGATGTTTTTTTTCTTGATTTTTTTTTTTTTTTTGTAGAATCATAGACTAGTGTGTTGGAAGGCACCTTTAAAGTTCATCTGGTCCAAACCCCCACAATGAGCGGGGACATATTCAACTAGATTAGGTTGTTCATAGCCCTGTTATCACTAAAGCACACTAAAGAGAGAGACCAAGATTTCAGTCAGATCCCTTCAAAACCCAGTCCCCTGCAGAGAGTTTGGGAAACCCTTCATGGCATCATGTAGCTTTCACGATACACACCCATGTTTCTATTTTAGCCGGCAACATTCAAGGTATGCAAGGAATTAAGGTTGGCTCAAAATCATGTTGTGTGTGTGCTGTCAATACTGGGCTTCAGCTCGTGTAAATCTACTGCCTTCAGTGAAGTTACACCAAATTAGGGTTTGATGGAGCAGCATTAGGAACTGAGCCTGGTGTATTTATACAGGGCCGAGCTTTGGGTGATTTAGGACAAAGAGGGCTGCTCTGCCTTAAGGAAGGTAGAAAAAGCAAATAAGTGCATACAAAAAATTAGGTGAGCATAAATAAACAAGAAGACGGTTAGCATAGCTGGTGGGTGTTGTGGGAATGAATAAACTCTCTCTTTTTCACAGAAGTATGAAACTGTACCTGCATTAAACCTTGACTGCAGCCCTGATGTGCAAGGGTATGTTAGAGATGGGGCACCAGCATTCTTAAGTCGGATGCACAATATAAGTAAATCCAATTCAAACAGATTTTGAGTAGAGATGGTGGTGAATCCTCAGTAAATGATTCTGTCTTTCACAGTGAGGAAGTGTTGCTCTGGGTCTTGATGAGATTAATGGCTCATTGGGGAAAGATCAAAGCTCTGGGTTGTGAAAGAGTAGCCAGCTGGAAAACGCAAAGTTAAGTCCTCATGTTTTTTAAACCGCAGTGGTAGATTGAGGCGCTCAGCTCTTACTGATTTCTACGGTGGCCCAACCAAGACAGACGATTCAAAGTAGCTCTTTGGAAATGCCATCACCTGTATGTACATCAGTATAACCATGGGGCTTCACTCCTCACTTACATGCACACCTCTGTAACAGCAGAGCTTCTGCAGACTGGTGGGCAAGAGCTGAGCTTTGCGTTTCCTCCTTCTGTGCTGCATCATTTGTGCTCAACAGTCTGCAAAAACAACACAAAAGAGGGAGAGGTCTGCCTTTTCAGAGAGAAAAGGCAGAAGGAAACTTGGCAGACAGTGGGGTAACATTGTCTTGTAGATCTTGGGAGGTAAGGAGTCAAATCAATAAAGCAGACCATTGTAAGTCTTTCAAGATTTACAGTGAGTTAGTTTATATATATAAAAAAATATTACAGGACATAAATGTGATAAAAATGAGTACGGAGGCTGAGACCAAGGAACTTCTTTGATGTCCAAGAGTCTGTTATCAATGGGAGACAGATACATAAACACATGGCAACTATTGCTAATTGAAGAATCAGGCAAAATGCTTTCTCTCTGCTGGGATGTTGTCAGCTGAATTTCCAGAATTGTTTGTATGTGGGTTTGGGTGTTGGTAGTTTGTAAATCTTCTAATCCTGCTTCTGAGACCTTTACATTTGATTCACGTATCAAATATGTTTTGCTTTGCAAAAGCGGGCTGTCTGCTCCATACATTGCGGGAGGGAAGGGGGACTGGTTCAGAAACACTCCTTGGCGCGTTGTAAGCATTTAACTCCCATATGGCACTGGTATAGTTGTAGTAACTGGAGGTACCTATGTGCTTTCCTGTCTCAGCATCGGGAACTGAATACCAGAGGGTGAATAGAAATTCTCCAGAACCTTTGAAAAGTAGTCCCTGTCTTGGCACATCATCCTTTATTTTACTCCTTGGTCTGTGTTTCAGATTAGGGGCTCTTCCGTGCAGACATTTTTTTAATCTATATTGGCTTTGGACCAAATCCAGTTACTATTGAAGTCACCAACAAAACCTCCATTGATTTCAATGGGAGCAGGGCATGTAGGAGGCTCCTCTTTTGGGAATTACCTAGCAGGCTGCTTGAGGGCTTTAAGTAGAAATGTCACTGGATGACACAAAACCTACATAGACGCTTATGGCCACTGCTGCTTCTCTGAGACGGATGCCTTATGGTTATGTGTTTGAAAGCTAAAATTATCGTATGTGATCTATGACTCTCCACGCTGCTGGGGAGAAGAGATGCTCTGCGAGAGGCAGTGCAGGCCTACAGCCTGTCGCGGGTTTATTCCGCTCGAAAATTTCAGCATATGTTTCAAATAGCATGTCTCTCGATCAAGGGAATTCCTGCTAAATAAGCAATAAACACTATTGTATTGCATTGTATTCAGTAAGCTATATATATATACATATGTACAATGGCAAAACCAAAATATCACTCGGGATTGTACTATTTGTAATAAAAGCAGCTTTTCAATGTGCTGCTTCTTGCAGAAAAGCTGCTTGCAGCTAAAAGCCCGGAACTTATTGCATAAAACCGTTGCATCCTCACTGATGCCTGTGAACGTACGGCCTCTGTGGCTCCTTTAGGTTGCCAGTGGAGAGAAGGACAACCCTTAGCTGGCTTCCCCGTGCCGGTGATGTGTCGAAGGTCGGTGATGTGTCTGTGGCTCGGCGTACCTCGTGGGAAGGTGGATGCACAAGTCTCAATGGCCTGTGGGTGCGAGCCGGGGTCCCAGGGCCGTTGCTCTCCTTGGCACCATGCAGAATGCCTGGAATCTGGGCTAGGGCACTGCAGGAGAGGCATCCTGAAGACTTTCATTCCCATTTTCAATCCATTGACTGGCTCTCTCTTGCCTTCTTCTTTCTGTTTCAGTGGTTGGTAGCTATGGGTACTTCCCCACGGACGTTCCTGATCCTGGGATGTTTTCTCACAGGTAATGTTCCTTTAAGCCTCTCCACCCCTGCTCTTTCATAAGTCCTTAATTCAAGCTTGCTTTCATTGTGCCCACAATAACAAATGGCAAATGGTCGCCAGCTGGCCACAGGCTCAGTTTTTCTGCTCTTACCTTCAGTAGGGCTAAGGCAAGAAACACCCAGAAGACTGAGGTACTTTTTGCCAACCTGTGCCTGTGCCACTTTGTCACCCCTACAGCTGCTATAACCTCCTGGTTAATACAAACCCAGCCGATTGGCTTGCCTTGTGCAGGGAAAGTGAGCCTGCCTACCTCCAGTTGTCCCAGCCCTGTCCCACTGGGGTTGCTGCCACAGCCTGGTGCTGCCTGTGTGGGCTCCCCGCATCCTCCCACATCGCGCCGCTGCACCGCGCTCGCCGGGGCTGCTGGCCCAGCCTCTCAACATCTGCTGAGTGAATGGATGCCGGGAGGGGAGGGCAGGGTTTGCCACAGGGTGCCAAATATAGAAAATACAGAAAGGGGCCTGTAGACCAGGGTAACATGTGCGGGAGTGTGAAACTGGTTTCAAAGACAGGCTGGATTCCTGCTGCCGGTTTATTGCACAGAGACCACTTTCACACCCTGGGGCTAAGTGCTTGTTTATCGTGGACTGTTTTGGTACAGGTCATTTGACAGAATGAAACAGCAAATCCATTTCCCTGGTGAATTCCCCATTTTTTAAAGGGTGTGGATCCTCTGTTTTTCCTTCTGGGAGTTGGATTTGCACCAGCCCACCTACAAATTACCCAGGCTTGCAAATCTGAGCCTCTAACTGTAGGTTTCATCTGAAAACCAGTGCCATCTACAACATCTAGTTCAGTGAATTGCAGTTTTATTTGGCTATAAACCTTGTGTACATTTTGGCTAGAGGTAGACCTGATGCACAAATTTTGAGTCTAAGCTCCTGCTCCATCCCTTTGCAGAAAGAGAAGCCAGATGTGAAATGCAGGTGTTGGTCTTGGGAATGGGTTTCTAAATTTCAGTTGTGACCTTACTAAAAGGCTGACAGAACTGCTGCTTTCCTGACCACTGCTGTAAGGAGATGTAAGATGCTGGTGACCCAGCAGCCAGGGTGTGGGATTGACTGGTCAGGAGCAGAGCTGTGCCCAGGTTTGGGGCTGGGAAGCTGAGGTGTGGATTGGGAGCCATCTCTAACTTCACCTCTGTCTTTCACCTCTTGATTTGACAAACACAAGTCGGCAAGCAAACACTTAGCATTTCAAAGGGAAGCCGTTTGCCATCCCCCAGGCAAAACACTGACTTTTAACGAGGGCAGATTTCCTGGGACATCAACACGTCCAAAATGGTTAGAAAAACAGCTGCTTTGGATCCACTCTGCTGTCTTTCACATCCTGCGCCGAGGTTGTTCTGTGTGTTCATGTGTTATTTATTCCTGTCTTTTTTTGCAGGACCGTTCCTAACGTTTTGCCAGCTTCCTCTGCCGACTATTGTTCCCAATAGGAATGAAATGGTGGTACAGCTGAATTCCAATTTCACACTCAAATGCTCTGGAGACAGCGAAGTAAGCTGGCAGTACCCAGTGACCGAGGGAAGCCACAGGATAGACATTAGACATGAAGAAAACAACAGTGGCCTCTTCGTGACAGTGCTCGAAGTAGGAAATGCCTCAGCAGCTCATACGGGCTTGTATGTTTGCTATTATAACCACACTCAAGTGGAGGATGGGGAAGTGGAAGGGAAAGACATCTACATCTATGTGCCTGGTGAGTTGGGGGTGCCAGAGCCATACCTGGAGGTTTGGATGGGAGGGCTGAACTGTGGATGTTCAGAAGAGGTGTACTGCTGGTGGCAATTTGCTGTCAGAGAAAGATAAATGACCCCAGGGCCATTTCCTAATGTGTAAAGCAATACCAACCCCTATGGGTCTATGGATACATTCCTCTTTCTTTCTATTGTTTTCACTTTTTTTGGTAAGAGCTTTAGTTTTCAAGAAGAAAGGTGAATTAATTACTTCAGACCTGTGGTCTTCTCTCCACCAGGGGCTGGGCAGTAGACCTTGGTGGGTAGATCAGCTCAGCTGGTGGGAGCATGTCCAGCCTCCAGGTTTTCCTGGCCCTGGGGTGGGGGTTAATGTCAAAACCAGTCCTTTTGGGGGTGTCTCGGGTGGATGTTTTGGGATGTGTACTGACCAAACCAGTGCCATGTCTGACATTAAAGCAGTTGCAGGAGGAAGGCCGTATCTCGTTCTTAACCTGAATTAGGCTTGAACTGAGAACTGGGAAAAGCTCTTGTGTGCACATGCTTGGGAAGCACAAAGCAAGAGAGACGTCTTAGGGGTGGCTGTCACAAGGGAGGGTGGAACAGGAAGTGTTATTGCTGGCCAGTCTGATGCAAGATTAAAAATATGGTGCTTCCATGGCAGTGCCCTGTAATTTTCAAAGCAAACACAGCCTTCCCAGGCCCTGCACTGCCTTTCTCTGTAGAGGTGGAAAACCTGGTGGATCCAGAAGAAATGTCATCCCTTCTTTTTTGGAAATACCCATCCTCAGCTTTGCCCTCCTTCCCCTTTGTTCTGACTGGAAATCTGTTTAAAGGTTTCCCATGCTATCGGTGTGATGAAGATCTTTATTGTCATTGCTGACATATACACCAGAGGCTGAACCACAACCAACTGCCTTTGTAAAGCCCTGTCTGGACGTTTCCTTGGCGTTAGCTGGGGTTCAGGGGACAAGTAACACAACTGCAGGGCCAGGAAGGATCAAGCCAGTAGATTTGCAGTCAATATTTTGAACAGAAAGCAAAACAGAGAAGAAGAGATTGTGAATCATCTCGCCAAACTGCAGTGTGTTGTGAAGGAGATGGTGTCTGCAACTGCGAGGAAGACTGTGGAAGGGGAAAACTCAGGAAGCACATTAACAGGACTTATTTTAAAGGCAATTTTGCAGTGACATGAATATTTTGCAATTCATGATGTGTGATTCGAGGACAGTGATTTTTCCAAGACTTTTTCTCCATTTCCCACAACAAATGTAAAATGTTTGCGTTCATCTTTGAAGCAAGATGTTTCAGCAGAGGCTGCGGGCTTTGGCACGTGTACCTCAATTTCCAAAGAGCTCTACCAAATGACCAGAAGCTGCTGTTGGTGTTAAGCAATCTTGTAACTCGCTCAGTGAAGGAATATAAAGGCAAGAGATGGAAGATTTCTTCAAGAGGGCTTTTTGGTTTTGTTTTTAAAGGCCTCTAGACATCAGCCTACCAGATTTGCAGGGCAGAGACACCCTGTAATTTTTTCCACTCGCTAACCATCAAGATGTCATAAATGCAGTAACATATCCTTTTCTTCAAATTATAGAGAATGTTTCTGTTTCCACTATAAACTTTGTCTTTACAATTGTTTTTCCTGCAATGAATTAGGAGGGCAATGGGTGGCAGCAGCCCACTTTAGCCAAGGAGGATTACATTGAAACTTCACACAATATCCCATTTTCGCTAACAGCACACAGAAAACCAAACTAGGTGAATCCTGTTTCTGTTTTAAATTACAGTGGGAAAATGAATACATGGAGTTGGCAGCATCTTTGGGATGGAGCGCTGTGTTTGGAATATTGCTACAAAGAGGCTGCCAGTGCAGCAGAAAGCCTATTGTTGGAGGGATTTGGATTGCTATTTATTAAATTTTATTATAAAGCTTCGCACAGAAGCTTCAGGCTAGCAGGGATTATTTGTTTATTCCGAATGGCCAAACGTAGATAATTTGAGGGCTGGGCTTTTCAAGTTGGATATGTTATGCAATTATGTTTTAAACTCAGGCTTTGGATTGGCCGGGTAGGAAAGTTGGCATGTATTTTGTTGACTTTAAAAGAAATAAAACTACCAGGTGTTTGTTTGCTTTTTTCTGGTTGAATACCATATTTTGAAAGCCACATGCTGTGACCATAATTAACTATGTCTCATAACTGTAATGTTGGACATGTTAGAAATGCATGAAGATAAGTACTTGAACTATTTTTGATGAAGTGTGGTTTAAATGATGTTCAACATAAACAACATGAAACTGATTTCTACTTCTTTTATCTCTTTTTCTCTTTCTTTTTCTTTTTCTTTTTCTTTTTCTTTTTCTTTTTCTTTTTCTTTTTCTTTTTCTTTTTCTTTTTCTTTTTCTTTTTCTTTTTCTTTTTCTTTTTCTTTTTCTTCTTCTTTCTTTTTCCTTTTCCTTTTCTTTTTCTTTTTCTTTTTCCTTTTCTTTTTCCTTTTTCCTCTTTCCTTTTTTCTTTTTCTTTTTCTTTTTCTTTTTCTTTTCCTTTTTTCTTTTTTCCTTCTCCTTTTCCTTTCCCTTTCCCTTTTTTCTTTTTTTTTTCCTTTCCCTTTTTCCTGCTTATATATTGGTTAGGAGACAGCTACTACTACCAAAGGAAAAGAAAATCTGAGAAAGATGAGTGATTTATGCCAATAAAAGTCAGGATCTTTATTTTTTTGTGTGTGTAGTCAATGTTGCACCTAAGCGCAAAATCTTGTGTCAATAATATAGGATGTTTAAGTCCAGATTCTTCCCTTTGTTGTACAAATGTCTTTGTTGTACATATATCTTGATAGAGTTATCTATGATAAAGGGAATTAATCTTTACTTTGCTCCCCAGCGATTTCATGAATGATTTTACACCCAGTAGTGATTTTCGTGCTTTTGTCACTTAATATCCTTTTGCCCTCATTGTAGAAATATCTCAGAACCAGGTCTAAGGGGAATAATACTACTTAGATTTTTTCCCTTGGGGTTCTTTGCACTTCCTCTTCTTTCTTTCCTGTTTTGTGCTTAGGTCAAAACACAGAAGGGGGACACTGCATACAATCAACATGCCTTACCTGCAATCTCTGAAAAAAGTGGAGTAATAAACCCTACTAGTTTCAGTTATGAGTGGTCATTGATATCCAGTTCTTGTCCATGGTCTTACTACAAACAAGACTGTAAAATTACCTCTTGTCTTTTACAGACCCGGATATGCCTTTTGTTCCTTCTATACCAGAAGACCAGTTCATCCTAGTAGAAGAAGGTGATCCCACCACTATCCCTTGTCGGACAAGTGACCCAGATGCTCAAGTGACTTTAACTAATAGTTTGGACAAGGCTGTCTATGCTTTCTATGACAGCAAACAAGGCTTCATAGGGAATTTCCCTGCGGGCTCGTATACATGCAAAACGATGGTTAAAGGTGTGGAGTTCAAGTCTGATGAGTTCCTCATCTATATTTTAAGAGGTATTGATTTTTGTACACTAAAAAAACCCCAGAAGTAATATTCAGCCCAGTGCTCCTCATACTGTAAGAGCCACATTATCACCAGCATCACAGGATTATTTCAGATACTTCCCTGATGATGAGCTTCTTCCTCCCCTGGAGGTATCACTAGTTATTTAGTTGCTAGTTTACTTAGCAGTTATGTACAATTTTGATGAGAACAAAGTGTCCTTAACTTTATCTCCTCTCCCAAACGGATACAAGAGAAGTCTTCTGTGATTCGTGTGTTTTAATCCTGTTGACTGAAACGTAACTTAAAAGACTGGTGTTTCCCAGTGGCCTCAAATCGTAGGACATGGAGTAGTCTGAAAACCAGCATGAATAAAATATTTTGACAACAAAGTTTTTTATTGGCCAGCAATGGATTCTCAAAGACAGTCACCAACTAGCAAAATGGGAAATTGCTCTTATACTAAGTGATTTTTCACAGGGGCAGTTGAGGTAGGAGCTTCTAATTTTAAGCACAGATCAATCTTTGTGGGATTGAACTCTATGTCTGTACACTTCATGCTTTGAAAACACATTGTTTATATCAGTATAAACCAACAATACTTTCACTGAATTTACCACGTACTTCCTCAGTAGAAGAAGTGAAATAGAAATCTCCCCCTGAAGTTGCACCATGTGAAAATTGCATGTTTTTTAAAACTGAATCTGTTCTCTTTCTCTTCTCTTAGCGACCTCACAGCTGCCAGTTGAAATTGAAGCTCTTAAAACTGTGTACAAAACAGGCGAGACCATTGTAGTAACTTGTGTGGTCTTTGACAACGAGGTGGTTAATTTACAGTGGAATTATCCTGGGAAAGTGGTAAATATCTCTCTTTTTATTTCATTTTTGGTTTGAATGTTTGTAGTTACTTATTAGGGAAGAAGGCGGGGTTGACATATATTCTTCTCCTGTCTGAATGAGGACAGCTGAGGAGAGAAAACAAAGTACTTCTTTTACTTTTAGGTTACCACAAAAGAAACTCAGTCCCAAAAGTTAGGGTTTGCTGTTAGTAAGTATGCAAAGTATGAGAGGAAGTTGAGGTGTGACTAGGAGTCCATCCTCTGAGGAAGGAATGCTGTCTCTCAGGTCTTGGGCTGGTTGAAAAAAAAGAAATGCTGTGGAAGTAGAAAGGTCTAGGAATGCATCAGACATCTGCACAGAGCTCTGCTGCTGGAGGTCTGAACCTCTGAAATGGTTCTCTTAAACCTTGGATTCTTGGGCATAGTGGAGGATGATGAAGAATCAAGTTCATAACCTTAATTGTTCCTCATTACCCAGGTGTTAATTAAAGTGACCCTCACAGTCAGTGTAATTACTCACTAATGAGAACTGCCTAGTAAGAACACCTTAAAGCTTTTGGAGAACATTGGAAATTTTCAAACTGGTGTTTGAAATCATTTGAGAGGACAAGAATAAAAAAAACTATTTAACAAGGTTTTGTTCTATTTTCCATGTTGCACATTATAATCCTTGCTATATGCCACCTTTGAAAACTGTCCCCAGCACATTTTTTGTTCCAACCTCTCATGAAAACATGGTCTACCATTCTCACCACCCTTTTACCAGCAGTGGTCTTCTCCTCAACTATAAAGTATTCTAATTTTGAGAGATGGCAGAACACAGCATCTAGCAACTGCTTACTTTTTGTCTGATGGAGGGGATAAAAATTCACCCTACTTCATGGGAAATGAACAAATAAGATTAAAAATAAAAACCCGTAGCTTTTATATCTGAGGAGAAGGTAGTGCATAAGCAGTAAAACACTTCCAGGCTGCTCATCCAAATTTTGAATGGTATTTTGTTTTGAGTAAGCAAAATGTGAACTTCCAATCCCCTCACCCTTCTGTGCCTGCTCCTTAAAGCGTGTATTTTTATAGACACACTTTTAATGATTGTAGCTGAAAATACACCCCTGAGTAAAGCCTTCTGCCAAACAGGGTTTAGATGGTTGCCCTTACTCCTGTTGCATCATAGATCCTCAATGGTGTGCTTTCAGCTCAGTTACTTAAGTTAGGTCTTTTTTTTTTTCCCTTCTCCAAATTACAGAAAGAAAAAGGTCTGATAAAACTTGACGATATCAAAGTCCCATCGCAGAAGCTGCTTTACACCTTGACCATTCCTGAGGCATCAGTGAAAGATACAGGGGATTATGAATGTACTGCTCGGCATGCAACCAAGGAGGTTAAGGAAAATAAGAAAGTAGTCATTACAGTTCATGGTATAGTCTGATTTTAGTGTCCAAAAATTACCAACGTGTTGGAAAACACCAATCTTAAATGCTGCGCAGCGTTGTTTACGCAAAGCTTTTTCATTTACAGACAAAGGGTTCGTTCACCTGGAGCCTCAGTTTAGCCCCCTGGAAGCTGTCAATCTACACGAAGTCAAAAACTTTGTCGTCGATGTGGAGGCATACCCAGCACCAAAAATGTACTGGTTGAAGGATAACGTGACTCTGATTGAAAATCTTACCGAGATTGTTACTAGTTCCAACAGAGTCCAGGAAACGAGGTAAAAACATCCTTCTGACTCTTACTTGATCTGTGCACTGCTCCGATTTATAATATTATCCAATATTAAAAATAATTTCTTTTTTTTCTACTCTAAGGAGCAATGCCTAATCTACCTCTTCTTCCCCCCTTCATAACATCAGCCTCTCCAAACTGTAGAAACCTTGATTTCTCAGCACTAAGCCCCTTCAGTCCCTCCAAGATGTCTCCGCTACAATAATTTCTAGCTATTTCCAACAATATCAGAGCCTTCTTTAGAACCCTGCAGAATGTAACTATACCCACTTGTTTCTCAGCTCTGTTTTGGCAGTTATTCACCATTTGAATAATTATTTTAGTGTAAAGGCATGGTAGAAATGCCAAATGCCACATTATAATCTCCACATACCCATACTTCTTGTTGCATTAAAGTGGATTTTTTTTTTATTAATTTTTTATTTTATGCCTGCTTTAAAAAGACAAACAAACCCTCCCATTTCTGCAGGTTTCAGAGTATACTAAAATTGATCCGGGCCAAGGAAGAAGACAGCGGATACTATACTTTGGTTGCTGAAAATGAAGACGAAATTAAAAGATACACCTTCTCCTTGCTCATACAAGGTAAGGAGCCTTGCCCACCAGAACTGAGGGCACACAGCAAAGACTTGATCCGCTTGCACGTCGGATTGCCTGGAGCATTGAGATAAGGAAGGTGTGAACTGGGGTCTCTGGAGGAGTGTTTGCGTGTGTGCTGAGCCCTTGGAGCTCTCATGCCCTTATCCTGGCTTTTGCTTCGGCGCTGGTCTGGAGCCAAGAAGAAACTTTATCCTCCTTCCTAAATTATTCCAGCTGACAGCAGGGGATGATAGCTCATTTAGTATGACATGAGGACGTGGCATAACCACAGCACTTCCTTTCCATGGCTCTAGCCTAGGATCTTCTCTGTCCTACAGGAATTAAGGACCTCCTGGATGAGTCCAGGTCTCCAGCTGCTACCAAGCTGTCAGTCAAACGATACCTGTCCCGGTTTATTTGAAATTTCAGGCTGCTTTTATAGACCCTGATGAGTATTTTTACAAAATCCTGTCTCTTCCCCAGTTCCAGCCCTGATCTTAGACCTTGTGGATGATCACCATGGCTCTGCCAGTGGGCAGACAGTGAGGTGCTTGGCAGAGGGGACCCCACTTCCTGACGTGGAATGGCTGGTTTGCAAGGACATTAAAAAGTAAGAGGAGTGTGTGCCTTCTTATCTAAAATATGACTGGCTGTGTCCTTGATTAGCTTAACATTATTAGTTATTGTACCACTCTTGCCTCGTTAAGGGCCAGTAAGCTACAAATCTGAATTGTCTTTTTAGAGGTTTGTATTTCAAGAGAGGTTGTTAGTGCCCTTCCCAGTGGTTGCATCCTGTAGGAGAAGACACGATGTATTGATTCAGGAGGTTTCTCTCATAAATCTTTGTGCTCAATGAGCAAACTCAGCAGATTTCATAATCCCAGTTCAAGTAAGTATGTTGAGGAGTAGCTGTCCCTCCATTCCCAGAGATCTTACCATTTCACAGATAGCTTCCCCGAAACTCTTGTGTACTTCTAAATTTTAACTTGTAGTTATTACCCCCCAAATTATAATTTTTACTTTCAAAGTATTTTAGACATGTGGAGTAGTTACTTCCATTTTTGGTAGTTCTAGGCAGGTTCCTGTATTTGCTGGGAGATAGGATTTTCCACCAGGGAGAGGGAGACCATGCATGGAAGGAGGAACCTCCTAGCTGTGTTCTGCTCTCATTGGGCTAAAACCTGCCTGGTGGGACGAGTGTCCTTCTAACTCTGCCCTAGGGAGCCTTGTGCAGCACTAAGGATTCAGGGAGAAATAGAGATCCATCCAGTGCTATAACTGCATTGGGATACATAGAGACACCGAGGTCTATCTATACCAGACCTTCTGGGCTGCATTGTCGGGCCCTCAAAGTGGCAGCACTAATGAAGATCAGAAGGGAAATTATTCTGAGGGAAACAAGATGTAGGCTTTTCACAGAGGTGGTCTTAAGCATTTCTTGTCTTTAAAACAATTGTTGTCAGAATAAACAGGGAAAGGTGATTGCTGTTCTGTTCACTCTGCTTTATCCATACCTGTGCCCAATGCCTGTTTCCCTCGTTACCCTTCTCTGCAGGTGCAGCAATGACACCTCATGGACTCTTTTGACTAACAATATCTCTGATATACACATGGAAGCCCACCTAGATGAGAAAAACATGGTGCAAAGCCAGGTGACCTTCCAGAAGGTAGAGGAAACCCTGGCTGTGCGATGTGTGGCAAGGAATGACCTTGGTGCTGTTACTCGGGAACTGAAGCTGGTGGCTCCCAGTGAGTTTGCTTTGTCCTTTTGTGAAATCACAGCAGCCAGATGGACCCCTCTCTAGCACACCCCAGTTCAGTCTTAATAGATAAAAATGTGAATTGTTGCAGATAGAAATAAATGGAAATGTTTTATTTTTTTTTTAACTCACCCTGGGACATCTGAGGATGAGGCCTTTTACAGGTCTTTATGGTGCATCTGTTTTTCACTTAGTGTGTGGTTCCATGATTCATCTTATCATTTTATGGCCACTAGCTATAGGATGTTCTTCTAGACAGTCTCTGCATTTGGTTTTGAAACAGGAAGGCAGAGCAGCTCTGGGCTTGGCAAGACCTTACAGTCACCAGCCTGAGGGACTGCTCCTGCTACATCTGCAGGACATGGGAACTGTGATGGTACTGGAAGTGAATCTCTTGTGTGCATGTCATATTCCTTGTGGTTCAGGAGGAAAACACGGTCTGTCTTTTTACTTCACAGCCTTGCGATCAGAACTAACGGTGGCTGCTGCAGTCTTAGTGCTGTTAGTGATTGTGATAATTTCACTGATTGTCCTGGTCATCATATGGAAACAGGTAATGTAGGAAAAAAACCTATTTCAGGTTGGATGTTGAGCCCTGCTGGGTTTTGATCCTCTCTGAAGTCAGACACAGGACTAATGGTTGGTTTTGCATTCAATATGCTTTACAGAAGCCGAGGTATGAGATCAGATGGAGAGTCATTGAGTCTATCAGCCCTGATGGCCACGAATACATTTATGTGGACCCAATGCAACTGCCTTATGACTCCAGATGGGAGTTTCCTCGAGATGGGTTAGTGCTTGGTAAGTTTCCTCTAAGGGACTAATCCCACATTTTTTGAGGGGGAGAAGGATGATTAAGGACAACTCTGAGGTCTCTGCTACTGGGATTTGCAATGTAACTCATGGCCATGAAGTCCAGAACCTCCCCGTATCTGTCTGTTCTCTTGCATTCTCCTACCACATCCTCTTCTTCTCCTGCAATAGTGTCAGCCTTGAGCTCCTTGGGTTGGTGCGTCCCGTGCCCTTGATCCAGCTCTCCTCCACATGTCTCTCCTGCAGTGCCCACCTCCACGTGGCTTAGGGACCCTCTCCCAGAATTAAATTCCCTCTTCATCACTCACTTTTGCGAGGGCACCCACAAGAAATGCATCAGCATTTTTTGTTTGCAAGACATTTGTACACTTACGTGTAGAGGCCAAGGGAAATCTGCAAGTAGTTATGTAGTTTTATTAAATATATTTTCTAAATTATAAATCCAAGAGGGGGATATATCAGAGCTGAGTATCTTAATAACTTATTTTTGTGGCTACTGTCCTTCTTCCCTCCCCTTCTGCTTTCTTGCTTTGCTGTCCCTGCACTGGAGTCCATATAGATTTTAGTTAGTAATTACTCCTTTAGGGCTGGCCCAATCTGTCACTTCCATCAATTGAAAATGTAATGATTATAGACAATTTTAATGTTCTATACAGATAGGTCTTTAAATTCACAAGGCATCCTTCTCTTGGAGGTATCTGTGCACCAAGTTGTATACACAAAAGAGAAGATAACAAAAGATGTTTTCTGTTTCATATATTTTTAGAAACACACTCCCCTAATGTAGTTCTCTTTCCCCCACCACAGAGAAAGAAGTGATGTTAATTCTTCAAAGAAGCAGTACTAATTTTTTTTTTTGGTTCAGGAACGCTATCCTTTAATTAAATTCATGTTGCTAATTGAAAACTAAAGGAGGGTGGATATTTAATGGAATTATTTTATTACAACCCAGGCTTTAATTATATGCCTAAATAGGATTTGTCAGATCTGAGTTGTTAACAGACCACCACTGTGACTTTGTCTCCCTCTGACTCATGAGCACCAGCCTCCTTCAATGCCTTCCTGTTTACAAGTATATTCAGGGTAGCCACCGCTTAAAAAACTGACGCTACATGCCCTTTTAGCAGTCTGGGTTGTACACGCATTCTTCTCGACACAGTTAACATTTACCCACTGGCAGTTTTGCTGTGTAAAATGCTTGCTGGTGGGGACCTCTTTTGTTTCTGGGGCGGATGATTCTGGTTTGTGCGGGTTTTCTCTTGTCGAACAGGGAGATGGCAGCAAAGCAGTTACACCTTTAGCTCAGGGAGGCTCTTGAAGCAGGATACAAACCCGTTTTGGCTCAGGCAGACAAGCATTTCCCATCCTAACTGTGTCAGCCAGCTGGCATTTATTTGTTTTTCTAGCTAGTAGTGCCTGGAGTGCAGCGCCGCGTTAAATGCCAACTCTCTACGTTGGCTGGCTGGAGTTTCAATTGATAAATCTGGGTTACACTGCAAATTTTCCCTTTGCTCTCGCCGCTCCACAATGTATGTAGTGTCCTGCTTTTCGAGCGTTCAGCAGCCAGCACAAGCCTGGGAGATGTGTAACGGAAGGAGAAATGCAGTAACGCAGTGAGCCGCTTGCACGCCACTGCCTTCTCCTGGCTCTGTTGAGAAGTGGTGAGGTCCGAGCAGGACCTGGACCTCCTCCTTCGGCTGAGATGGCTGAGGGTAGGGAGTTTTGAGGAGCAGGGTTTCTCAGGATCTTGGGGTGGCTGTAGAGAGGTGGCAGAGTTGTTCCCGTCACTTCCCAGCAAGCCACCCATTTGTCCTGGTGACCTTAATAAAATTAAGTGCTGATCTGATGCAGAGTCACACCCATCCCTGCTTGGAAAAGGCAAGTGAAGATTCAAGCTACACAGCGTTTAGGCATGAGATACCTAATTTCTCATGAGACTAGAAACTGGATGTAGATTGTAAAACTTGTCGCTTGTTTGGTTTTTTTTGGTAGAGACCAAGCTCGTATTTGGCATAAGCTGATCATCCCAGCTCAACTTTAGCTAAAGAAGCATCCAGTTGTGAAGGTTGTATCTGGAACAAATTCACAGACTTCACCTTTGTATGTGGGTTGTGTGTCCCCTCTCCCCCAAGCAGGAAACCATCACCTCTCTGACAGGCTCAGCAGATGACCTCTGTGGATGGGGGAGAGAGGCTGAAATAGCTCTCACCCCCAAGGGTGGTTCCTCTGCTAGTGTGAGGAGCCTTGAGCTGCTGGTGTGTCTGTGCAATCCCTCTGTGGTGGAGAAGCAGTGCTGCTCCGCTGGTGGGCAGATAACAACGGTGCCTTTGTGCTAAGAAAAGTAAACATAAGCTAGAATTTTGGGCTCTGCTGAAGGTCTCGACATCAAGACAGCGATGGCTTTACAGATGCCTCCAGCTCCTGAGCAGTCAGCTCCCACCTGGCTCCAAGTTTTTCAAACACATGGGGCTTGGGCTATGTCTGCGGAGAGGGGTGAAAAGGGGAAGGAGCAGCAATGGCTCCCCACCACTCCGGAAGCACTCTCACCGTCTCCTCACGCACCCTGGTGCAGTAGAGGTGATGGAGGGGGAGATGTGTGCCTCCTGCTCAGCCGACAATATGGTTTGGGGAGGAACTGGCGTGTGAAGACAAGAAGATCAAGGCGCATCAGCAAATGCCATCACATTCTGAAGGGCTGCATCCTGCCATGTGGCTCCCAGACCCTTGGTCTAAAAAGTTTCAGGGGCCAAATTTCAGGCTCAGGTTGTTTGAATTAGCCTGAAATTTACTGGGAAGCTTTCTCACATCCTGACTGGGAAGAATAACCTTTGGAATCTTGAAAAGAAATCGCATAGGTTTTTTTTGTGTGCATGACAAACTACGCTGTCATAGCCTTGGAGAGGTTCTTCAGTGGTAGCTGAGCTAAGCATGCTTTAACACTCTCTTGTGCTTGTATCATTTGGCTGGAAATTTTCTTTTAAACCATTTGTACAATAAAAGTGGAGGCTGGAGCTATAGGATGCCAGAAACATATGGCATCACATGCCAGATAACACCTTCAGAAGCGTAAAAGGCGGCAAGTTCAAACTGCAAATGTACGCCAAAGACAAAATGCCGTATATCTCCGTAGTAAAAGTCACTGCTTAGTCTTCCCATGCTTGAAGTTAAAAAGCAACATAAAACAAAATAAAAAGCTTCTCAGGAATACGAAAATATCCTGGCATCTGGAGCTCACATACAGGTTTGTTCACAGAGTAAGCGTTGCCTTAGTGAACTTACTCTTCAATATGGAAATTAGGAAATACTGTATTCTGGAGTATTCTTGTGCAGTTCATATTTCTCTAAAATCTCACTCAATCTGTATGCAATTCTTTTGCACACTCTATCCAGATCAGGAGACAGGATATGATAATCCAAAATTTTTGTCTAAATTGATTTGCGGGAAGACTAAAGTGTGGATAAACATTAGCCATTTCATTACAGCACTTGGAAATTTGCAATAAAATTTATTCAAGCATATGAAACACACTTGTACATTAAACTTCAGAGAAGTTTCCCCTCATATGTGGTCAACATGTATTTCAGCTTCTTGCAGCTCACGGCCTGTCTATTTCTAAATGTGCTGCTGATGTGCTTCGGTCTATCCAGCATCCAGATGCATCCAGCATTGATATAACAGCCTGAAACTACAGCTAAGGAGTTCAATTCAGATTTTTAAGTAAAGGGCACAACTGTACTGTAGTCAGGTGCTGGCTGTGGCAGAGAAGTCAACTTAAACATAGGAGAATCAGCGATTAGAAAAGGTAAATTGACAGTGGTAGGGCAGAGTTGGAGAGGAACTTGACTGAGTCAAGCTCATTCAAATGCAGATGTGCTCCTGATGTTTGCTTGCTTGTTTTTATTTAAAAATTGTGCTTAATGACATTTCCTTAAAATATATTTACCTTTTCTGCTTAACAACAACAGTAATAGTAATAGTACCAGTGGTCTGGCCGAGTGAATGTGCTCTTTCCACGTAAGAATCACAACCCGTAGAGAAATGGCAGCGAGAAATAAGCAACAAATTGTTGTTGCTCTCTTAAATACATAATCCCCTCCTTTGTGTTCAGGTCGAATCCTTGGTTCTGGTGCCTTTGGAAAAGTAGTCGAAGGGACAGCCTACGGATTGAGTCGCTCTCAACCTGTGATGAAAGTAGCTGTGAAAATGCTAAAACGTAAGTTGTGGCGGCTCCGGTTCCTGAGCTAGGTAGTGCATGTTCCCACGGGGTTACTTAAGCATTGCTTGGGCATAAATAGTTTCTCCACATCTCAGGTTGAAAAGGTGCTGTGGAATGACCAAAATTTAAAATGGTATCTTAGACTGCTTCGTGGTGTTTTTGAAGTTTCTCAGTCAGTATTCGGGTTTCTGAAAACATCCACAGTTCGGTTTTAGCTGTAGGGATTATAGCAGCCATGATAACTTAGCAAGTTCAGAAAAAAGAATAACCACAAATGTTTATAAACAAATGGAAGCAATACAACAGAGAAGAAACAGACAAGTCTTGTTTGAGAATCTTAAGTTCATTGAAAGTTTCCCAGTTCATGAGCTGAGAATCTGATGCAGTGATTCTGGAGGAACCACAAGGAGCTTTCTTTTCTTGAAACTAGCAGCTTGTAGAGTGCCTCTGTGCCACCTGGGCAGTCCACTGTACCCCTGGAGAAGGACAAACAGGCTGGGTCAGCTACTGAGCTGTCAAATTAGTCCTCTATTTGTGATTTGTGACTCCTCTCCAAATCTTAATAAAGCCCCTTGTCAAGTAAAGGACACAGCCTTCTTCAAGAAGCCACGGTTGTGATGCTCTAATGAGGCAATCAAGGAGAAATCATTTGTTATTGGAAAAAAGGTGATTGCTTTCACTGAGTGGCTGTCATGTTTTTCCAACAGCTACAGCGAGATCTAGTGAAAAACAGGCACTCATGTCTGAGCTGAAGATAATGACACACCTCGGGCCCCACCTGAATATCGTGAATCTGCTTGGAGCTTGTACAAAATCAGGTGGGTTGGTTTGGTGATGAAATTGAAGTTTGTTGATGTTCACTGTTTAACAAGCGCACAAATGTCAAGGGAAGGATTTAACAATAAATACAAACAAATAAAAGGTTTTACAAACCCACTTGATATTTGGGACTTGCAGTCATAATTTAGCAAATAGCAACGTATTAACCCCCAATACTTTTTATGGTTTATATCCTATTTTCTACTATTTTTGGAGTCTGTTTGTTTGTTTGTTTTGAAAGATCCCTCTCATCAATGCATTATTGTGCTTTATTTCATCAGGTCCTATTTACATCATCACTGAATACTGCTTTTATGGTGATTTGGTGAACTATCTGCATAAGAACAGGGACAATTTCCTGAGCCGACACCCGGAGAAGCCAAAGAAAGATTTGGATATCTTTGGGATGAACCCAGCTGATGAAAGCACAAGAAGGTGGGGAAAAAAGGAAAAAATATATGGCCTGCAACTTAAGGAAATGCCATTATTAACTCTTACTCCATTCCACTCATTCATTGGTTTAAAGCCCTCCCTAATTCTCATTAGACTTTTATTTATGAGGTTTCAAAAGTCTGGGAAGATTTCAGTATTTTTTTCACAGTCTCCCAGACATATGTCCTAGATCCATGGTTCTCCTGTGCAGAGATGCTCATCCCAGGACTACCACGGGTTCTCCATAGATGTCCTGAGGTCCCAAAGAACATTTCTATTAACAAAGCATAGCCCAGTGTTCCTCTTTTTTGTAAAATCATCCTTTTGCCTCTACTTACCCAAATTTTAAAAGTAAAGCACAGATACCTGGTTTCCTTGTTTCCCTGCCTGGGGAATTTTCACTGTCTAAACCTCCTGCCCTTCAAACAACCAGGCAGCTTTTGTTCTCCAAGTTCTAGTACTCTCCTATATCTACCAATGGCTTAGCCAGTCTAAAGAGTTTCCTTATGGTGAACATTCATCCCGTAACTTTTTCCAGATGATGGTGGAGGAAGCTTGTCATCATACATTCATCAATAAAGCAATGTCATAAAATTAGCCAGGTTTTTGAAGGTGAACAGAGATTTCTTCAAAAAATCATGCAAGTAAATAGACCAACTGTCTTGGTAGCTGAGGACAGCCAGGACTGTTCATTTGAGCATGAGTTTGTTCAGCGGGATTGGATTTGATGAGAACTGTTTGGATGAATAATTTACATCTATAATTTCACAGAATCACAGAATCATCACGGTTGGAAAGGACCTCTGAGGTCATCGAGTCCAACCAAACACACACAACCCTCCCCCTACAATGCCAGCCACTAAAGCATGCCCTGAGGTGCTGCATCTACATGTTTCTTAAATACCTTTGGCATACCTTGGACTAAAAGCCCTAGGTAGTAATACCTGAATTCAGTGGAGTTTTGGGAAGTTAGACAATGTGTGTTTATACACTTGACTTTTGACAAAAGTATAAGTTTGGAGCCCTTGTGTTTGACTGCAGTGATATGGGGTAACGTGTAGTAATATGTGGTAGCACGTGGGTAAGTTGTAATATATAATCTTTACGTATTCCTTATCATGAAGACAACTCTTACACTCTCATGTTTCAAAGCAATGCAACTGTATAACTGCAAGAGAACTCTTAAATCTATAGGATGCCGGTGCAGGGAAGTCACCTGAGCAGCAGTTAGCTGATACACCTGTATTTTTTTTTCCAATTTCAGTTATGTGATATTATCATTTGAAAAC
Source organism: Nycticryphes semicollaris (assembly GCA_013400055.1). Lineage (NCBI taxonomy): Eukaryota > Metazoa > Chordata > Aves > Charadriiformes > Rostratulidae > Nycticryphes > Nycticryphes semicollaris. The sequence continues at coordinate 26,842 of VXBJ01006923.1, forward strand.
ACTGGAGAATACATGGACATGAAACAAGCCGATACCACTCAGTATGTGCCAATGCTGGAGAGGAAGGAAGGATCTAAGTACTCTGATATTCAGAGATCTGTGTATGATCGGCCTGCTTCATATAAGAAGAAATCTATCTCAGGTAACGTCGAATCGTCCCTTCTGCATATGTCATTACTACTCATAATTCTTGCATAGATGCATATCTTATTTTTGCCATCTATATGGATGTAGACTACTCAATTGTGTTCTGTAAGCAAGTGAGTAGGGCTTGTGAGTTCAGGGCAACAAAGCTGGTGAAGGACTTGGAGAATACATCTTATGAAGAGTGATTGGAGGAGCTGGGACTGTTTAGTTGGAGGAAGAGGAGACTGAGGGGAGACCTCATCACTCTCTACAACTACGTGAAAGGACATTGTAGAGAGGTTGATGCTGGTCTCTTCTCACAGGGAAATAGTGATAGAACAAGACGGAATGGCTTCAAGCTGCAACAGGGTAGGTTTAGGCTGAACATTAGGAAAGAATTTTTCACAGAAAGAGTGGTCAGACACTGGAACAGGCTGCCCATGGAGGGAGTTGTGTCACCAACCCTGAATGTGTTCAAGAGTCATTTAGATGTGGCGTTGGGGGATCTGGTGTAGGGGAGAACTTGGTAGAGTGGGGTTGATGGTTGGACTCAATGATCCCAAGGGTCTTTTCCAACCTAGATGATTCTATGATTCTATGACTGTAAGCTATAAGCTAAAAGCTTGTGACCTTAGTTATGCTCTGGGGACAGGGGTGCGTGCTCCTGGAGCTGAAATTATTGAGCTTTGCATTTGCTTCTATGTGGAAGGGTTGAGGGGCTGTGCTCTGCAATGGGGGCTGGAGGCACTCATCGGAGGCAGTGATTTTATTAGCCTTGTAGTTTGCAAGGTTTTGAGCAAGAGCAATGAATAATAATAATAATAATAATAATAGTAAGTATCTATCACTGTTTCCACTTACATTGCACATTAACTGACACTTAGCAAATACAGAACACTCCCAAATACTTTCCTGGATTATGTAATGAAGGTAATGAACACATCCCATTCCCTGGCCTTCTTCTCAGAAACTAAATAAGCTTTGCTTTGAAAATAGGCACCGCCACTTCTGCCTCTAGGCCTCAGAAACTGAACCCTATCCAGTCCCAGATTTACATGGCAGACTAATGTACTCATATTGTGCTCTAGGACAGGAGGGGTAAATGAGTCACTGAATTTTGACTGGCTTTTTTTGCTGACATTTTTCACAAAAAAAAAAAAAAAAAAAAAAGAATTGTTGCCATAGAATTCCTAAGCCTTTTTTGTTGGTATTGGATTAGTCCCAGTGAATACTTGCTGGGAAACATAACAGTCTTCTGCAGAAGTAAAGGGATAAGAATGTACATGCATGTGCAAAAATCTAATGACGGCACCACCTCTAAATAAATCTTTTCATATCACACAGTGAGTATTGCAAACAACCTGTTAAACACTTCAGTGGGCCTTTTTAATTTCACCTTTTCCTTCAGTTCCCTGGGGAAAAAAAATACAGACAGGAGAAAAACCAAAACCTATATTTAATACTGGATGTTTTGAAGAACGCAGTATGTGTCAGTGGCTGATGCAGACATTAAAAGCGGTTAGTTATTATGAAAAAGCTGTTTTGGTCATGGTATTCTGTTAAAGTCATCAGCTCAGAATCATGATAGATGGGGGGAAATGGATGTTGCTTTCACGCTCCAGAAAACAAACACGTTTTTCTCTCTTTTTCAATAGAATCAGAAGTCAAAAACCTTCTCTCGGATGACAGTTCAGAGGGCCTCAGCCTACTGGATTTGCTGAGTTTCACCTACCAGGTTGCACGAGGAATGGAATTCCTGGCTTCTAAAAATGTAAGTAAATAAAAAAAAAAAGTAAAATATAAAGAAATGTAGAAATGTCTTAATTTCCAACGACAGGTTTCAATTTGTATTCTGAAAATATGGTACAATATAATATCCCTTTTGGGGCTGTAGACAGCTTTCTTACTTATGTGGCAACTGAGATTACCATGGCTGGAAAAATCAAAGCAGCCATCAGTCCTCTTCTCCCATGGCAGCCCTCGACATTCTTGGAGGCAGCACACCAGGGATGGTGGTGGATCTAAGCAGGATCCAGGTGGAGGGTCCATGCAGCCACAAACCAGCATGATCAGCAGCATAGTACATGGTGGGTGGAAGGGGAAAGGGTGGCCTCACCTTTGTTTTCTCCCCACTGCAGTACATCTTCATGAACCCTTGCTGGTTCTGAAGGCTAGTGCCTCCCTGCCCTTGCCATCCACGCAATACAGGTGCTGCTCAGTAGAATGTCTTGTAAAGACAGAAAGTTAACAGAGCTTTTTTTCAAGGATATTTGCCAGGGAAATGGCCCTTGTGGAATTAGCACATCCTTGAACAACTTGTTTTCTTGCCCTACAGTGTGTGCACCGTGACTTGGCAGCTCGTAATGTCCTTCTGGCTCAAGGAAAAATCGTGAAGATCTGTGACTTTGGGCTGGCTAGAGACATCATGCATGATTCCAACTATGTCTCCAAAGGCAGCGTACGTACTTCTTAATCTCCTGAGCTCTGCTTTAACTGAAATGAGAAGCGTCAGTTTTAAATGCTGTTTAATGTTCTTGCCATTCAGTGTTAGTTACTTTAATTGACCATTGGGATGAACGCTCCTGAGAACAATTTTTCTTCAGTTCATTAATTCCTGCAAATTTCCTAATTCTGCTTTAAAGCTGAAAAGTACTTGGCCACGCTTAGTACTTCACAGGCTTACATTTTAAAGGGGAAGTTTTGAGACGGGATAAATTATGAAGGAACTGTGTCTGTGATATGTAGAGTAACGACACTTGAGTCAATGACATCTCAGGCCTAGATGGGCAGTACCAACTCTTGTATCAGACTTCCAATCAGTCTGGTCCTTTACTAGTAATAAAATGAATACTGTTATGGCTTAATTAGTTTCTGTGGAGAGCAAATAGTATCATTCCCTATAATCCTGGTACCTCTGACTTATATGCAATTGAAAATAAACACTAGCCAGGTTAATACAACTTTTCTTATTAGAGAGAAGTTAATCTTGGTCATCAAACAGCAGCTGTAATGGGAAGCATTTCTTTAATGACTAATCTGAGTGGTTTGGGGTTTCTTTCTTTTTGCTACAGACTTTCCTCCCAGTAAAATGGATGGCACCTGAAAGCATTTTTGACAATCTGTACACAACATTAAGTGATGTCTGGTCTTATGGCATTCTGCTGTGGGAAATATTTTCTCTCGGTATGTACTGTGAACATTTTCTTATGTGTAGTGGTTAAGCTTTTCCAGTTCAAGCTGTTCTACACGAAGTATTTCAAATTCTACAGTAAAAATATATGTGTGAAATCAACTGTTAGTTATTCTTCTATATGGGGTTTCAGATCCCAGCGTTGCATGTGAAGTAAAATGTCCAAACTCTCCCAAAGTTCTTAAATTTTTTTTTTTTTTTGCAAGATACCTTTTTTTTGGCTAGAAAATGAAAAGTACTGAGTAAAAAGCCTTTGTGAAAGTATTGGTATGTTGGGCCAGGATGGATTTCCTGGATAACAGGAGAAGGAACATGCTTCCTCCTTGCAATGGGGCGCTCGGGCTGCAGCTCTGCCCAGCATCTGCTTTGAAATAATCTCTTCATATACGTTTCAAAAGAGCCCATCTTAGTCCCATTAGAGAAAGAAAACAAATGTCAATCTTCTGGGACGCTGATTTCTCATTTCCAGGTCGGCACTGTTCACACAGTTGGTTTATGGCAACATAAAGTGGTTATGACAACCTATAGCAGTTACAGACAATGTACAGTTCCCAGCTGGGACCAGCCTGGCTCTTTTCTCAGCCTGATTAATTAGCCTCCCAGGCGGGTGGCTGGCCTGCTTCAGTAAGCCTGCATTGCCCAGATTTACTCCAAGCAGAATTAATCACGCCTGTATGGTACCTACTACTGCCCCACGGCAACCCCAAGCCTAATGTTATTTTCTAGGATAAGTTGCCATAGAGTTGCTTCTCAGAAAGCAGCAGTTGCACCACTCTTCATGATATTGATTCCTGTAATCTCTGGGCATCACAGCGTCCTGTAAATATCCATTCACCCACATCCCTGGGAGGCATGGGAGTGCTGTTGGATATCTCAGGAACTGAGGCACAGCTCAGCTTGTGCTTCACGGTTCTACCTGCAAAGAAGGCTCTGAAATCCAGTTTTAAGTGAAAATCCTGCTTTTGAAAGGGCTGAGGTTCCTGGTTGTAAATACTGTAAAACTGTCCTCTGCCTGAGAAAGATGGTATTTCTCAGAAAGCAAAACAAACCCTCAGTGGTATTTATTGAGAAAGTCAGCTTTGACATCTTGCTGCAGCACTGACTTCAGCTTGAATGATCCTTCCACACATCAGCAATGTCTGTGCACTGTAGCCCAAAATGATGGCTTAACTGTGTCAGCTCAGGGGCCAAGTCCAGGCCTTTCAACAACCCACAAACCCGACACGTTAGCTGTTGTCTAAAGCTACCCATCCAGGTGGGAAGACCTAGGCATGGAGGGACTGGCTCACAATTACAGCTGGGCTGAGGAGAATAGCTCAGATCATGGCATTTTCAGGTGCCGTGCAGGTGCAAAAAGCAATAAAACCAGACAGAACGAATGACTTGCTTAAGGTGACCCAGAAAGCCAATAAAGGGGCAGAGCCATGACCTCAGGTCTGCTGAATGCAGGCTGATGACCTGATCCAGGTATCACCCAGCCTCTGTGCCCAGTCAATACACTCTAAACATAAATAAGGGATTTTTTTCTAAGTAGTACCTATTTCAGTCTTTCCTAGCCAGCGTTTCACATCAGGTCTTAACGTGGTCAAGACAACAGCTCCAATCTGAAACATTGTCTAGGAAAGATTAATTCTGATGGCATGCTAAATTACAGCATTAATAATTTTTGACATTAACAGCAAGACAGTCTTTGGGAACTCTGCATGGATAGTGAAGTAGAGAAGAGTAAATTTTCTTCTCCTTTTTATTTTTTTTATTTCTTTTTTCCCTGCAGGTGGCACACCATATCCTGGCATGATGGTTGATTCTACTTTCTACAATAAGATCAAGAGTGGCTATCGAATGGCCAAACCCGATCATGCCACCAATGAAGTGTATGTGTGCATTTGGCTTACCTCTTCCTGGCCAGTCTCTGGATAATTTTGGCTTTAATTTCTGTTTGGTTACTCGTTTTCCTTTCCCTCTTGGTTAAATTGGTTTCTCTCTTATCTGCAGGTATGAGATCATGGTGAAGTGCTGGAACAGTGAGCCAGAGAAGAGACCTTCTTTCTACCATTTGAGTGAAATTGTGGAGAGCTTGTTGCCCGGAGAGTACAAAAAGGTTTGCTCTTTGGAATTTCCTCAGTGCTTTCTATATACTGTTTTAGAGGGAATTATATATGTTGTTCCAGCCATCAGAGTCACGAGTATTGGACTGGCACATCCTACCCTACATCAATTACATGGTCATTGCATGTTGGGGGAACATGAAAGTAAGGTTAATGAGAGAAGCAATTTGTCAGTATTAGCTGGAAAGCAGAACCCTCAATTTCTAATGAAATCCTACCAAGTCAGTATTTCTACTGAAGAATGGGGTTTATATATTTTAATTTTCTAGGCAGCCAATGAATTCTAGAAAAGGGACAATCTGGCCCACATGTATAATCTCCCTCTCTTCCTCTTTGGACCCTGACACCAGCAAGTTTTCCATTCATGTTTCTGATACCTCTGGATAAGTTCTGTCTGGCCCACCATTCAGTGTTTCATTTTCTCACCTACCTTCACTCCTTTCCCCCTCTCACTGCCCCTCTTTCAAAATTATTTGTCTGCTCTGTGCTGCCACATTCATTTCAGCATCTTCAAAAACTGGCTTGTCTTCGAATTCCCGATGAATTGAAGATGCTGGGCTTCTCCATCCACTGTTGGTGGCTCACAGGGCAGGATATCTGCTGGGCTAATGAATCACAGCTACCCTTCTGAAGAAAGATTGGTCTTAGTGAATAGCATCTAATGAGGGGCTTGAAATTAATATTTTCAGAGCTACGAGAAGATCCACTTGGACTTCCTCAAAAGTGATCACCCAGCTGTCACGCGCATGAGAGGGGACTGTGACAACGCTTACATTGGTGTCACCTACAAGAACGATGACAAGTTAAAGGACAGGGAGAGCGGATTTGATGAGCAGAGGCTGAGCGCTGACAGCGGGTACATCATTCCCCTGCCTGACATTGACCCTGTTTCTGAAGATGAGCTTGGCAAAAGGAACAGGCACAGGTATGTGAGGTTTACAGGCTGCATTGCCCATAGTCACCATTCTGGGTCACGCTTGGCGATGTGCACTAACACTTTTCAGAATCCTAGTCTGCAAATGGTTTCCTTGGCTCTGTTTGGGCTACTTATTCAGAAGGACCCTTTTAGGTATGGCAGTATGACTAATTATAGTGTTTTCAGTTGGAAAAGCCTAATTTGGCTTCCTTTGTGAGTGGCAGGGGAAGGGACTCTTGGCAGGGTGCTCCTGTGTGCCACTGGGACTCCCTCGCTAGCTTGGCCAAGTCACAGCTGCTGTCTGGTGGCTTTGTGGGCACATTTTGTAACACATCTTGCCCCTACAGCTCAATGCCTTGGAGCTGCATGTGAGGTCTCAAGGCATTGATTTATTCTGTGTGGGACCAGCTTAAAAATTCAGGAGAAGTTGTTTATAATATCTGCCACAGTATTCTTTTAACTGACAGCAGGGCACCCAAGATTTTTTACTGCTCCCTTGTCAGTTTGCATGACCAATTCCACTACAGCACAACACTCCGTAACCCTTTCTGGGAATTGCAGGGGTTTAATTCAGCACTTAATTTATCGTATATAGAATTAACAATGTGGAAAAAATTTTTTATATATATTTTTGCAAAATTTTCAAGAGGGGCGAAGAACGAAGACTCTAAGAAGCACTATCCTGATTAAGATTTATTACCTCTCTCTGTTATTATCTTATTGTGTGTTATTGTTATCTTATTTTCACCTGACCTCCCTAGATTTACATAAATGACCTATTGTCACAGCAGTGTCATAAAGCTATTTTTCTAATGACTTTCTAGCAGAAAGTGCTTGGAAGAAGATATGAACAACTTGATGCTTTTAATTTGAAGGTGATTCATTACTCTTGAGGTACAATATCTGCCTTGTCCTAAGAAACAGGCAGAGTCACCTAAGATTTCACTATGGTGTCAAAGAGCATGCAAGGAGATAGTGTTCAGTTCTGCTAGCGACTGGAGTATTCACCCAGCCACAATTGCCACATATTTTCTCTCTGAGATGTTTGTCTTTTCCAGTTCCCAGACATCTGAAGAAAGTGCCATCGAAACTGGTTCCAGTAGCTCTACTTTTATCAAGAGAGAGGACGAGACCATTGAGGACATTGACATGATGGACGACATTGGGATCGACTCCTCAGACCTGGTGGAGGACAGCTTCCTGTAACCCCATGGACACCTCCCAGCTCTGCACACGGGGAAGCTCGCCGTGTCGTCTACAGACTTCTGCTCCACAGAGAAAACCACTTTATTGCAATGTCAAGGATGTGAAGAGGAGGCGGATTTGTACAGAGAAGCTCCCAGCGATGGGCAGAGGAATCAGCCTGAGTATGAATGAAAGAGTCATGTTGAAGACGGATTTTTTTAGTGTTGCTTCTTGCAGTAGCATCTCAGTGTTGTTTGCCATTCGAACTGGTAGGAGGATGAAGGAAAAGGCCACATACAGACCAGTTTTGTGTTTCAAGGGCATTCATATGACTTTGATGGATGGAATCTCCACTGCAGCAATACTTCACCTTTGTAATTATGTAAATAAATGTCTACTCAAGGATCTTTTGAGGTGCACATTGAACATATGCCATGGATTTTAGAAGAGATCTTTCATTAATTTTGTGTACTTCCTCCCTCAATCTCAATGTCAGCTGCTGTTGAACTATCATGTGAATTGAAGAACATGCAAAAACCACTTTTGGACCAAAAAGGTCTAAAACCACAAGGGACTGACCGGTACTACAAAACATGTTACTTTTTTCCATTAATGCAAGTAAAGGGGAAAAATAATAATAATAATAATGATAATAATAATGATGATGATTAAAACCAGTCTATAATAGGTGTTAGAAACCTAGTAAGTCTTTATTAACTATAGAAGATAGCTGTTTTCACGATAATACTACTACTGTTTTCAGTAACACTAAATGTATATTTTATAATTCATTGTCCTTCAGTAAAAGCAAAGTCTCAACGAAACTTTTTGAAGTACAAGGAAAAGATTTATGACCTGAAAATTTTTATGAAACAATTCTGTTATTTGGCTGTACACAATATGGTAACCACTCTGGTTCTCTAAAACTGCTTTAATGTGGAGAAAAAGTCCAGATTTAGTTTTCTGTCATGAGCTGAGTGGTTTTTCTAATCAGATTAGAAGAAATTATTGTGCTCTGATTAAGTGAGGCTCTAAAAAATTAATTAAAAAATATTAATTTATGCCAGATTTTCAAGATGCTCAAGAGTGGAAGTTTTGATAAATCACCAGCAACATCCTATTATTATTGTTTCATGGGTACTCCAAAGAAATCTTGTCCTATGGCTAGCTGTGAAGAATTGATTTGATATTCGAACTGCTCAAGGAAGAACGAGATCTCTCCCAGCCTGGAACTGCAGATTAAATAAGCAGAAATAATTCTGCAGCAAATATTCTTGTCTTAGTTTTCAGGTTTAAACAGGAACAGAACACTCTGACTATTATCTTTGCAGACTGTAACTACAAGCAGCAATTGCTTCCAAGAGTGTTTTTCAGAAGAAGGTGCATGAAAATGAACCTGCTCTCAGCCTGAAATAGTTGGTTTTGGACACCACTTACACGAGATAAGTATTACGATAACCGCTATCACGAAGATACGACGCTTTGGAAGACTTACATGTGAAAAAAATGGTACATCACTGCGAAGGGCCCCATCCTTTCTGGTGCTCAATTTTCAATCTTAACCTTAATTCAGCACAACGAGTGCCTCGTGGGAGGTGCTTGGCCTATGGCATGACACAACCAATGCAAATGCGGTGCAAACCTACCCCTGTGTTGCAGTGTTTTTCCGAGGAAGTGCGACAGACGGACCAGCAGTGCCCAACAGAACATGCTGCCATGCTAGGCTACAGTTTAACTTGAAATGGCCCTAAAAAAAGATACAAGTCCCCTTAACTTCATTGCTCTGGACGGTTGTGGTTCAAAGGAAAGCAAATCTGGGTCACCTGGCTGAAGCCACGTACAGGCATCCCGCAGATGTGACAATGGGACCTGAAGCACGGTACCCATATTTCTCCACCCCAATGGAGGCTGACAATCAGAAGGAACTGTGAGCCATGGTGCCTCCTCCATTTCTTGCAGCCAACAGATCAAGACCGAGTGTCTTCCTGGGAGCTGTGCTTCAGCCAAACACGTGTCACTGAGCTCCGTGGAGGGACAACTGTGAAAAGACTCTCAATACAGTCAGCACAGATGAAGCGATGTAAAGTCCCCTCTCCAGCTATGAACTATGAATTGAGGAAACACAAATTACCTGTTAGATATCCCAGATATCTGAATGGCCACTTCAGACCACACGTATCTTAATTTGCATGTGTAGTCAGTACAACTACACATTCAAATTAGGCAAGGAATTTCACTTGCATATTTGCACATGGCCCAGTGTTCTTCAGGGTTTGAAGATCAGCCCCAGCTCATTTTATTATACCAGTTACTGGAATATGAGGACATTTTCATGTGGTCTCCCCTTCCCCTCACCAGTTTCATTCTGTATCTCTCAGCGCATCTCGGGGCTAGACCCAAACAGTGGACGTGAACCGGAGCTGGCTCACTTTCCAGTGCTCGGTAGGGTTGATTCTCCATCCTGTCGCGAGTGCTGTGTAGATGAACTACAACCACGGCCAGAGTCTGGCCACCGAAATCAGCTCACTGCAGGCTTGGCATCAGACAAGCTGGCCTGGAAACTGCAATGAGAAGCAGAGGAAGAGAAGGGGTTTACTAGAGAGGGAGATGTGTGAGAGGATGGTATGTTTAGATTTACCATATTATCAGTATTACAGACTTTTTCTTTTATGGCTTAATTTTTGAGAAGCCACTGGAAGAGGTATCCCCAAACCTTTCGCTACAGTAATTGTATAATGACAATCAGCATTAGCCTGCGAAACACAGCTTTTGATTTGGAATGGCCAACCAATTCCTTACAGCGTGGTCTGCAACTTGTACAAAATGGTCCTATTACATGATGAAGGACGTGAGATATGATGATGTTATACATCAATATGTATATAAGTATTTTTATATAGACTTCTAGAATACTGCCAAAACATTTATGACAGCTATATCACTGCCTTTGTTTATATTTTTTTTACTGTGATATATTCCACAGGCACGTTAACTGTTGCACTTTGAATGTCCAAAAGTTATATTTTAGAATAATAAAAAAGGAAGTGTTTCCAAAATGGTGGCTGTTGTGAAATGTTTGAAGAAGGGCAAACTGGCCTGAATGATGGTAGGCACAAAATGTATTTCAAAAAAAATGCCCCTGTTGATATTTTGTTTTTGAAAAAATCCTGTAAATTAAGATCTCTATATTTCAATAAATGATATATAATTTAAAGATATGTGAGAGGTCTATACTCACTTATTGAAAGATGATTATGAAAAATCAGTCTTGCTTGGGGTGTTTTTTCTCCAGAAGGGTCCTGGTTAATTGACTGCCCTGCAAAGCTATCGGGCAGTAGGGATGAGCAGGTCTCTGAGCTCTTCCATTGGGTGCAGTGGAGAAGTTCCTCTGGCAAATGACCTGAAGAGTGAGTGACGTCTGTGGGGAGCCACATTGTCCCCTAAAACATGGCAGGTGTGGTGCTCCAGTGACTGTTGGCCAGAGCAGAGCATCTACGTTGAGGTGGGCACAGGGCTCTCTGCAGGAGATGAAACCCTTCTTGTGCTGGAGGGTTTGATGCCCACTGGTCACCACACAGACAGAGAGAGAGGGGACATGGGATGCTGAGCCGCACGCTTGCCATGTATGCTCTTCTGCTGCTTCTATCACAGGAGGACAATAAAGGGTTTTATGCAAAGGTTGCTTCCAATGAGGGACTAAAAGTGACTTGTGTCAGTCTTTAGCCTAAAGTGCTTGATGATTACAGAGGATTAGATGGTCCCACCTTGAAACAGCCATGGTTTGTCTGCCTCTGGCTGCAGGGCTTTTTAAACTTATGCAGAGCTCACCTTCTTTATGAATCAAACCAGATTTTTGTCCTACTGTTCTGTATTCCTGCAGTAATTAATTTTACACAGCAGATGTAACTGAATGTGAATTTGAGAAGAATTGCAAGATTTCCACCTGAAAAAAAAGTTAAACTGGACAGCTGCACTTCCTGCACTGAGCCTGTCCTGGTTTGCCAACAGGAGCCAGGCAAGGCTGGCTGTGGGATAGCTCTGAGAACAGCCAGGTTAGCAACCTCCTGTCCATGGTGTGGTCACTGTTGTTAAAACATGCTTTGAGATGTACTCTTTTTGGACTTATTCCTGTGACCTGAAGCATTTCAAGATGCCCGGTTAATGCTAAAACATATTAAAAAAGGCCAGTCCTTCTTCTGCTCCATGTGGACACTGGCCTTTGTCACTTACTGAATGTTCGACGGAAGTAAGTTGGTTTTGATTGACTTGGTTTTATTCAGTTAAGGCAATTGTAAAAATATCTGTGAGCAAGTCTGATATTTTAACACAGGAGTGATGCTCTTAAAACAATGTTCTTCATCTTCTAAAAAGAATTCATTGAATGGTAGCTCAGTGTGAGCCTGTAGTTGCCAGTAGGGATATGAACTCTCCATCTCCCTCTCCTTCACCGCTCCCTCACAAAGCAACCCCCCTCCTCATTTTAAACAGAGTGCAGCAGCCTGGGCTCTTTTCTTAGATAAGAGTTAGAGCAGGTTCCCTCTCCTTCGTGTCCTTGCTGAAGAGGAGTCTTTATCCTACAACACTGCATGGACTTCTGGAAGTTCAGCAGCTGTGTGAGGACCAATGGACTCATTATTCCTGCTATGCATGGTAAAAGGTGGTGGTACCAAAATCCCTCTCTGTGCAAGAGCCTGTAGCTGGATACAGAGCTCAGATTCCATTCTCCATCCTCTTCTATGTGCAGGGTATGGCTGTGTGTGCCTCTGAGTGTGTGTGTCCATACTGAGGAGCATGGGCGCATCACCTCTTGCTGAAGTAGATGTGTTCTCTGCAACAGCCTAACGCCTCACTCCACTGACAACTACATTCTGGGTGTCCAGTGGGAATCCTGATCATCATGTCCCGAGGTCTCTAGGGTATTTGGCTAGAAAGGGAGCTTAGTGTCACACATTAGAGGCAGTCTGCCCAGGACAGAGGAACTGGGGGGTGAGTGGCACTGTGCCCAGAGCAGCAGAGATGCATGGGCTCCTGGCCAGGATGGGAAGGGATAGGTAGGGAAGGGCTCTCCACATGGGCTCTGTGCAGGTGACTTCAGTTTATGTAGGTGAACAGACCTTCGGCTGAACTGTATTTTTATGAGTGGTGCAAAAGATGAGCAGCAGGTTCATCAACCAGAAGAAAGTCATTCAGCCACCCCAAGGTGGCTCTGGGAACCCTGGAAAGCCGAGGGCATGGCACCCTTGCAGCCATCAGATGTGTTGTGTGGTATGGGAGCTGTGTGCTGAAGTAATCCCTGGTAAAAGTCAGAGGAAAACAAAGGAAAACCTTCCGTATGCTCAAACACAAAGATGAGGGAAAGTCACCTCATGGATCTGGGCTAGCCCATGAAGCTGGGAGCTTGAAGCGGAGTCCATACGCTGTGGGAGTCCCACCACGGATGCCTACAGTAAGGTGAAGGGTAGGACTCAGCACTTGTTGGCTTGTCAACCTCTCCCCAACTCTGTCTTGCGCCCTTTGGCACAGCTGGCTTGTGTGAGATCAAACCACAGCAGGCAATGGGGGCACCAACCCCTTCCTCTGCCAGCCCTGATGTTCAATGTTTTCCAAAGGCAAAATTAATCTAACTTTCAAGCCCAATTCATCCCCATCCATATAACTGGTGGTAAGGATTTGAGACACCTTTTAAAATTCCAACGTTACATTTGTTAATACCTTTACTGAAATAAAGTGCCAAACTTTTCTTTTCTGAGTTGGCCACAAGATGGAAGCATCAGACAAAAATCTGTTAAATAGTTCTTTTCCTCATCCTTTTCCTGGTTCTGTTTCCACAGCAGCACAGATGTGCTGCCACTGCAGAGGCAGAGCAGCTGGAACCTTTACAGCAATAGGAGGTAAAGGAATACATGCAGTGTCTGTCAGCTCCAGATGTTTTTTTTGGAAGAACTTTGAACCTTTTATGATAACCATAGTTTTCCGTAGGACGAGACCTGCTGTAGACACTCCTTTTAAAGAATGAAATATGTACTCAAGTCTACTCTTACCACAGGGAAAACTGAAACAGCATCATGGAAGTCAGGGAAGTTGCCTGGGATTTTTCTGGGCCACAGTTATCCACTTTGTGTTAGAGCATTCAACCCAAACTCTGCAAAGCTGGAAACTTCACTGGCAACTTCTGGTGGCACTGAAGGATACTCTGCCTTTTGCCTCAAAAAACTTACCTGTAGTGGAAATAAGGAGAGGTTTAGAATAAAACATGGTTTTAAATATGGTGAGGAGTGAGACCTTCGACATCCCAAACTCAGCGCTGAGACTTCATCCGTCTCCCCTGCATTCATTCTGCTGCTGCTTTTGTGTTGTGCTGATGGTAGATGAGCCAGAAACACTCCTGAGCTGAGGGCCAGATTCATCTGCCTTCATGGTATTCAAAAAACCCCAAAGAGTTGGGACCAGCTTAATGTACATAGCCAGACCCCCAAACTCTAATGCCTGGAATGCATGCAGGGTCGAGGGTTAGTTCCTAAACTATTCCAAATCCTGCTACAATCTGATGGATCGGATTGCCATGCCCACTCTGCCATTAGCACTGCAGGAGTATCACCTGCCTCATCATTTCTCTATAACAGTGATGGAAGCTCTCTGAGAAGGGGGAGTGTGACTTACTAGACCAGCTGATAATAGCTGAAAACAAATGAGAAGTAACTCACCTCAGGACTTGAGGCGGCTTGGATATCTAAAAACTGGGCTGTGTTTTCCAGCTCTACTAGATTTGCCTCATAAAAGACATCTTCTGCATATTACTTCTGGGTGGCTGAAACAACAGCCATTGCTTTGCCAGCAGGAGCATGTGCCAGCTGATGCCCAAGCCTTAGAAATGCCTATTTAAAGGCAGCTCTAAGCTTTGAAATTGGAGCCACCTTGCCAAAGGTAAGCCAAGCATGTGTGCGCTATTAGCCATGGCTCTGCAAAAAATGTGGTTCCCACCAGCAAGCGCATTTCAGTGTGTTTGAATTTATGCCAGGTGCATTTGTGAGCTTGTTGATTGGTTACTTTCAAAAATCTATTTGACATGCAAAACGATGGGTGCTTTGGTAGGTAAAAATGCTGCTTAAATTGATGTGGGAACGATGTCAATGCTTTAAAGCCAATCTTCAATTTTAAGGAAAAAGAGTCTACTGTCGTTATTTCACCTGGCATGCTGTATGACACAGACCAGAGGGTTTTCCCAAATTAATTCCCATTTGAACCAGCGCCTGTCATCTAGAAAAAAAGCAGTCTTTTCTCATCTCTGTGAATCCTTGTGTAAATATCAGGTTTTTGCAGCTGCTTACATGTGAGACAAGTGTTATTAGTTCAACACTCTGGGCATGCACCAAACCAAGACTTATATATTTCCACACTGTTTGCTCAGAGGAGCTCAGAAACCCGTTAGCCATCATCATTTCTAGTCTGATCAGCTGGATCAGTGGGGGAGTGGGATTTCATCAACATATTTCAGCAACTTTCAGTGCAATTTCTGGGGATGTTTTTGGGAATTTTGATTATGTGTGTACAACACCGGGATGCTCTGTGAATGAAGCAGGAGTTCCTCTGGCTGGCAGTTGGTGGAGGTGAAGTGTCCTGAAGGAGGAAAGAAGTCTGTAGCCAAAATAGAGGTATAACATTTTCACTCAATTAGAAAATGTGGGCAAATTGAGTTAAATGTGTTTTCCCTCTCTGTCCCAAGACTTCCCCATGGTTTTCCAAGTTATGCTTCCCTGTGTTGGCAATCCTGGGGGGATTGCTCCAAGCAGAGCAGGACGGGTGCGACCGCCGACCTCCCAGGGCTTCCTGTGCTTGGTTTTTATATAAGCAAAATCAGGAATGGATAGAAGACATTCTACACCAATCTCGTCTATGACATCATGTAGCAACGCAAAGGTTTGCTCTTCTGCCTTTGGCTGCAAGCACAAGGAATGGTCCCTGCTCCATGACAGCTTTAAGCTGGTTGGGAGGCCTCTCCCTGGCTGCAACGCTTGGCACAAGTTGTGAGATGGTACCGGGGGCATGGCATACTCTGCTGTTTTTCCGTGCTGTCTTGGCCAAGACTTCACATTTTGTTCAAAGGTGTGTTGAACTTGGCTCTTCTTCCTCCCACCCACCTTTTTGGGCTTCTCCCTTGGAGAAGCAGCCTGGGAGCTCTGCCACATCCCTGCCCTGCTCGGATGACACCAAAGGCCAGGGTTGGAGGGGTCCAGCGCCGTTCCAAGCCGCTCCTGAGTGTCTGCGCAGCTAACGCATTTCCACAGCTCCTCCCTGGATCCTCGGCTGTTCCCCTGGCAGTGAGAAACCCTCAGAATTAAATACCGTGAGAAAGCGCTGTTGAAAATGTTCAAGAGAAACCACATTTTGAGAGAAAATGCATTTGAAAATGTCAGCATTCTGTAGAAGAAGAAGAAAAAAAATATGGTGCGAATATATGTTGCTTTACTGTCAAAAACTGAGCAGCCTAAACCTGTCCTGAGCTGCCAAAAATTAAAAACTTTATTTTTTTGGCTTGAATATTTTGGTATTCAAATTTTCTCCTGAAAATGCCATGTTCTCTATGGAGAATGTAGAAAGTAAGCTTTTGGTTTTTTTTCCCCTTGGTGCAATCCACTTCTACCTCCTCCCTCCTGAGGACACCCCCCCTCCTTCCCATCCCGCGTGTTATGACATCTTGTGCTGAGACCAAGACTGTGCTGCTACAAGGACCTTTCATAGGAACAGCTGTCAGAAGCTGCCTTGCAACTCCAAGGAAGTATTTATCAGGATTTCTCATCCTGGCAGCTTCCAAAAAAACTACCGGCAGAGGATTAGGGTGTGAGGGGTGCTGCTGAGGCTGAGGCCAGGAGAGCGTCATGAAAGATGCATTTTGTTCCTCTGTTCTGCCCTGTGGCAGTCAGCTCTGGGAGCTGGTGAGAGCATCCTTTCTCGGAGCACCATTGACGCAAGGGCTCACACACATGAGCAAGGACACAGTGGTGCTTGTGTGCAGACAGGTCTGCCTGCCTGCTGCCTGCCCATGGGACCCTCACCTTTATGTCCCAAAAGCAATGTGAAGGAGGGGTCCGAACCCCACCATGGCCTTGCAGCTTCACATTGGTCAGAGATGCTGCTGGTGGTGCCTGAGATTCACCAGCCACTGAGGCAGGGCTCATAAAAGACATCACCTCTGTCTACGAGCCTACTGCACGTTCATCTTGAGACCATCTCAGCCAGAGGAGCTCTGCTACGCCCGAGATCAATTTTGTCACAGTGCTGGTCAGGTTGTCTTCTTTTGCACTGAAGAGTGAATGGGGGTTTGTGAGAGTGTTAGCAGAAAGGAAGGGTTTTCTTACATATCTGTAGAATGGTGGTGACATAGCTCATGGCAAACCTCTCTCCCTCTTTTCTCCTTCCTCCAACTCTATGTGTCTTGCCCCAGCAGCTTGTTCACCATGCTGTCCCCAAGCTCCTGCTGAGGTACTTACTGCCCGTCTTACTTGTGCCACAGGGGGAGCAGTAGCTTTGTCCCAGGAGATCCCCTCCAACAACAGGAGGTGGCACTGGATCTGCTGCTGGTGAAGGAGATGGACCCCCATACGGTTTTATATGGTGGGAGAGGGAAAAGGACTATTGTAAGCACTGTGAGAGGGTAAATGTCATCATGTAAGAAAACCTATAGTCCTAGTAAGGATCAAACCCTGTCACTGTTGTCCAGGACAAAGGATCTCAGTTCTCATTCACACAGGAGTGCTGCTCAAAGATCTGGCCAAGAGCAGTAAAAGTCTGAAATCCTGATACTCCTGGGCCACCTAGAGGGATATAGGGACAATTAAGAATTTGGCCTTGAGGAAAGCACCAGGAGAACTTCAGAAAACCATAAAAGCAGCTACTTTGTCCCAGCCTTGCACTGAAGGGTGCTCTTTTAGGGCTCAGACAGTTTTGTGGTCCTGTCTTGAAGTTTCTTACTTCCAGGTATGCTTACCATCACTCAAGACACTCTTGCTGAGTTTTGTGCATTGACATCTCTCTTCTAGGAACTGGTCTCAGTGTTTTTATGCTACTGTCTAGAAACTGGAGGGATGGGTAACCTGAAAATATTGGAATAGTCCACTGACCCATTTCACTTAAGCCAAAGAGCTGTCAGAGGGTAGCAGTGGTGGTTTCATTATTGCTGGTGGCAACCTGGGCTGGATTCGAATAGCTGACAACTGATCCTCCTCTCAACTTCCCAAACCACCCATTTTTTTTCCTTTTAGCTAGAGTTTTATGTCCAGTAGCCAAACAGTAGCCAAAATACTGAAACAATATGATTTTACAATATTCTTATGTTGTTGAACCTGAGGTGATGCCATGAGATTGGATTGTTAATGCCTGAAAACACATACATGCCTGTATCATCTTCTCTCTTTGGACGACCAAACACTCCAAATATTGTTCATCTGCTGCATTGAAGTACATTCTCTGGGTCTTTCATGAAATGAAAATACACGTTTAGCTTATTTGTTTTATTTCATTGAAATGCCTACCAGAAGGTTTTGGAAATATTTGGAAGTTTTTAATTTTTCTCATGAATCTGGAAAAATAAGACAAGAAGAGAGGAGAGGAGGTTCCATTTAGTAAAAAAAAAAAACAACCAAAAACAAACACAAAAACATTTTAATAACAGCAACGGAAAATCAATTATTATCTCTCTTATGTGACCTAAGCCTAAGCTGAAAAAATCTTTTTAGTAGAGCAGACACATCTTGAAGCCATACCATTTTTGCTAACCATGAGAATTCTTCTGGTTTTAGTAGCTCTGCAATTACAAGTGCTCAAAGGCTGGACACAAATACTAATACTTCAAAGCAAAATAAAATTAGTTTATCACAGAGATTATACACCTTTCAAAATTTTTATTATGTTAACATGACAACATCAAAAAGGTTTGTTGAAATTTTGTCTAAATTCTAGTCACGCAGTTTCAGCATATCAGCCTTGGCATGTGACCTTAGTTGTCAGTAATTCTGTAGAATAAATTCTGCTAAATATGTAGATGTACAGTTATACTTGTCCTCAAAAGGGCCATAGTTTCTCTCTGGAGAAAGAACTTCTCATGGAAATGAAATTATTGGTTTGGATGGAGTAATGAAAACAAAAGATGCTAGGTAATAAGAGGGTCCTAGGGGAGCAGGAAGAGTAGGGACTGTCTGGGCTTCTTTGTGCCCTGCTGCCAATGTGTCCTGTCCCGCTATAACCCTCCCAGATTAGACTACAGCAAGCTCAGCTGTTTTTGTAAAGAACTTGGCAGAAAAGTCCAGAACAACCATGCAACAAGCTTCCTTTTAATTCTGCAAGCATGTCATTATCACATCATATCACAAACTAGCAATACCATTGTCTTTTCTTGTCCTTCCCCTCCCTTAAGGCCACATCGCTCCCATGATATGTCAGTGGCCAGTACTTTGGAAAATCTGTTTGACTCCTTCTTCCCTCCCTGCAGGTGCTGTGACTCATCCTCCTCAACATTGCTCTGGAGGACACAGATGTTTTGCTCGGTGCTCACTGCGGTACTTTGCTCCATGCTCACGCAATACTTTGAATCACAGCTTGGTCTTGGGTTTAAAATCTACAGATTTCAAAGGGACATACATGTTGGTGACTGTCCAGGAACACTGTCCCTTTAAAAAAAGAAGTATTTTGATTCTCCATTGGAGAAGACAAATTAAAAGCAGAGAAATGGCATTATCAAAACAATAAATGGACAATCACTGCAGCCTCCCAATACCATCTCCAGATCTTGAATTCATGACTGTGTAAATAAAAGTCCATTTCCATCTCTGCTTCTATCATATTACCAAAGAATTATTCAAAATGTCCTCACATGCTTTTTCATCCCTATGCATCTTCTGGTACAAATCTGGGAAGATTCCTAATGACTTAGAAGGATTTTGAGCCAAAGTCTCTCTTGATTACCTAGTGTGCAATACACACCTCACTGGCTGGCCATATTAACCCTGATAGATGTCTAGGGGGCAAAATGATGACGGCACTCTGGAAAAATCCTGAAGCATTGTTGTACTCAATAACAAAGTATTGCAGGCTGGTCCTCCAAGGCGTGATTGAGAACCAAGGCAAAACATGATGCATTCTTTCAGTACCACTTGGTGGACTTTCAAGTTGTGCTTGCTTCACATGGCGATGTTCCTCTGCAATGCTGAGAGCTAGCAATGCACCGTACATAAACAAAGGTGAAGAAGCTGTGATTCCAGAGTATGGTACATCACTGTCTATGGCAAAGACACAGCAGAGCACAAGAGTCAATCCCAGCTCTCCTTCTGCCATCACATAAGCCCACAGGCGTACACAGAAGATTTTGTAGCTCCTTCTCCAGAACTTCATTCTCTGGTAAAACCACTAGTATTCAGCTGATTGAGTAGTACTAAGTGCACAGCTATGTGCTCTGGCAGGAAAAAAATATATCCTTCCTCTTGTCTTTTTCAATTTGTTACTAATATTTTAAAAATGAGAATCCCAGAAGCTGTTGCTAAACAGTACTAGAGTTTGCCTGGATGAGCTTTAATAATTAGCAGTAACTTGAATAAAGCCAAAAGAAAGTTTAAGGGCCTTACTCAACAGGAGATCCAGGCACTGCCTTCAGTCTCAAGTATTCACATGCATAAAACAGAACTGCAAGAAAACGGTGATTAACTTTTATGTACCTCCCCCGTTTTCACAAAGGACAGGTTTAGACTCTGGTTGATGTGCAGGCATTAGCATTTAATAACAGAAATACCCATATTCCCTTATCAAGTTGAGTTGTTCGTCTGCTTTTTGTCTTCTGCAGGTTCAGATGGCCATGTGTACACAGTCGCAGGTGTCCGTGCAGGGTCTGGTTTGGATTTGACACCTCCTCTTTCATTTCACCCATTCCTCAGGAGGCAGCGATGAGTATTTTGTATCTCTGAAGTCCATTTCCTTTAGCTGTTCCTTGTCATTTCCTAGCAGGATTTGTCTGTCTATGTGAAGTTGCAGCTGGAGGAGGATAGTGTTTGTCCTTTTTGTCCTTTTTTTTTATTTTATTTTTTTTTCCTCTGCAGCTACCCTGTCTGTGTGCATGGAAATTGTCAGCGAGGCTGCAGGGCTCCTGCTTGCAACGAGGAGCAGTAGAGGAGTATGAACCATAAACTCTTCCCAGGATGCAAATAATCACCATGGTTTGAATTCTATGCTTTCTTGCATTTCTTGGGGAAAAAAAAATAATAATGAGGAATAGAGAACTGAGAAGCCAAACTGTGTGTTTTCAGCTAATGAGAAAAGGCAGGAAAAGAACAGAGATAAGACCACAGGTAGGGAAGGTGCTGGAGACTGAATGAACCAAAGTTAACCTGGCCCGAAGCTGGCAGTAAGAGAGTAGCTGTAGGTAAGGAAATGGCAATATCAGAGGCAAAGCTGGTGTTTGTACAACAGCTATGAAATCAGGGGCAGATACTTACACACTTCTTTCCATTTGTATCACGCCATCGCCGTCATTTAACAACAATGCTAAATGGTACCATAAACTGATTTTAAAATGTAATTTTCTAGACTGATTTCACAAAAACTCCCATTCCAGCTGTGATAAAGCTGGCATTCTCTGTTTACCACCAGAATGAGGACTGGGTGCTCAAGGAAGCCCACATCTTACCATGGGAATCTCTACCTTTGTTTGCTAAAGGGATGCTGTCAAAATGATACCTGCATATTTCCTAAAATGAGTTAAAAGTAGCTCGAGGATTACACCTGTCTTTGCCAATTTCTGTCATTAAACAATTTCCTGTCTCCAGTTTCGTGCTTTATTTCCTGCTGGTGTCTAAAGGATGCATGCTGACAGCTGTAGAAAGCGGCTGTTGTGAAATGCTGGCGCTGCCTGTGGGGCCGTGATCAGCAGCAAGACTAACTGGTGGGCCTGGTTGAGGTGTTTTCTTATGTTTTGATCAATTGTTTAGCATGAGAAAAAAATGCTGCTTTGGTGATTCTGGCGCTGTTTGCTAATTGGGCTGAACGTGCAGATTGACTAAAGCCCAGGCTTAGGGTTTGGGAGATCCAAGTTCAACTCCACCATCTGTTTGGAACCTGGCTTTCCCACAGCCCTGGTTGAGCAGGCTCTGGGCTGAGCGGGGCTGGAGGGTGCAGTCTCTCCTGCTGAAGCTGTTAACACTTGGCATACAAAGATTAAATATTTATTAGAGTTGATGGTCCCCCGTGCCCCAGCTCCTACCTGGGTGCCCTACTCACCGCACTGTAATGTTCTCTCGGGAGCAATTCATGTTCAAGTGTGATGTGTGAAGTGAGACCACATCAAGAGTGCAGAAGGCTTTCGGTTCTGCACAACATTTTGCGAGGTTAAAACAATCTCCAGTGAAGGGCTTGCAGGTACAAATCTCCTAGGTATGGAGGAAAGGAGGGCAGAATTAGGGTTTCCTTCAACCCCACCATGTGCCCAGCCCGCAGCTCTGTGGGGTTCTCCTCTGAGTGTGGAGACTTCTCCAGTCTCCGAGCCATGCAAAGGACTATGAAAAATTGTGAAGAAGCCTGAGCCTGCAGGGGAAATTTTAAATCCTGCCCACCTGGCAACTTTGGGGGATTTCAGTAAAACAGAAGAGCTGCAAGCAGGTGCATTTCTACCAGGTGCAACACCTGGTAGAAGAAGATGACCTAGACATGGCTGCATGCTTTTTTGGCTTCTATCAGTTCAGATAAGGTGCATGAAAGTATTTCCGAGGTCTAGAGACTGCCACAATCAACAACAAAACTGCAGAAACCAGTCTTTCCTTCAAAAATTCACAGGCCACAGTGGGTAAATATAGTTCAGACACAAATATGTTTTTAGATTAAGAGTGTTCTTTTAAATTTTTTTTCTCTCTTCTGGGAGAGCCAAGTAGTGCCAGTTTGGAAGCAATTTCTGAAATGTGGACATCTGTCTTCTAGGATCTGTACTGAAAACACCATCTTTTTTCATATCGCTCACCAAACAAGCCATTCATTAGTAACTAGTCTCAATCTGTAAAGACTTTGGGTCTGATTCATGCTTGTTACTCTTGAGCTTTGTGCTACTGTCAGTGGGGTTTGCATGAGCGTACACCTGGGGTGGAGAAGTGAATTTGGCCCTCTTTCTGGTCAGAGTAACAATTTTCATGTGATGTTTCACAGCCCTTCAAGGATTTCCAGAGCCATTCTACTGTCTGAGAAAGAAAAAGCTGCAGAATAACATCTACACCATAAAATTGCTTTAAAAATAACAGCTAATCTCCTGTTTGAGATGTTAATTTATAGGAGGAAAGGCTTTGGAATAAACCCCACATCTTCTAATTACATGCCTATTTTTTTTCTTGAGGTATATAAGCAGTTCTTCTGTCCTTAGCTGAGAAAGCATGTGCTGTGTTCTACCCCCAGATATTTTAGCACCAGCTAAAAGGTATTTCACACCGGTTCACATGTAAGGAAAAGCTTTTAATCAGTCTGAAGTAAGGTATAAACAACCTCAGGAAGTTTGGAATATGTTATTAAAACTGTTCTTTAGTATCCTTGTTACTGGGTGTTTTGGCATCAGATCCTTTAAGTGTAAGCTTATTATGTAAGTCACTCGTTGGCTGGCCTCTGCTCAGTCCTGTGATTGCTCACTAGAAAATCACATCCTTTGGTAAGTAGGGTATGAAACGAGAGACGGTGTGCTGCTGTTCATTTAATGATTCATCCCTCTTGCTTTCCTTCTCTTCCAGCCCTGCACTGTTTCTGGATTTCCACCTGCCTGTGTATCGGGCGTTTTTTCTGTCTGTCTCCATCCCATGCCTTGGGCACACCTGCACTCGAATGCATTCAGGCTGGCTGTGGGCACCTCCTTGAGCATGATGTCAGGGACACATTGGGCCTTGGCCCTGCTGCAGTCAGGGGAGAGTTGTGGCACCCCCTTGGATCCGTACGCACCAAAGCTGGCATTAAAAAATTCAGGACCCTGAAGAGGAGCCCCTTTGCTCCTCTGTTGCAGAGCATGAGCTGGGCCTCCTGAGGAGGTGGCCCTCTCCAAGCCCCCATTGATGGCACACCACTATGTTCCAGTTTTGTAGAGAAAGGTCATGTAGTTTTGTCTAAACTTCTACTGAAACCAAGAGGTGTTTAAATGCCGAAAGAAGAATGTGTCACCCAGATATTTGCGCTTTTAGATTCCAGTCAGTGCCTCTGTGTCTTACCTCATATTTGACATATTAAACTAAAGGATGCCATAGGCAGACCCCGTGCCTAGAGGATTTTGAAGATCAACCAAAACATTAATCTTGAATAATGTCCTAATGAATAATGCCCTGAGACCCTGTAGCTGTGAATGCAACAAGTACTGTATTTATTATTGCTAAGGAGGTATAAGTGTAGTTGTTACAGGAAAATATATGAAACTATGGAAATATGAATATGAAGCATTTATAGTGCTGAACAAGGAAAAACATCAGGTAATTATTTTCTCTGACAGCAAAGCTTGAAGTGAGTAGGTCAACGTGTTCCTAAGATGACATCTGATACCTCATTTGTTCTCAAGCAAAATCTTCAAAAGCCTTCAGACTTTTACCACAGGGCTATAATCATCTGTCTGTTTAAAAGACCCTTCCCTGTGTCCTTTCACCAGTAGTGCTTGTCACAGCCAATAGCGCAGATCACCCCATGGATTAAGAGACCGGGCTGAAACCAGCCGGGTGGTGGAGACAGCAAAGCATTGCAACCACTGAAGCAAAAGGCAGCTTGGACTTGCGGTGAGGTTATCTGAGTGCCCAGAAGTCCCAGAAGCAGTACAAATTCAGCCTCCCTCAGGGCTTCCTGAACTGCCTATCGGTCCATCGGGTAGTGATGCCATGGGTGCCAGGGCTCATGGGGCACGGGGGCGGCCACCAGAGGAAGAAAAGGGAGGCAGGTGCCAAGCAAAGTTTCAGAAATCCTCCTGCAGTTTTGAAATTTGACTTGGTTGTGGCAGGCATAACAGGAATAAATGCATTGGGAGTAATGAGCATGGGCAAAGAAAAACATAAGGTGGACTTTTCCAAAATTGCTTCGGATATGGAACCAATCTCAAATAGTCTTTGCTTTTCTTTTCACAGAGGTATATATTAAGGCACTGTTTTGAAAGGGTTATTTAGCAGCTGGAAGATGCTACATATGGATCTTTATTAACAGAGCTGTGAGGTGAAGGGCGAGAAGCAGGAGTTGAGAAGCCAGAACCCTGCCTTGGGATGGGTGTTGGGGCTGTGGTGGAGCATGGGTGGCTGTGGTGGCCAGTAGGGAGGGCAGCAGGACGCATCCCTGTCGAAAGCAGAGAAATGCTACTTGAGGAACACGCTGACAAAGAGAGAGATGGCACAACACCCTGATATCTGGTTTGTCCTCCTGGCAAGTTGAAGCCCATCAGTAAAAGCTGCTATGGTTGTTGTACACTATAGATACAAGCTATCTATTGCTCCTCAGAAATTAAGCATGCATTAATAGTATATTATCTATTACAAAGTACTATCCTTTATGTGAAAGAGAATTTTTCTACTCTTTCTCTGGTTCTGCGTTTTACATCTACGGAAAAATGCAGGTCTGGATATACTTATTTGCTTATCTGAATTGCTTCTGCTGCTTTTGCTGCCACTGCTATAAATTTCCTAGGAAACCACCCTGCAAAGCCTCAATATGAATTCAAATATTTTTGGCTGATGGCACCACAAATAACAAATTTCTTCAAGGTCAGTCACATCAGAGGTGTTGTTCAAAGCTTTTAAAATAGCTAGCCTAGTGCTGAGTCAGACATATTTTTCTTGACTTAGTGTGTATTAAAGACCTGAGCTACAAACCTTACTCAGGCAAAATTCCCATTTATTTTAACTAAGCACTCAACTCCTGTTGCGTCCTGGGTTTGCTTGATTTGGGGGAAATCGGCTTGGATAATATCCTGACCTACACAGACAGTGTGACGTTAACCTTCTTTAACCACATTACCCTCATTCACCCAGCACAGGTGGTGATTATCACAAGAAGTAATGGAAGTAACAGGGAGCGAAACTGCCTGGCCACAGCCAGCTCCTGAACTTAGAGTTCTGCTGGGTATGGTCATCTTCATCACCTCCCCATCCTCCTGGGACAGCAAGATGGCTTTCAAGGGTGCAGAGGTGGCCTTAGCTTCATGTAGTGATACATCTTTTACCCCTTTAATCTACTCTTACCTCTCTACTCTGCTCTAGCCCTCTACTCTGTTCTCATGAGAGCCTACCTGGATTACTGTGTCCAGTTTTGGAGTCCTCAACACAGGAAGAACATGGACCTGTTGGAAGGTGTCCAGTGGATGGCCACTAAAATGATCAGAGGGCTAGAGCACCTCTTCTATGAGGACAGGCTGAGAGAGCTGGGGTTGTTCAGCCTGGAGAAGAGAAGGATCTAGGGACACCTTATTGCAGCCTTCCAGTATCTGAAGGGAGCCTACAGGAGAGCTTGAGAGGAACTGTCAGGGAGTGTAGTGACAGGATGAGGGGGAATGGTTTTAAATTGACAGAGGGGAGACTTATATTAGATACCAGAAAGAAATTCTTTCCTGTGAGGGTGGTGAGACACTGGAACAGGTTGCCCAGAGAAGCTGTGGATGCTCCATCCCTGGAGGTGCTCAAGGCCAGGCTGGATGGGGCTTTGAGCAACCTGGTCTGGTGGGAGGTGTCCCTGCCCATGGCAGGGGGGGTAGAACTAGATTATGTTTAAGGTCTCTTCCAACCCATTCTACAATTCTACGATTCTATGATCTCTCTGATTGTCCCAACTGAAGACAGTGCTTCTCTAATTCCTTATTATCCTTGTGTTTGGTGCCAAGGGGTTTCAGGGCATAATTATTGCCATATCATACCAGTGAGTTTCCATAGGTGATTAGCTCCCTGACCTCTGTCTGCTGCTTGCCAAGAGCAGTCATTTCTTTGCAAAAATTTCCCCCCAAACTGGAGTTTGCAACTTGGCACCGTTTCCAAACCAGCTCGTCTGCAGCTAATAAATCTTCCAAGCCCTCAAAGTTTTCTCACTAGACCAGAAGTAGACTCATTAGCTTGAAATGGTATTTCAGAGAGCAGGAGGGCAAGGGGAGGCAGCAGTAAGCCAGGTAGAAAATGACAGTGGCCCATTCGTGCAGCACAGATGCTCCCAGAAATAGTCTTGCAGCCATGGGGCTGGGGGGCCATGCGGCTGGGCTCTGTGGCGGCGCGGAAGGAGCAGAGGATCTGGCTTGACTCTCAGATTGGTGTTTACAGGGCAGGCAGAGGAAAAGTGGATGTTTTACTTGAAATGTTATGGAAATTGCTGAGAAATAATGCCTGTAAAAGGCAGTTCGCAGAGTCTATTTCTGTTCATGAGGGACAAAAAGGCATGCAACAGAATCAAAAATTCTGCAAATCCATTTCCTTTTATTTTATCACTGCAAGGTTCATGAACTGAAAGAGGAGTTTCAGCAATTTGACTTAGTTTCCATGTGGAATTATAGGTTTAACTTTTTTTTATATATACTCAAACCTATTGTTTTTTTAAGATAAGCTGGGATTTTTCCCTCTATACAACAATAGTTAAAGCTGACACTCAGTTGCTTGGCTAAAAGACTGATAGGATTAAAATCTAAAAACACAAAAGATAGAAACCAGATTGTGTTATCTAAAATATACATCCTCTCCTGTTGTGCTGGTAACTCAAGTTCACACAGTGTAAACAGAGAACTAACAAGCTCTGGTATTGTCATTTGGGCTAGGGTTTTTTTTTTCCTTCTTCTTAGCATAAACTAGCTCTGAGCAGCTCACAGAGCTTTCTGAGAGATCGGGTACATAGATTTCAACGCGTCTGTAGCCCACGAGTGTTTGATTGATAAAATACAGTACTCCTGTTCGTATAAATATTTGAAGTTGGAAAAACCTCCTGGTTTTAATTCTGTTTAAAAAAAAAAGTCAGTTTAAGCTAACTTCCCATAGCAGAACAGTTCTTTCACACACACACACACAGACGTGCATATCTATGTGCAGCTCTGTTTCATGTATGTAGACCCCTGCCATGAATAAAGGTTTTCGTGTAGCTGCTTGGCCCTTCTTATTTCTCACAAACCAGCAGGAAGGTAGCAGGGGCCTGATCCAAAGCCACATGATTTTGAAGAGCCTCCATTGACTTTGGAGGACACTGGACCAGTCACTTTCTAGGTTTCGCATATTTCTAGGGAATTCAGTTTTTCTCCTCACACCTCAGCCAATCTGCAGTCCCAGCCCAGCAGTTGTAGAGTTTGTTGCATTCACCGTTTTCTGAAAACATAATAGTACATTTTCTTCTTATTGTTATGAAGCAGAAAAAACATTGTGGCCACCTAGAGAGCCCTCATGAACGAGTATCTGAGAGAAGGGGAATGGAGACACTGCAGGTTCTTGTCATTCTGGACACAGCTAAAAACTGTGAGTAAGAAAACCCTGAAGAAGATTGCCAGCAAAGCAGGAATTGCAACTCACATTAAAAAAGAATTCTGAGATGCCTGTCTCGATGAATTCAGAACTGGAAACCATGTGTAAGAAGCCACAAACAAAGAAAACAACATCTAAATGTCAGAAAAATCAAGAGGCTGATTCCGCAATCAGCAGAGGCAGAAGACACAACAGTCAAAGGCATGGGACAAAAACAGACTCGTGCCCCGGGGTATGCCCATTCTCAGGTTTTTATTTTCTCTTCTAGCCTCTCAGGATCTCTAATAGGACTTTTCCTTGTCTACACTCTAGCACAGAAAATACCATGCTCCTGGTTACCAGCGGCACCTACCACGGCACCGACGAGCTCAGTAATCTCAGACTGGGAGGAGATGTTTGAGGTACTCCCTCCAGCCCCAGCCTTTTCAAGACCTTCGATTCAAGATTAGTAAACCCAAGCACCAGAAGTGGTTTTTCAGGTGCAGCTCATGTGCCAGCACTAACTGGGTGTCGGCAGGAGCCGGTGACAAGTGTGACTCACCTACTGCAACACCACTCCCACCGCAGCGGGGAAAGGCTCAGAGATGCCATCACCACCTCATGGGCATCCTCTGGCTTCTGCCAAGTGCATTGGGAGTTGCAGCCTGGCTTTCAGTGAGAAGGGAGCGTCAAGGGTTTTACCAGCTTGATTTCTCCCTGGGTTGATGTGGCTTTGTCCATAGCTTTTCCAGGGAATTGTCTCGCAGTGGCAGTATTCTCTTTAATTTTTATTTTAAGCAGGATCGTTAACTTTGTTTTTTCATTGATGTCTACCCAGCTGGGAGGTAGGAGCTTCCCAGTTGAACCAAGATGGTGAGATCTATCTCCACTGGTTTGATTGTCAGAGTGGCCTCCATCATTCATCCTACATCGAATCATAGAAGCACAGATTGGATTGGGCTGGAAGGGACCTTAAAGGTCTCCTGCCATGGGCATGGACACCTCCCACTAGACCAGGTTGCTCAAAGCCCCATCCAGCCTGGCCTTGAACACCTCCAGGGATGGGGCTTCCACAACTTCTTTGGACAACCTGTTCCAGTGTTTCATCACCCTCACTGTAAAATTTTTCTTTCTTATATCCAATCTCAACTTACCTTCTTTTAGTTTAAAAATGTTGCCCCTTGTCCTGTCCCTACAGTCCCTGCTAAAAAGTCTTTCTCCAACTTCCTTACCTACCTGTGCCCACACAAAGCCTTTGTAGTACAGAGGAGGTGACAAACATATGGCAGCAGTGGCAGAGGCAAAGCCACCTCACTCTGAAAGCTGACGTGAACCACGGGCATTTGTAGTGTTTATTCAAAGAAGGTGAGTCCAGGTCAGTCCTACATCCCTGCACTTTTCTCCCCTGGAGCAGATGCTGGGTACCCTGCAATTTGCAGCTCCCCTCAGCCCCACACCCTTGTGCCAGACACCACGTTTCCGGCAGAAATTATTTTAGAGCCAGGAAGCCTGTGGAAGGAGTAAGAGGCCACCTCTAGTGAGGAGTGAGCTCAGAAGCCTACACAGGGCATGATCTCGTGCTTCCTGACACTTGGAAGTGAATAAAATTTCGAAGTTTAAGAAGGGAGGGTGTCTGTTTTAACTTCACCTTAGTGATTTTTAATTTGTTTGCTGTTGTTTTTAAAAAAGTTCTGGCTTACACAGGTGGAGCCAGTCTATGCATTAGCTTGTTCCTGTTTGCCTGTGGCTTAGCTATATATTTTAAGATCATTTTCCTTTACAGGAAACGGGAAGCTGTGGAATGCAAAGTATCATTTTAGTAAAAATAATACTGCCTAACAAACCCCAAGTGATTTAGAGTGTATGTAAAAAAGCAGATACACCAGAGAGACTCACTTGGAAACAGTGTTTGGTGAATAACTTTTTTTTTTCTCCACGCTGCATTATTTAAAGTTAGGTGGATACACCCAGGGTATCTAACTTGAGTAGGTGGTTTGTTCCTCATCACTTATTTCTCAGCCATTGCTCCAAGTGTACACAAAATACACACAAATCCATCCTGCACCATTGTCCCCAGCAGCATTTCTGACTCCAACACAGTCAGCCTGAAGCCGTTATCCTATATAGTATAGGATTGCCACGGACAGCATGAAGTCCAAGAAAAAGTTGTCAACTATTTATCCTTAGGGACAGGTTACAGGTGGTAAAAAACACATGTGAATTTATCAAACATTATGCATTCACTGGTGAGAAATCTTTCTTCTTAAAATGGTAGGAAGCTACTTATTTTAGTATTGTCTTGAGGACTGAGAACTTAATAAAGAAGGTGATACAGGGTGGTTCTAATTACCTGGAAGGCAGGTTAGTGCTGGGGTGGGCACTGGCCTGCAGTACATGGCCATGTTCTACCCACGGCAGCACTGAGCTTTGCAAGAACTAATTTGCTGTCATTTAGCTTGGCCTCCCCAGCCATTTGCCTGCTGTCCCTTCCCCCTCTGCCTCCCCACACAAGCACAGGAGAAGCAGCAGAGTTAATCAAAGAGAAGATGAGCCAATCCATGAATATATTGCACGGGCAGAGGGGAAAATTGCTGCCCTAGGATGTAGGAAAGGCTACTCCTTCAATTTAGGATTGGGTATTATGGCTCTGTATGCTTTATGCTTGCAACTGCTGGAGGCTTGTGATGCTGTGAGCAGTTTGCTGCTTGCAGCTCTCACAGAACCACAGAATGATATGGAGCAAGAAGGGACCTCTGGAGATCATCTAGTCCAAGCCTCACAGCAGCTTACCTCCCGTGCCCCACCAGGTCCCAGAAGAAGCAGTCCTGCTGACTTGGCAGAGCTGGTGGGCCTTTCAAGGGGTCTTGTGGCTGAGCTGTGTGTGGCCCACCAGCTTGGCAGCTGCTCTCAGCAAATCCTTATGGGCCAGGATGTGTTCAAGAAAAGCAGGGAACCAATTTGCAAGCCATTCATTCACTTCAGCTGGGGCTAGTTGCTCACAGCAAATTTGTTTGCCCTCAATAGTTCCACCCTCACCAGTGAATGGTTAGTTTTGTTTGCGTAAGGGCTGCAGGGACAAATCAAGGCCTTTCAGCATCCGTAACTGGGTTATGGCCACGCGGAGTAATTAGAGAAAGTGTATTAAATAAAGTCCCCTTATTTTGTATGTTGCAGAGCCTTACATTGACAGACACTATTACTTTCACATGCAGTGATAGGGTGACATTGTTCTGGCAGAAACACTCCGCAGTAACGTTATCAGAGTGACTTTAAGCCAGCACAGAGGGGCAAGAAAGTCAGCTCAGGTTCCGTAGGACTGGGACCGTCTCTAAGAGCCCTAAGGCCCTGGTTTTCTTGCCAGGGAAAGGAAGGAGGATGTGTGTGGTGCCACAGCAGAAAAGGAATTAACAAGAAGCCATGAATCCGCTGACAAGCAAGGTAACCACACCGAGCATATCTCTGCCACACAGCTGTGTCAATTTTGGGAAAATATTTACATGCAGTCCTCGTCAAAAACGGAAAGCACACTACTGTGTCTCCAGTAGAAAAAGAAAACAATTTTAATTGTGTAGGTAAGAGAAACAACCCCTAATTTTGCTAATGATTTCTTTACAAATGCTTTTCTTTTTTATATAAAAGCTTATAATAAAAAAACATGTGTAGAAACAAGCCATTACCATAGCAGATCAACCTTTCTGCTGACCATAGTATCAGCCAAGCACAGCTTCCTCAGAGAGCATTTTGCATCATGGTTTTGTTTCTCCTGGACATCAATTTTATGTTTTGAAAGACATAAAAAACTCCGACCATTCACCTGCTGTTGTCTCATGGATGCCTCATGCCTATTAAATTCATGTCATTGTTTTTCATATTCCAGAGTAAAGGCATTTGTCTCGACAGTTCTTGCCATGCCCTCGAAAAGGATTATGGCTGGCTGGTACCTTCTCTTCTGTTGAAAAAGAGCCCAAACCAGCAAAGCCTTCTAACCGTGAGTAATACTTCCTCAAATAAATGGGACACTGCATAGAAATTACTCACTTGAGTAAAGATTGCAAAGTTTGTTGTGCCCTTATGAAAACAATCCAAAGACTGCACAGGAAAAGGCAAAAATGCAAGTTGAGGGAAGAAAAAATTAGCAAGAGAAGAACCTGAATGCCAGACCTTCAAGGCCCAGCATCTACCTCCTGCATAGCATTTGCAGGTAAACGAGTTGCATGGCATAAATGTGCTGTCCAGAATTAACCGTGGAAGAATTAATTCCACTTTCTCCACTTTAGTGCTTGCTATGTGGGTATCAGCAGGTGACTGATGGCTACCTTCTATCAGGTAGAATCTAGATATAAAGCCCTGGCTGTGAAAATTACACTTCAGTGTGTAAAATGCTAAAAGCAGGAGAGATGAAGGTGTCAGGGTGGCCCCAGTAGCATGCCACAGTCACTTCAAAGAGTTACAAGTGAAAAAACAAAACAAAACAAGAAGTCACTATAAATGAAAACACCCAAATATGAGCTGGAGTTTTGAAGCCATACCTACTGTCTGAAGTATCATTTAAAACCTGCTTCTCCCACTGAGATATGGTTAAAACTCACATCAAGATCACTAAGAGAAGGACCACTAAGAAGCATCCAAAAATCGTGGCCAGAGATAATGATAGCAATTTGAACGCTGTGAGACCGAGCTGAGGAAAGCATCTGGGGGTGCACCCAAAGTGCTCCTTGCTCCTGGCCAGGAGTGTTACCCTTCTTTGGACAGGGATGGCTTTGATCTTGCTAAATGATTATCAGGTAACCTTCTGCTCATCTGCTGGACATTTTCATAAGAGTGCCTGTGAAATACTAGTTTGAATAACTGACTTTTTTTTTAACTTGCAAGCAAAATGAGTCTTTCTTTTAAACCAAAACCA
This sequence comes from Nycticryphes semicollaris, assembly GCA_013400055.1. Taxonomy (NCBI): domain Eukaryota; kingdom Metazoa; phylum Chordata; class Aves; order Charadriiformes; family Rostratulidae; genus Nycticryphes; species Nycticryphes semicollaris. Next base: position 59,699 of record VXBJ01006923.1, read on the forward strand.
CAAGGGTATTTTCCAGCAGCCTGTATTTAGCACTACCAAACTGTTCAGATTTGTCTTTTTTTTTTTTTTTTTCAATATCCTTTTAGTTACTAAATGCAAACCCTTTGTTTAAGCCAAAGTGAGAAAACAAAAATTTGGTTTTGTCCTTCACTAACCCTTTTGAATGGAAATGACGGAGAATCCAATGTGGGGAGAGGCTGCTGGTTTTGTTTTGGTTTAATTTTTTTTTTCTTCTTCCTCTTTAAAAATATGAATACAGAAGTATCAACAGCAATTTATAGAATCATATAATCATCCAGGTTGGAAAAGACCCTTGGGATCATTGAGTCCAACCATCAACCCCACTCTACAAAGTTCTCCCCTACACCAGATCCCCCAACACCACATCTAAACGACTCTTAAACACATTCAGGGTTGGTGACTCAACCCCCTCCCTGGGCAGCCTGTTCCAGTGTCTGACCACTCTTTCTGTGAAAAATTCTTTCCTAATGTCCAGCCTAAACCTACCCTGTTGCAGCTTGAAGCCATTCCTTCTCTTCTATTGCTAATTACCTGTGAGAAGAGACCAGCATCAACCTCTCTGCAATGCCCTTTCAAGTAGTTGTAGAGTTATCTTCATGTCTCTTCTTTGGTGGAAGGATGCCTGGAGATGTAGGAGGATTAGGCAAACTTGGAGCTGCAGCTGCTGTCCCTCTCCCTTTCAAAGAACCTCTCCACATCACTGGAGCAGAGGTGGGTTGAGATGGCTCGAGCTGTATCTCATGGGCTGGTGAGGGATGACTCTGGTATTGTTAATGCTTGAAGGCTGCTGTAAAAAGCAGAAAAATCACCACAAAACCCACTTTGACCTGATGGTCCTCAGCTATTAAGCTAAGATGCCACTTCAGAAGCCCAGTGTGGTGGAAATGGGTGGAAATGAGGCCATTTCCAGAGTAAGTGTGCGTCCCCCCACACTCCCTGCTGTCATGGAGAGAGACTGGTAAAAGGCTTTTTGCTAAGTTGTCTTGGGTTCAGCAGCTGAAACGCTGCATTAAGATGTATTCCTGAGTTGTGTGGTTGGGTCCAGCTGTCCCCAGGACACAGAGAACTAAGTTTATTTCATAGAGTTTATTTCTTTCATACCTGCTGTCGGTGTTTCTTACTCTTAAAGGGATGTATTTGTTGCTTTATTTGTGCAATTAAATTGCAACAAGGTAATAGTAAGATTATAGTGCAAAAGCATAGGATTTTTTACTTCTCTGTGTTCAGTTTTGCTTCTTGGTATGGAAGTCTCTCTACCTAATATGTATGTATGAAAAGCGCTGCTATGGAAGATTCAATTTGTTGAAAAGCATAGCCATTGATTTGTGACTCTTTTCTTCTGCCGTAGTCTCATCCATTGTATTAATGCAAATCAAATCACTTTCTTTGTGAAACAATAGCTTTTATACACGTGTATGGCATTTTTATTACAGCTCCATTTCATAAAAGGTATAGATTTACTGTAGAAATTCAACTTCCATGCTTTTTTTTTTTTTTTTTTTTTGAGTAATGAGTAATGAAGCGTTTAGCCCCAAACAAATATATTTCAGACTAACTTTTCTTAACCCTGAATAGTCCTGGCTGCTTAAGTGTTAGATAGTATGAAACTGCAGTTCATGTGAGCACTTTTACTGACACTGGTAGCACTTGGTCCAGATCTTCATCGTTGCAGAACTCCAAGGGAAGATGTCGATGACATGAGCACATGTAAGTGCTGGGCATTGCTTAAAAGGGTCTTGTTTCTATATCTTCACGTAAGCCCCCAATTTCTAAACCTTTGTTTTCAGCAAATATCCTTCTCGGTATTTAATGACTGCCAGCCTCTGAATCACTTTCCTTTTGGTTAACTCCAAAGTTTCCATGACACCAGATTACAGTAACATAAGAAGTACGCCTTGCAGATTCACTTACTGCCCAAGAGAAGAAAGGTGAATAAGAGTGAAACTTCAGCCGTGGAGAGAAACGCTTCTGTGTTTAAAGAGAACACAGAATAATGTACTTAGGAAAGGAGGGGGTTTGCCTTAAATACTGGAAAAAAAATGTCACAATGGTTGCCTGAAAATAAAGTGAGGCTGCTGTGTATTCTCTTGTGTGTGTCATTTATATAGAGTGTATCTTTTTCAGAAGCTGGTTAGAGCTAGCTGAGATGATAATTTGCATGTCAAGCAAACTGTCTTAATTTCCTTGTTCTTGCTTCCCTCCGATGATGCCTCTGCCTGGTATGTGTTCTAACAAACATGTTTGTCAACGAAGAAATCACAGCAAATGTTCAAGTTAATGACAGTGTTAGCTGTTAGTTTGGCATCCTGCTCTGACTTCATTGGCAGATCTGTCTGTAATGATAGCCAGCAACACACGTACTAAGAACACATAGACAGGCTCAGGGAATCCATGCAACATGATATAGTCCAATTTTCCTCCTCACAGTCAAATTAACTTTGCATTTAAAGTGTTTAAATATTAGCAGTTCTGATGGGGGCTCTGTACCTGCATGCACTTCTGGTCTGAAATGCGTATAAAATCCAGTCATATAGCTCTAATTTAAATCAACTTTGTCCTTTGTGGCATTAGCCATAGTTGTGTGAAATCCTAAATGCATTGTAATTAAAATAAATCCACTGGGTTTTCTAGCCCATTAAAAATACAAATCAGAAAGAAAAGAAGTTCCTCCCTCCTCTTTCCCCAGAGGGCAAAGAGTTTTTGAACTGGGAGACAAATGGATATTTCAGGAGCTTCTGCTCAAAAGCATCCTATCGTAGCAAGTAAAAAAATACAGATGCAAACTGATTTACAGTCAATAAAACCCCATCGATATGGAAATACCTTTGTTAAGAACAGTTTTAATTGCTGTCACAGTGGAATTGGTTAAAAACCTGAAGGGATAAAAAAAAAGGGAAAAAAGGAAATTCAGAAGGAGTTATAAGGGAAAGCTGTGTTACCGTCTTAGAAAGAGATTGTAAGCTAGGTAATATCTTCTCATTTCAGGGTTCACTGGAGTTAATAATCTTGAATGTTCTGCTCATTCCTGCATCTTCATGGTCAAGTAGCAAATATCTAACCAATGCCCTTTGATGTGAAGCAATATTAAAAGGCATTCTATGCACCAATATTAATACCACCTCGCACTTGTGGCTCCAAAGTCTTGGTCTCATTTTCACGCTGGACACTTTGTAAGCGCCTTTGTCCACCTTAACTGAAAAGCTGGACTCTTTCATCACAAAACTTCTAGCTGCATCAGAAGATGCTCCTTACAGGCCAGCTTTTGGTTTAATTAAAACACATGACGCACTTGTGAATTTTGAGTGTTTGTCCTGACAAGGTCAGGCTTATGATGCACCTCTGCCTCAACATTGCTCAGATTTGGGAAAGGAGCAAGGGTGGGCATATACTTTCGGGTACACCTCTACCTCTGTGTGTTTCTAGCCTTAAACTCCTCTGGCTTATGGAAATGTGGTGCTTATTGAGCATGATCCTTGTATCAACAAGCGTAGACTTTTCCAAATGAGATATATGGGTTGTACAGCTTAGCCCTATTCTCAGTAAGACTCTTCACCAAACTGCATTAAAATAACCAAGGCCTGTCTTGGCTACCCTGCAGCCCAAATGCCCTCTGTCTACAAAACAGAATTCTTTGGGTTTATAGAAGTATGAAAGACTCAAAAAGCCTATTCATAGATATGGTTCATGTATGTGAATGTGTATTTTCTGCACAAAATGCAGATATTTCTTGAATCCTACCTGGAAGCACATCTAGCTTACCTTGAGTAGAACACCTCGGACACCAACCTGACTTTGAGCTAGAAGCAGCATCTGTACCCTTTTGGGGAGAGGTGCTTTGCATTCACCTCCACTCAGCTCAGAAGTTAGAAGTGCGGCACAGCAGACTTATTCAGCCAAAGAGGTCTGGGTTTTTTTTTTTTTCAGGATGGTAAAAGAATGAAGAAATTTGGTCTCCAATCAATCCAATGGCAACTCATCAATCTACCACTGGGGAGACTGATGAATGACACTGAAAAATCCCACTGTGAAGGAATCTGACCTTGGAGCAAACATTACCTGCAGCACTTAACTTACAAGGAACTTTATTGGGTACATCCTGCAATATTTATGTTATAAGGCAAGATTAACTTCTAATCAGGACAGATTTTTCAGTTCTTTCTCAGACTAAAGTACAAGACAGTATCAGAAAATGACATAAACACTTGAAAATTGTGTAAAGGCTTCTGCATTCTGATTCTGAATTACAAAAATTTGCAGAGAATAAGCAAAAAAAAAATCCGACATCCCATAAATCATTCTTTATATTAGAACTAATACAGAGAGAGTTTCTTCTCTTATTCTTCAGCTGTCACATCACATTGTAGTAACTGACTTAATCAGAGATCTCGCAGCATGCAGCCAGTCTATCCCAGTCCCTTCTGTCACTAATAAACACGTCTGTTTCTGTCAGAAGGGTGAAGCTACTCAAATCCTGATTCTCTTTATTGCTTAGCTAATATAACCTTTCTTTCCTGACAGTTAACATACAATAAATATTTAAGGTATCTAATAAAGACAGACAGGTGAAAAAAAAAAATAAAAATCAAAGATTTCTCTACTGCTTTCTTTCATACTGGCTAAAAACCTGCTATAGAGAGTCCTAGAATCAAAGAAATGGAAACAGGATTTCTCTCTCCTGTCACTGAAATTCCTAGTGACATTTGCTTCAATATGGTTGGGTTAAATCTGAATTTTCTTTGTAATTAGCCCAGTGAACCTACCACTATCTGTTCCTGAATGATGAAATAAAATGAAGGCTTTAATCTCAGATTTATTTTAAGGTCAGCTCTGTACTGAAATAAATCAAGTAGCAGGGGAAATAAGCTGATTACTAAAGCCATTAACAGGCAAGATGCATAGACACAAAATACAGTGACATGGAAAACTTAGAAGTAAGTTTCACAGATGTGGAAATGATAAAAAAAACTCAACAACTGTTTTCTAAAAGAAGAACAAGCCAGATCAAAAAAGAAGTATCAATATACTAACAATTATTATTTAGAATAAAGTTTTATTGGACAGTAGTGATGCATGGACTGTAGTAACCCTTCATGAGTGTAGCAGTTTGCTTGTATTTTTGAGTTAAATCATAAATGGCATGTGTTATGCAGAACAGTTCTATTTTGAGGGGAGGGAAGTCTTGTGAGTTTATTCATACCAAGTTTTGCCCTATCAATTCTCTCAAACTAATTTCTGGAGCTCTCATCTCCCTATATCCCCTGTTTCCACAACAACAACAACAACAACAACAAAAATAAAATTCCCCAAACACAACGAAGACAATCAAATCTCTTAATTTCTTCTGATGTCTTGTCATCCGGGTCTTATGCGTTACCCAGGAGCATAGTCACTGAAAATGATGCTGCTTTCACAGATAATATTAATCATAAACCTGATCCTAACCCTACAAACTCAAATAAAATTAAAAGAATAGTGGAATTAATTTTTAATTACACTGAAAATAAGTTTCTCTCAAAAGGAAGATGATAAATTTTGGTGGCCTAGAAAAATTAGAATCAATTTATCTAAATCTAAAGAGTGCAGGAAGACACCGACACTTTGGTAGAATGACACCTCAGAAACTTTCCTATATTTGCATTGCAAATCAGTATTTTCCAGTAGTCTACAGACTAGCAACTGAGAAAGAACAAATCCTGAGAACAACCTAGTGTAAAATGTTACTGTGTGAAACACATTTGGTCACTCCACTACAAGCAAGCAAGGAAATAAGAAAAGGCAAGGGACATGATCAGGGGAAAAAGAGTTTTTAAAGGAAATTTAACAATCATTTCATAGGTAGAGCCCTGTATCTGAAGAAACAACTTCCAAAAAATGCATACAAAAAAGCAAATCTAAAGGCAGTACTAATCTTTCTTCTATTCATGCATTGAAAATCATATTCGGTCTTATAAATTACTCCTCACAGAAAATAAGGAGCCCTAAAGGGCTAAATAATAGCAATTAAGTCTTAACAATACTAGGGACAGATCTATCCCCTTTCTATGCAGGGTCCCTGTGGGGAACATAAACAGGATTTGACCCTAGCTGCACTTGGCCTTGTCCCTAGATACACCCTGTGCACGTTGAAGAAATGCACTTAATCTGAAATGAGCAAGTGCCAAATGAGAAAATTTTGAGATTTGACTCTAAGAAGTAGTTTGGCAACAATTGAAAACATTTAGACCTGGAAATTGTAAGAGAGAGTTTCCAGATGAGATTTGCAGTGTTTCCTAGCATTAACAAGGCTAACAATAAATTCATGTTAGTTCTAACACTGCCAACACAGTCACTATGGCATTATAATACTTCCATTATTGGATCTGGCAGATGGTGGCAAGCACAGTTACCCACAGCCTTTTTTTTCCAAATGAAATTAAAGTAAACATGAGATATCAATTTTTATATGTCTATATTTTGCCCCTCCAGGAAAAAAAGAAAAGGGAAAGAAAGACAAAGTAAAAAAAATCTCTTAAAACTGCTTTAGTTAAAAAAGAACTAATTATCTTTTTCCAGTAATAAAAACATCAAATAAATGAGTTTTGAAGAAACTTTTAGAATTTAACAAAGACTGAAATAAAAACACAGGTTCTAACAGGACTAGGTATTAAATGAAATCTCATGAAAAAATAATATTACATTTGAGCTGCTGTGAAGGTCTTTCCTTCACAAGCATGTTAGCATAAATTATCAGTGATTCCTTTATGCCAATCAAATGCTATTATGTCAAAAAATCTTGGTGAAAGGAAAGCTTACTATTTTTACTCCATTTTTTAATGCTCTACTGGATGAGATCCTTAAGCAATATGTCACACAGAATATGAATTTCAGCCAATAGGTCATGAATTATTTTTCTTCCTGATGGTCCAGATGTGGTTTTCCCAGTTCTAATATTCAACCAATAAAAGAAAAGGGCAATATTCCCCACAGGACCTCTTGCCTAACACTAGGTTTCCTTTTAAAGAATTTAAAATGAAGGTCAACAATGGCAAGATGTATGGCCTGAGTATTTGGACTTTTTATAAAGCATTTGACAACTTTCTGCAAGACAAGTCTTCTTTCAAGGAAGAAGCTAGAGCAACTAGCATGAGAGCAAAGAAAAGGTAGCATAAGGGGGAAAATATACAGTGTGAAGTACTTGTAAAAAGTTTTCCTTTCCAAGTCAATTGCTAATTTCCAAGGAGTATGAATGTGCCATCTGCTGCTGCTCAAATCATATGTGAAGGGTCTTCTGCTGAAGAAGATCTGTTGAGCATATGAAATACTGAGACCAAAAGCAACCTTGGAGCTTCCTTGCTGCTGTAGTAATTCTTAGAAGATTGGAATTATTTAGTGGCAATATATATGCAATGAAGGTGAAGAATACAGCCAGTTGCACAAATCATTGACTTGTGAAGCAGATAGTGAATAGCTGTGATGATTTTCAATAGATAATAGACTGGGAGAGCAGAACGATAGTGAGCGGGCTCTTCACAATGACACAATGAAAGAGAAGTCTCCCCACTAAAGTCAAATTTGAAAAAAGTGAATATACTACAGTTTACATAGTTAGAGAAGGTATAATTGAAATTCATACCTGCTCCCTCTGTAGTCAAGACCATTTCTTCAGAGGATGTGTTGATTTCTAAATGAGCCTGCTGAGAAGATGCCATTTGAAGGGCAACTGGTAGATGGAGAGGATGCATAAAAGCTCTGTTGTGGTTCTCTCCAACAGCTTCAAGGAGGAAAGTTAGGATCTTGGGATCTGCTATATGTTTTCATTGCTCAAAGAAAACCATAAGCCTTTACTGGAGCAAGACACCTGAGTAGTGGCTAGAAGGATAGCTATAGGAATTAATTTTCTGCAATGGCTTATTACTGTCATCAATGGGGTTCTGTGCATGTGTAATCCATGTGTTAATCTTCTGAATTTACTTTAGGGAAGAAAGGAAAGCACCACATTTAAAAACAGTCTCTGGTCTGATAAGATTCAGAGGGAAGGGCTCAGATTACCACTGCAATTAGATCTTAAAAAACACGTTGCTGCACTGGACCAACATAAAAGCTATTCTCATAACCATTCATCATCTTAATTTGTTTCTTTTTGATTTGTCTTCTAGATAGCACTGCTGGGGCCTTTTCCTAAATGGCAGTTGTTATGGTCCTCCATAGAGTAAAGGAAAAGCCCAATGGACATCGGTGCCTTTGGTTCTATGTGTTGCATTTTAGATATTTTGATATTCTTACACTCAGTCGATGAATATCTTTAGTGCTCCTCCAGAACTCAAGGGGGTTTGAAAAATTGATACTCAGTTTCCCTAAGACACCTTTGATTTTATCATGCTCTATCATATCTCCACTTATCACCTTTACTCCAGGACCAAGCACCGCAACCTCTTTATCTTCTTCATATGAACCAATATTACCTCATATTATTCTCATCATCCTTTCCTGTAACTTTTGTACTCTGGAAACAGGGAAGACACAAAGATTAGCACACAGAAGGAGCAACATGTGCTTATAGAGTGACATAAATTATGCTTTTTGGGGTTTTTATCTCTATTTATTTCCACTGTCTCCAAAATAATTCCTGATACAACAAGTTTTTTTGACTGTCATTGAGCATTCAAGTTATATTTTAAGGAACTTTGTGTATAAATCTATTCTAAATCATTATTCATTTCTGAACCAGTAATATTTAATTAGATTGTCAATTAGGTCTTGTCATGTATATAAAGTTAATTCCTAAACACCGTTTTATATTTCATAGATGGGGAAAAAAATTCAGCTCACACTACCTGAACATGCATTGTTGAATGGAAAATTATAAAGGTATGAGGTGGACTGTAAAATCCTGAAAAGGACTTTGTCTCTGGCAAATAAATTGGATCATATATCTCTGCCTAACTGCAGTTGATATTCTTACTAAATGCTTCTTAACTTTCGGTTGGGATGATTTAAAATTTAAATTTGCCTTGAAACTGCATAATTTAGCTTATTTCTTAGCAACATGACTATGAAAAAAATTCAGGGAGCTCTGGAATTTTCACTGCATTAATCATTTGATGCCACCAAGCTGAGTGGTGTGGTTAATCTGCCAGAGGCATGGGATGCCATCCAGTGGGACCTGGACAAGCTCAAGAAGTGGGCCCATGTGAACCTCATGAAGTTCAATATAGCCAAATGCAAGGTCCTGCACATGGGTCAGGGCAATCACTGGTATCTATACAGGTTTGGAGAAGAAAAGGTTGAGAGCAGTCCTGCAGAGAAGGACAAGGTCATACTAGTGGATGAAAAGCTGCCATGAAAAGGAAATGAGCCAACAATGTGTGCTCACAGTCCAGAAAACCAAGGATATCTTAGGCTGCATCAGATGAAGTGTGGCCAGCAGGTCAAGGGAGGCAATTCTGTCCCTTTACTTTGTGCTGGTGAGATCTCACCTGAAGTACTGCATCCAACTCTGACGCCCTCAGCACAGGAGAGACAAGGACCTGTTGGAGTGGGTCCAAAGGAGTGCCACAAAAACAGCCAGGGGGATGGGGCACCTTTCCTATGAAGGCAAGCTGAGAGAGTTGAGGTTGTTCAGCCTGGAGAAGGATCTGGGGAGACTTTACTGCAGCCTTTCAATACTTAAAGGAAACTTATAAGAAAGACAGGGACAGACATTTTTGTAGGGCCTGTTGTGACAGGGCAAGGGGTTACGGTTTTAAACTAAAAGAAGTTAGATTCAGACTAGCGATAAAGAATTTTTCATACTGAGGGTGGTGAAACATTGGAACAGGTTATCCAGAGAGGCGGTAGATGCCCCATCCCTGGAAACATTCAAGGCCAGCTTAGACAGGGGTTGGACTAGATGACTTTTAAAGGTCCCTTCCAACCCAAACTCTTCTATGTTCCTTTCAAAAATCAGCTATTTTTGTTCTTGGATCCAACTAAAGGATTGGAAGCCATTGATTTCTAAGCAAAGTACCTGACATACTTAAGAGTGTCAACATTCTTAATGTGGAGAAAACAAAATAAGACAAAACAAAACAAAGAAGAGATAATTAATTTTAAAATGGTGATTAAAATGCATAACTCAACATGTGATTTTTATTTTTTTAAAATAATTTTGTCACAAAAAGATACTGCACCCAAGGAACAATGCAAATTTTGTTAATGCAGTATGATTTCTTCCATCCTCAGGGAAAGTGACTGGAATCTCTTCCCATGTGAAAAATGTAGCTTGGCAATTTACAGATGTTTGCTCCATGAGCACCTGCTCATAATCCCAGAAATATGGGATAAAGCATTGGCTACAGATGGATACAGATAAAGATCACAAGACTGACAGAGATTTAAAAAAAGTGTTGAGGGGAAGAAGAATGGCGTGGGGTTTTCTCACTCTCGTTGGGTGACTATTTTTTCAGATCTATGCCTTTGTAGTTTGCTGTTTTTAGACTTGGTCTCCCCCCCCCCACCTCCCCGTCTCTGTTA